>NC_051170.1:55553986-55968986 GCF_013339725.1 Rhipicephalus microplus | reverse complement strand
ACGATGATGTCGTACTATGCGCGAGTAATATTATTGTTAAAGATAAAACACGAGAGTCATTCAATTTAAGTTAGTTTAATATTTCTATTTTATATGTATTTTTTAGATTATCAGAAGTAGTTCTTTAACACTTACATGCATGGAGCTCTAGTAAAATAAGCATTGAAAATTGCGTGTAAAACCATCGCCTGCCAATACAGTCGGCATATATCAAAGGTTATGCTTCCTACGAACAAAATTGGGCCAAGCCTCGAAAGATGTCAAGATGCTTGCCTAAAAACGTATGTACGTTCGAGATTAGAATGCCCTAGTGCTGTGTGGAGCCTACATAAAAAAGTCTTAAAATAAACTAAAACGCAATTAGAGAATCAGCTTGCTTTCTCTGCTCTAAATATCGAAGGAGGAATTCTAAAACAGAAATGTTGAATGAATGTAAATTAGAACCGCTAGAATTGAGAAGGCGAAAACAGAGATTGAAAATGCTTTTCTAGATCTTACATGCAGGGGTGAAGCCCCGCCGCGGTGGTCTAGTGGCTAAGGTACTCGGCCGCTGACCCGCAGGTCGCGGGTTCAAATCACGGCTGCGGCGGCTGCATTTCCGATGGAGGCGGAAATGTTGTAGGCCCGTGTGCTCAGATTTGGGTGCACGTTAAAGAACCCCCAGGTGGTCAAAATTTCCGGAGCCCTCCACTACGGCGTCTATCATATTCATATGGTGGTTTTGGGACGTTAAACCCCACAAATCAATCAATCAATCAAACATGCAGGGGTGAAGATAAACAAGGATGATTGTTTCGCGTGCTCTTACGAAAGCTTTCCAAGAACAGCGCGCAGTACATTCATACCAACAATACACGTTCAAACATATTTCTTAAGATTTTTTTCTTTCTTGTTGCTAATAAAATGTGGAATGAATTATTGAATGTAGTGGTGTAAAAAAGTATCTTGAATGATTTCGAGGTTCCTTACTGATGTTTCAGAAGTCATAAATATTACGTTGCAAATGTTATAAGTGAAGGCATGTCACTATGTTTCTCACAGAGGTCTGCTGTGTGTTACAGGGTTTATTTTACAAATGATCTTGAAATATTTATTTATTTTTTGTGCAGCTCAATTCTTCGCCTTCCCTGTAATAATCCTCAATTAAGAGTTAACAGTATGACTAAAAAATTACGACTACTTTCATCATAAGGCTGTCTCTATGATGTGACTTTTTCTCGCAGTAGTTGGTGCGTTTCTGTTGTGTAATGCGGAGATAAAACTATACCTGGCACTCCACTTTGGATACATGCCAATCGCATCTGATGCGACTTCTTGTTACTCGGGCCAGTTATGGAGTCGTATAGCGAATGCACGCTGTCGCTTGAAAGTAAGAAAAGCTGACAGCAGCACTTGTCGACTCTTCCGTTGATCTCGCGTTCCGGGGATGCTGTTTACTGGAAATAGCATAGCCCAGGGCTGTTTTCATTCAATGAATTGGCATCGTCAAATAGCGCACTGAATCTGTTTTGTAATTTAGAAAGTGGCATTCGTGAAAAAAAATTATTTCTTTTACAAACAGAAGAGATAAGGGGATTAGTTTTAGCATTCTTTTTTTTAGAAAACTTGGAGCACAATTGAAAGAACATTAGAAAGGATCACACGAAGTACACTCGCTCGCATTTCTCCACATTACGTGGGCACGGATTAAAGTGCATCAACAGTGATCGCTTAATACGCTAGACGAGCTGAAGCAAAGGATCAGATGGTGTTAACACGTTCCGCTGTATAATTTATCAGGTTATGCGTTCGAAATCTTTATGCCGGCTTTTATAAGGTTAAAACCATAGCACCCTAAATTATTATCTTTGCCGCGCGTTCTTTCTTTGTCCAGGATAAACGAATGCTGGAAATTGCGATAGCGGGGTCCTGTATAAGAGTACCGCGAGGATTAGCATAAGATTATAATTAATTTATAGTCAGCGTAAACAACACTCACCAATATACTCCTAATAAAGCATACGCCCTTATATATATACAGGGTGTCCCTCATAACTTATATATATACAGGATGTCCCTCATAACTTGAGCTAAGAATTCGAAAGTGTAAGGCACTTAGGAGGCGAATTAAACCAAACGCATACTACTCGCACTAGCCTGTAGGTACTCAGGCTATTTTCTTTATTTCTCCCACTACTAATAAATAATAATTCTTAATTACCCAATATTATAATTATGAGCTGGAAACCCAAAGTATGAACACAGAGATGTAGAGCACTCTCAGAAACCACCGACTAAATTGTTTCCTGTACGATACGTGCCCCGCCGCGGTGGTCTAGTGGCTAAGGTACTCGGCTGCTGACCCGCAGGTCGCGGGTTCAAATCCCGGCTGCGGCGGCTGCATTTCCGATGGAGGCGGAAATGTTGTAGGCCCGTGTACCCAGATTTGGGTGAACGTTAAAGAACCCCAGGTGGTCTAAATTTCCGGAGCCCTCCACTACGGCGTCTCTCATAATCATATGGTGGTTTTGGGACGTTAAATCCTACAAATCAATCAATACGTCTCGCGCTGTTATTTTGTCTATGTTTTAAAGAAAGCCCGCGAAACGTGAAAAGAAGACGTGTGACGGATCGCGAGCGCACTGCCGTATATAGCGCTGCTATATGCTTTGTATACAACGCGAAAAGATAAAAGTGCAAGACGTGTCGTACGGGAAACAATTTTGTCGGTGGTTTCTGAAAGTGCTTTACATCTAAGTGTTCGTATTTTCGGTTTTCCGCCCATAATTAAAAAATAGGCAAGTAAAATAATAATAATAATTAAATAAAATTGCCTGAGCACCTGCAGGCTAGTGCGAGTAGTAGGCGTTTGGTTAAATTTATATATATATATATATATATATATATATATATGAAATCTAACAGACAATAATGCCAAGGAATGTATAAGGGAAGTTATTAGTACAAATGTAATGTAAATAAGAAGAAAGAAAAGTGGGTGAAAAAATAACCAGCTGTGAGAAGGAATCAAACCTACGACCTTCGAATAGTGCGTTCGATGCTCTAACCACTGAGCTATCCCGGCGGCCTTCCCGCAACCTATTTTCTTGTGTTTATATGTGAATTTAAACGTGGGTGTGTTAGTCAGCGCCATCTGCAGCCAAACGACGAGTGTAGAACACCATTTTATGAGCCTGGTGGCGTCACGTAGCACGTGAACTTATTACGAGTAGGCAGCTGATCAATAGTACCTCGTATACAACCTAATGACACCAAGTCTGTCAGTACGAGACCCTCGTTAATGAATAAGAGAAAGAGGTTAAAGAGAATAAGGCTAAAACTTATGCTCAAGAAACAAAAAAATGGCAGCACATCCATGGAGTGAATGATGGAGAGTGGGGCGAAGCATTCGTCCGTCTGTGTGACCGTCCATGCGTCTGTTCGTGCGCCCGTCCCTGCGTTCGTTCATGCATCTGCACCTGCGTCCTTTCATGCGTCCATCCATGCATCTGTCTGTGTGTCCCTTCGTCCATCTATTCAACACTCCAAGGCTCACCATCTCGCATCTTTTTATCATATATTCCCCATATAGAAGCACGCCATTCAGTGGACATTCCAAGGACTAAACGAGAGGTGGCACACGCACACATTCTTACGGCTTGCACTTCGGGTCTACTTTCCACCTTCAACCACCTTGAGTTCATGGTATATACTAGTTCACTGTGTTCAAATCACTGCGGCCCAATGCTCGCTAAACCTTTCTAAAACCAAGGAGGTTACGCCCAGCGAGTATAACCTAGCAACATTTTCCTGTCAGATAGTGCTCAATGTACATGCCAGTGGCTGTTATGTGAAATGAGAGACAGGAGGATTCAGCTTTTAATTTCTTACGGCTTGCGCTTCGTATCTGCTTCCCCCCTTTAACCACCTTGAATTCATTCATGGTATATACTAGTTCATTGTATTCATGGCCCTGCGGCTCAACGCTCGATAAACCTTTCTAAAACCAAGGAGGTTACACCCAGCGAGCATGATGTAGCAACCCTTTCTTGTCCGATAGTGCTCAATGTACATGCCAATGGCTGCTAATGGGGATCGCAGCGTGCGCGTTGACTAAAAGCCGAATGCTCCTGTCTCTCGTTCCCCATTAGCAGCCATTGGCATGTACATTGAGCACTATTTTTTATTGTTAAACAACACACAGAGGAAATCTCTCACTGGCACTACCTTGGAGGTCAAATGTTATACCTATTTCGGGTATGTGCCACTGGTGGTTACATACGAGGGACGCACAAGCCACGCCATAAGGAGCTTCGCCCCTAAAATACCCCCCACATGTAATTAATGACGCTGTTCAAGAAGCGAGATAACTAAAGCGTGAAGACTTACTTACGAAGCGACCACCACGAGAAGACCCACAACGAACAAACCTCTGCTTGGCTTACAGCACAAACTTCCCCAATGTAAACAAAATCCTTAAACGACATTACAACATTCTGGAACAAAGTGAACGTCTGAAACGCGCATTCCCATCCGCTCCAGGCGTCGTTTACCGACGACCACGTAACCTCAAAGACACCCTTGTCCACTCCCAAATTAACACATCACCCCCCAATAATTCATGCCGCCCTTGTTTAAAGCCACGATGTCTTGTATGTAAGGCGATGCGAGAAACAGACAAAGCAACCAGCACGCAATCCAAGTTTTCGATTAACATACGAGGAAACCTAACATGCGATTCCTCTAATATGGTATACCTGCTCGAATGCAACGTGTGTGGTATGCAGTACATCGGACAAACAGAAACACCATTTAGGATTCGCTTCAATAATCACAGAGCCCATGCGAAATCAGCCCCAAGTCTACCTCTATCAAAACATCTCAATCTTCCCGACCATGCATTCGACAAACTATCAGTAACGCTCTTAGAGACGGGATTTAAATCAAATCGAGAACGTGAACAACAAGAGTCATACCATATCCACCGATTTAACACCCTCGATAGAGGAATAATTGAGAATCCTGGTACACTTGCAGCAATTAAAGCATTAGAAAACAATAACGGCAACAATCAAAATAGTAACTGAGTTCACGGCACTGCAGCTGCGAAGGGCACTGGACAACCCAAAACAATTCTAGATGTGACTACTCTTCCTAAGTGCAGCTGTCGTCTGTTTTCTGTTTTATTTTACTACCCAATCAATTGTGCCATGCATGACATGCCCAACAGCAACCCTGTGCACAGCCGGGAGGCCCCCACTACACGCGTAATCCAGAAGCGGGCAAGGAATTCGCATTGCACCCGCTTGCACAGCCTACCGCAATACGGGGCACCCCTCTTTTTACGATGAAATGTTGACAGGGCGCGGAGTAGTTAAAAGCTTAGAACTTCCTAAAATGCTCGCTTACCAGCCTCTGCCACAATATGCGGCACCCCTCCTTCTACGACGAACTGTTTACGGGACTCCGAGTAGTTAAAGGCTTCGGACTTCCTGAAAAGCTCTTTTTTTGCCCCACACCGAACCGCCAGTGCCAGGAGGGGACGTCTGATCGGGAGGAACACGTTAGTGAACGGAAACATACACAGACCGCTGACATCAGAAAGGTGAAGGGGGAAGTGGAGGGAAGAGTGGAGGGGGGAAGTGGAAGGAAGAGTGGAAGGAGGGCACCCAAGGGGCGTCCACCGTATATTACTTGTTTTTTCTTCTTCTCTTTTTCCTTCTTTTTCTTTCCTTTTTCTTTTCTTTCTCGTTTTTCTTTTTTTCTTTTCTGTCTTTTTTTTCCTCTTTCCTTGCCCTCTGATTTGAGATTGTATAAAGCTGAGCACCAACAAACTGTATCTTTAATCCTGATGAAGGCCAGACTCTAGGCCGAAACGTCGAAATAAACCGCGTTGTGACCGCTCACGGAGGATCTACTGGACTATATATATATATATATATATATATATATATATATATATATATATATGTATATATATATATATATATATATATATATATATATATATATATATATATATATTACTAAAAAGTACCCAAAAAAGTGGATGGAGGGAAGGCCGCTGTGGTAGCTCAGTAGTTAGAGCATAGAACGCGTTATTCGAAGGTCGTAGGTTCGATTCCTGCTCACGGCTGGTTATTACTTTGTCATCCACTTTTCTTTCTTCTTATTTACATTCCATTGGTTCTAATAACTTCCCCTGTACATTCCTTGGCACGCTTGGTGTGTTTAGGTTGTATAAGAGGGACAACTAATCAGCGGCCCGCTCATAATAAGTTCACGTGCTACGAGACGCCAAAACATGCGCATAAGAGTGTTTTCACACTCGCCGTTTGGCTTATAGATGGCGCTGACTGTCACTCCTACTTCTAAATTCACATATAAACCCAAAAAAGTGAATGGAGGGAAGGCCGCTGTGGTAGCTCAGTGGTTAGAGCATCGAACGCGTTATTCGAAGGTCGTAGGTTTGATTCCTGCTCACGGCTGGTTATTTTTTCATCCACTTTTCTTTCTTCTTATTTACATTCTATTGGTTATAATAACTTCCCCTGTACACTTCTTGGCATTACTGTCTGTTATATCTCATTAATATTGTGTTAAAACACAGAAAAACGAGCCCTTAGGTATACACTTCTTTCCGTTATATATATATATATATATATATATATATATATATATATATATATATATATATATATATATATATATATTATATATATATATATATATAGTTCGATGCGGCAAGGAGGGTAACGATCGCCTGTAGCATACGAACTGGTGAAAAGAAGCCGGTAAAGGGCGCCTCCAAAAAGGGAAAGAGGGAGGGGGAGTGCAGGTTGGCCCTTGGTTTGGTGTGATAACTCGCGCCGGTGTCCCACGCGTCCAATCCAAACAAGTAGTAGCTATCTAGTTATGTTAGTTCACACTCGTAATGTGTATTCCTATGCATTCTTTTCAAGCGTCCTTTGCTGAAGCGGCGTGCTGAAAGTATTGAGCTGCTTGTAGTTGTTGATGTAATAACTTAATTTCTTGCTAGCGTAGTCATGGCTTTGCTCTAATGACCAACTGAGACTTCTTTAGTGACCTCTTTAATGACATAGACTTCCGCAGTCATATACACTTCTGCTACATGTCCCTCTAATTGTATAGAACTTGAATATTATTTGTTTGTGTCTGATATACATATATATATATATATATATAAATATATATATATATATATATATATATATATATATATATATATATATATATATATATATATATATATATATATATATATATATATATATATATATATATATATATATATATATATATATATATATATATATATATATCATATTGTGAAGGTAGGCATGCAGGCAAAAGCAACGTATGTGTACTTTGTTAAAAGATTTTAAAGATGTCTCAGCTGGACATAATTATATAATTTTGGTGGGCATTCAGGCGAACAATAGTTCATGGTTCATTTCATCGGCAGATGCACATGGCCATTCAATATTCAATCTCTGTGTGGAACTTCTCAATCATCAACCGTAGCAAATAACGCCAAGAGTTTCGCTAACACGCTACTTGTGCGTAGGTGCGCGAAATTTTTGTCCCTTTTTTTTTCAAGTTGACGAGATGTTAAACGAAAACTGCGCTATTTCTGGCGGTGATGTGGTGCACACCTTCGCTTTTATCTCGTTAAAACACAGATTTTTAGATCACATTAGTGAATTATAGTTCAAATTGTTTATTTGAGTAATAAACATGGAGCGAAAAAAAGATGGGCCAGACGGTGAACCTAATTTTTTGAACAAAATGAGTAAGATCCAACTAACCAGCACGCACACTTCATACCTCTTGATCAAAGCAACCATCTTTGTGGCCATCACTGTGTTTCACGTGTGGCCTAGTTATCTTCTATCTCAATGACGATCTCAGTCCATCCCCGGATGAAAGTTTACCCAGTATGATAGTAGTCGCAAGGCAGCGCCTGCAAGCTGGAACACTTATGAACCCGGTCGGGGCATATGTCCGCAACGACAATAGGACAGATGATAAGTGCAAGCATGGTGAATCGAGATGAAGCTTCAACCACATAACCTGAGAGAGCGATACCTCTCTAGGGGCTAAATCAAACCTAATAGTAGAGAGGCTTGGCAAACCCTACGGCGGAGCGAGGACGCTGCTTCACAGCACCAAGCCACCCACCTCGCGGAAGAAGCCGCAATCTACGTGTCTGATTTTTATCGCTGAGATGCAGGCTCATATCACCTAAGCGTTCTTGCGTGCCGGGGTCGGTGAGTAGAGGCACTCTTTGTCTGACGGAAAATAAAGTTGTTATCATCACCATCTTTCTTATCTAGCTCGCTTTTGTTCTAAAGTGGTGCACCTAAAAATATTTGGAGGCGGTTTATTCCAGGAACATTTTTACTAACACTGCTTAGGCTGGCCTCTTCTATCGCCTCTCTTTGGTTATGAAAAGGACATCAATCACTACTTCTTTCTATAGTACTTGTCACTGCTTCAACGTTATAAAAAATTGGCAGATCCCACGTCCTATGGGAATCAATGATATGTGAAGCACGAATGAGGAAAGTTGATATGTCACTTCAAAATTTACACAACGTTACGAGGCAGATGTAAATTTTGCCGTACAAGACTTCCACATCATGATCATTTTGTTTTCATGTGTCATTTACCTTCGTCGTCTATTCACATAACGTTATACCAAATTTAGTATCACGTGACGTGCTATGGGGAGCTAGCAAAATGGCTGCGAGTACGCTAATAGCGCAGCATGTAGTGATGTTTTGCATCACACATAGTCAGGATTATCATGTTTGGACGTGTCATCTACCTTCGTCGTTTTTCACGTCACGTGATATAAATTTGGTAAATGTGGAGATAGTGAAGCGGCTGCGAGCGTGCTATGCGCGTAGCATTTAGTCATGTTTTACATCACACTCATGTGAAAATTATTATGTTTTCACCAGTAATTTACCTTCGGCATTCATCGACGTCGCGTAACACCAAACGTGGTTTATGTAAAGCTAGCGAAACGACCACGAGCGCACCATGAGCGCGGCCTGTAGTCCTGACAAGTCATAACATGAAAATCATGACATCATGAGATGATTTTTACGTTAGGGTCTGTCGCTTATGTTCGCCATGCAGTCATGTCATACCATACCACTTTTGATTTGTTTCATGTGAACGAACCTACCGCAAAATCAACGAAACCATGAAATGTAAATCATGACATTCATCACATACCTGTCACGATTTTCATGTTATGACTAATCAGTTATTTTTGTCATGTTTTGCCATACCAATTTTGGTATGGATACCATTATTGAAGCGGCCAGGAGAGGGAAAAGTCGTAGGTGGTTAGGCAGTTAAATACGCTCAAAGTGGCCGAAGTTCGCTAAGAAATGCTTCCCATTCAAAATGTACAAGAATGGTGCTTTCTTATTGTTAGCCTTGAAACAATCGAATTAATGGGTCTTGCGGTAAAGGTCTCTGTTGTGGCGTAAGCCACAGAAATGTGAGCTCCACTTACAAGTGATTTCTTACACAGTTGAATCCACTATAGCGTGGTAAATTAGATCAATTTTTATAAATTATACCAATGACATGTCTAGCGTAGCCAGATGAAAACCCCAGCACCGGTAGTTGGGTGTAGTGTGAATGTCCGGGATTATGAGGTGGAGGTGGGCAGGCGAGGAATAGCTATATGCTGTGAGTTCACAGTGGAATATTTTACAGTGCAACGGGTTAGATACGGACAGAAAAGGGACACAACGCTGTCCGTATCTAACCCGTTGCGCTGTAAAATATTCCACGATAAACATCCAGCAACTCACCCAACTCGCGATTCTGCTTCAGTATGCTGTGAGATGCCCGGCATATCACACTCGCACCAACACCACGACCCTCTCGTGGAGGCTGCGTGAGGCTTTACGGGGCTCCGTCCTCGATAAACAAACATGGGGACCCAGCACGCCCACGAGGTGGCGTGGAGGCAAGCCCTTCCCGTTCAGTTCAGGCTGTCAAGGTGGATGGACGTGTTTTTTGAGCGCTCCGGATCGACTGCGCAGATAAGTGTTTTTGCATGTTTTGAGCTTGTCTTTATAATTATAAGGCAGTGGTTGAAATCTTCGTAGCACTTATTTTATGGTACGGCTTTTTCGGGGGCCAGTCACCAGGTATTTATTAGTTAGTGCGGGTGTGTGTGTGTGAATTTTTTGTTGTAGTTTTTTTTCTTTTGCCCACCCCGTGGGGGAGGTGCGCGTATATAGAACACGCAAATTTTTGTAGTAGAGCTTAGACTTTCTTTTTTTTTCGTGGTGCAGGGCTCGAGTTTAGTAATTATCGAGTATAGGGACAATTGGTGTCAGAAAGGCATGGTTAAAAAGACTGTAAAGTGTTCAGGATGTGGAGTGGGTTTGAAAGGGGACCCAAGCGTAGAAGCGGATGGAGAAGAGGCTGACGCGAAGTGTAGGCAATGTGAGGTCGAGGAAAAAATGGAGAAAATGATGGTTGCCCAGAGTGAACTGCTGATGAGAATCGCCGAGCTCGAGACTGCGTTGGCGACAGAGCAAGAGAAAACGAGGGCAATGGGAGAAAGACTGAAGTCCGCCAAGGAAGCGCTAGCGAAGCTGAACAAAGAAGCGACCTACCGAGAGAACAGTAGGGAACCGGCAACCAGAACGGTGGAGAAGGAAAAGCAAGCAAGTTTGGAAAAAACAGGTTTAGCCGGTTCAACTGTCACAAGGCCCAGCTTCAGAGAGGTAGTGGTGGGGGAGGGAGGGAACAAAGCAGCCGGCGTCACAGGTGCAAGTAGCCCCCAGGTGCAGAACGCTCCAGCTGAAAAGTCCCACCATGTGATGATCGCCGGGGACTCGAATTTAAGTCAATGCACAGAAGCCATCAAAGAGAGGGTAAGAGGTGACAAGAGGGTTGCAGTAGGGGCGTTCCCAGGACGCAAGCTGGAAGCAGTCATGAGGCAAGCGAGCGCAAAGCTCAAAACGACAGCTGATAGACGAAACCTCGTGATAATTTCAGGCGGTTTAAATGACGTCTTAAATGAAGATGCAGCAGGACTAGCAGCCACACTGGCGAAAGTCGTCGATGACATGCGCGCCACTTCTCCTAAGGTACAGGTAGTAATATGCACGATACCGGAGGTACCGGTGAGTGATAGCAACCTGCAAAGAGCGGTGGTCAACGCAAACCAAGAGATATGGCGGATGAGTCGAGAGAAAGGCTTTGAGGTGGTGGAAATAAACAGAGAGGTGCATAGGTGGGGGGGTTTTCAACGAGACAGAATTCACTTCGATGGGCGGCTAGGTCATGATGTGGGTTGGCGACTTGCAGGACGCGCAGTAGCTTTTTTGGGGGGCAAGCGAGCCCTTCGGGGTGCAGGATAGCTAGTAACGAGGAAAACAACCAGGGAGACTCTTCGACAGGTGGTATGGACAGATACGATTCCAAAGTGGCACCAATATCTAAGATAGGTAGAGTCTGGGGCAGAAATCGACGTAGCCACGAGCGCCGAGCCAATTCAGACATAGGGTATAATAACATGCAGGGTGGTAGGAACAGGCTGAAGTGGGAAGAGATAGAAGAACAGCTAAGGGAAGAGATAGAAGAACAGCTAAGAGAAGAGAGGCCGATGGTATACGGTTTTGTAGAAACATCTCAGGGACATGGAACAACCTCCGAACAACCCGGACTACGCGTGGGAATATTGTAATAGAACAGAAGGCAGCAGAAAGGGGGGTGGTATTGGGGCATTCATTCATAAAAGTACAGACTGGCAAAGGGTCAAGCAGGAGTGCAAGGAACATTTGTGGCTAAAAGGGAAAGTGGCAGGTCAAATGACACTCCTTGGTTTCGTGTACTTGTGGACGGGAGCAAAGGCCAGAGAGGAAAACCAGGCAATGGTAGAGTGTATATCAAAGGACATTCTGGAGTTAGGAAGAGAGTGCGAGATAATTATACTAGGAGACATGAATGCGCACATAGAAGATATAGATGAGTATACCGACCCGACAGGCAAAATGATCATGGTTATGTGTGAAAGGCTTGATATGATCATTTGCAACAGTACCAAGAAGTGTGAAGGGTAAATAACATGGAAGGTAGAAAGGCTGCAGTCGACGATAGATTATGCACTGATGTCACATAGGATGTATGATAAGCTCAGGGGAATGGACATAGATGAAAGTCGCTCCAGAAGTCTGGGTAGCGATCACATACGTGTCAAGCTAAGTTTTGGAAGAGCAGTGAAAGTGGGACGGAGACAAGATGAGCAACTACAGGAAAATTTTTATCCAGAAAGGCAAATTGAAATAGCCACTAAACAAATTGAGAAAGTAATCACGGAAGATAATAAGACAGTGTGGACATACACGAATCTAATTAGACTCTTTGAGCTAGAGCTTGCTAAGACGCGTGACATGTCACCCCGGAAAAGAAGACACAAACCCAAAAGTTGCTGGGATGAGGAAGTTAAGAGAGCCATAGCAAAACGTCAGGAAGCCTCTAGAGAACACAGACATGCTAAGCAGCGGGATGAACCAACAGATGATGTTGAAAGAAAATGGGCAACCTTTCTAAGCTGTAGAAGGGATGCATCCCTTCTGATCAATGAAAAGATTAGAAGGAAGGGAGCTCAGTGGCTGGCAGAAGTACATAAAAAAGATAGAAAGGCAGCTGCGAAATTTTGGAACCATCTGAACTCCCTAAGAATTGAGACGAGCCTAGAGCAGAGTTTTATATCTACAGCCCAAGGTGCTAGGCTAGAAGGGGACGAAGCTATTGAATATATAAGAACAAGGGTGACAGAAAAATTTCAACAAAGAAGTACTTTATGCACCACAATAGACAAGGACGAATCAAGTGGTGCAATGGCTTCATTTTCACAACAAGAGTGGGAAAGGGCTGAGAAAAGGGTTCCTAGTAGTACATCAACAGGCCCAGATGGCATTCCAATCAGGCTGATAAAGACATTAGGTCCGAAGTCTAAGCAGGCTTTGAGAGAGGCAGTGAGCACAATAATAATCGATGGTGAAGTTCCCGATGGATGGAAACTTAGCAGGATGAGCATGATCTATAAAGGAAAGGGGGACAAAGCTGACATAAACAACTACCGTCCTATAACAGTGACATCAGTGGTCTACAGGCTGGCGATGCAAATTATAAAGGAAAGACTGCAGGCGTGGATAGAGGATGAGGGGGTGCTGGGGGAACTGCAGAATGGGTTTCGGAAACACAGGAGGTTGGAAGACAATCTGCTCTCACTGACGCAGTGCATCAAAATAGCAGAAAAGGAACACAGGCCCCTGTGGCTAGCATTTTTGGATATCAAGGGAGCGTACGATAACGTGGTTCAAGAGGATTTGTGGGAAATACTGTACACACTAGGCGTGGAACATCCAGTCACTAATCTTTTAAAGGGTATCTGTAAAGGTAACAAGGTAGTTATAAAGTGGGAAAAACAGGTATCCAAACCTCCAGAGGTAAAACGGGGGCTTAGGCAGGGGTGCCCCTTGTCATCCTTATTATTCATGATGTACCTACAAGGATTAGAGGCAAAATTAGAGGGAAGTGGACTGGGCTTCAACCTCCTTTTAGTCAAACAAGGAAAACTTATTGATCAGGCACTACCAGCATTAATGTACGCAGATGATATAGTGCTAATGGCCAACAACAAGGAAGATTTGCAGAGATTGATGGACATCTGCGGTAATGAGGGAGATAGGTTAGATTTTAGATTCAGTAAGGAAAAATCAGCAGTCATGATTTTCAATGACAACGAAGGTAGTGAGCTTAGAATACAGGAGGTCACGTTAGAGATAACAGATAAATACAAATATCTGGGCGTATGGTTAAGCACTGGGACCGAGTATCTGAGGAAACACGAAATATACGTGACGACTAAAGGTAACAGGAATGCAGCAGTCATGAAAAATAGGGCACTGTGGAATTACAATAGGTATGATGTTTTGAGAGGAATATGGAAAGGGGTCATGGTTCCTGGGCTGACGTTCGGCAATGCGGTCTTGTGCATGAGATCAGAAGTTCAAGCAAGATTAGAAATTAAGCAACGTGGAATAGGTAGGCTTGCTTTAGGAGCTCACGGGAATACACCAAATCAGGGAGTACAAGCTGATATGGGATGGACATCATTTGAGGGCAGGGAAGCTAGCAGCAAGATAAAATTTGAGAAGCGATTGAGAGAAATGGGGGAAGAGCGTTGGGCTAGGAAGGTTTTCAGTTACTTGTACATGAAGAATGTCGATACAAAATGGAGGAAGCGAACCAGGAAGTTGACTGGTAAATACTTAGAAAACAGCAGGTGGCCAAACCAAAAAGAACTATCGGTTAAGAAGAAAGTGAAGGAAACGGAGACTGACATGTGGAGAATGGGCATGATTAAGAAGTCCGCACTAGAGATCTACCGAACTGTTAAGCAGGAAATTGCCAACGAAAGGATCTATGATAATACTCGGGGTAGTTCTCTACTGTTTGAGGCCAGGACGGGAGTACTGCGAACCAAGACATATCGGGCCAAATACGAAGGGGTAGACACAGTATGCAGTGCGTGTGGAGAGGAAGAAGAAACTGCCGAACACTTGATAATGTTCTGTAAAGGGCTTCACTCTATAGTTTAGGATGATGGCGCCGAGTTTTTCAAAGCACTGGGGTTTGGGGACCGGGAGGGCAAAATAAACTTTAAGCGGGTAGACTTAACTAGAAGGAGGTTATCTGATTGGTGGCTAAAGTCAAGGCACGAGTGAAAAAAATTAAACTCTTCACTGCAAAGTACGAATACGCAAACTCACTTTTTAAGGAAAAAAAATAAATCTAGTTTTTGGTTCATTAGGTATTACGGCTTGGTGGCGCTAGCCACCGCCCGATCTAAAGGGTACAGCCATATCCATCCATCCATCCATCCATCCGACGTACCCTCATGCGAGACCGCCCCGCCGCGGTGGTCTAGTGGCTAAGGTACTCGGCTGCTGACCCGCAGGTCGCGGGTTCGATTCCCGGCTGCGGCGGCTGCATTTTCCGATGGAGGCGGAAATGTTGTAGGCCCGTGTACTCAGACTTGGGTGCACGTTAAAGAACCCCAGGTGGTCAAAATTTCCGGAGCCCTCCACTACGGCGTCTCTCATAATCAAAGCGTGGTTTTGGGACGTTAAACCCCACAAATCAATCAATCTCATGCGAGACCTAGTCTCGGCCGCCTAAACTTGCAGATTTTTTTTTATTCATGAAGTTCGTTTCTCCTACTCCTACTGCTACTCATGTCCATACTTTTTTTTGCTTAACGCATACTTCATACTCATTGATCTTCCTATACGACAATTAATTGTAAACGTACTCATTTGTTTCTTAACTAAAAAGCATTTATACCTAAATGGCGATATTCATACCAGAATATTAATGATGATATCAAAATTGAACGTGCCTGGTGAGCAGGAAACGTGGCAGAAAATATTCGCGAGACCAGAGCTGTTCGTGAAGACGAAGTGGCGAAACAAAAAATAAGGGTGCATAGTAGAATCTGCTCTTCGAAAATAAAACGTGATCTGAAGTGCTCAAGTGGACTGTTTACACTCAAAGAAACGATCGAGTGAAAACGGCTTCTTTTTGTCCCACAACAATATTCGCCATCTATCTTGCCGTCTTTATTCGCACTATCAACGTGCACCCACACTTTAAGATCACGAGCTACGAGCGCGTTATCAGCGCGATTAGCTTTCTTGATAGAAAAATGGCCAGCGCTGAGTTTACAAGAAGAGAAGCGCAAGCAAGCCAGATGATGATTATTGTTCTGAGACAAAAAAAGGCACACTTTCGACTTGATATTTTTTCAATAATATTGTCGTACTTTGCCTTTTGTCATGCTCATTTGTGTGTAGCCGTCTTTCGACGCAGCAAGTTCGTCGTAGGTACTTTGATAGGCGGTAGAAAGTTTCTTTTCGTGCAAAAATTGCTCTTCTGATGAATTCAGCAAGTTGTACAGGTTGGTTAAAATGTGTAAGTAGTGCGTGAGCAGCGGATAAAAAAAGTAGATATATAGGCAATACAAACGCTAACTTAAAACCACGTTGATTTTGGAACATGCGAGAATATACCCTATCACAAATTACAATTATTCCGATTGATATGTGGGGTTTAACGTCCCAAAACCACCACATCATTATGAGAGACGCCAATCACAATGATCTCACGCATTGCGCTCATATACCTGCGAAAAAAAATCCTTTGGACTCTCAGAAATAAAAAGTTTTTGCTACTGAACAGAATACTGCATGCGTAAACAGCAATGACACCCAAGGAAGCAGAAAATAATAGCTGAAATAAAACTGCATTGACTGATATGTCAGCTATAACGTCCCTAATTCACCATATGATTATATGAGAGACGCCTTAGTGAAGGGCTTCAGAAATTTAGGTCACCTGGGATTCTTTAACGTGTACCTAAATCCAAGCACACGAGCCTATGACATTTTCGCCTCTATCTAAAATACAGCCGCCGCAGCCGGGATTCAATCCCGCTACCTTCGGGTCAGCAGCCGAATAACTTAGCTACTAGACAGCGCGGCGAAAGAAGTAATAACTTAAAACTTTACAATACAGTGATCCAGTTATAAAGAAAAATTACAAAATAGAAATCACACATCATGCACGCTTTTCTATTGCAAGTGCGACATCAGATTGTACACGGAATTCCACCCTAGCTCTGACGTTATCATGACGAGTTTGATATTAAGAAACTAAGAATTTACGAGATAGCTCAGGCTTGTGTCTTACAGAGGCAAGGCTGCATGTGCGTAGGCCAGCTGTCTATACACCTCCACAATAACGAAATATCATGTCTTAACATAACTTCCTAATACCGCACTCGCCATGCTCATGTCCGCATTGGGGTGAAATTTCTTGTGTTTATTTGGTGTAGCTATTCAAAGAGAAAAGTTTTCATGATGTTTGATTTTTATTTTGTTTTTTTAACCAGTGGATCGCTGTATCGTCTAGTTTTATTTTATTTATTTATCATTCCTGGTCTCTTTAGGTGGTATTCTGCTCAGTAGTACGAACGCCTTTTTATTTTGGTTGCTTGTTTAAACACTTCTTTAATACCGTAATATAAGATGGATGCGCAATATCATTATGATATGTGATAATATATATATATATATATATATATATATATATATATATATATATATATACATACATACATACATATGGGTGTGTGTTGCGACATAAACATGGTTTAAAGTGAGCACTCGTGCTGTCTACATCTCGACCTTTCGTTACGTGACGTGTGCGCTACCCATTCGAATATTTTTCGCGTGAATAAAAAGGTACAATACTTATATGTTCCTTTAAAGGCACCCTAGACCATCTAAAAGCTGCAACTGCAGCGTCTACAACGAACACGTAGCAGAAAAAATTTTTTGAAATGGTGCCGTGGTGGTAGCTCAGTTCCACGCGTTTGATTTCGATGTTTACAAACACACGTCCTTGATTACATCCGGCTCCATCCACTGATGTGTCTTAATAGCATTGGTGGGGAAGAAAAACTTTACATGCCGATTTTCTACACTTTCCTTCCCTTGTTTGAAAAATATGCCCAAATAAATGTTCTTTTGAGCTGCATAAAAATTATGAGAGATTCTCTTGAACTTTACGCATGTTCCTTTCATCTAAAAATTGGACACATTTTTCTTATCCTTGAACGAAACTTGAGAACGTGCTTCTCGTTTAACGTTAGTAGCTGGTAAATGAGGTGACTGGTTGTTTTTTGGGGTACAACACTTGCAGTCTTGGAACCGTCTTGTCCACGCTGATTCCATTTTTCCCTTCACTGTTGCGTTCGTCGGCTTTTCTTTTCTCCTGACCGAGATCTGCTCCTCGTACGGATCAACTCCACCTGCGAGCAGAGCAAGTTTTTTTTTTTGATTGATTGAACATTTATTATCATTTGTCACATGAGGTTTACAAACACTGGTTGGACCCATAGCCTGACGCTAGCGTAGGGTCTAATGAGAAAAGTAATGGACAGAAGTGGGAAATATCAATTACACATAATACATATGTAGCTATACAGACACTGTAAATATACACATATACAGAGTAGAGAAGTCTTTCTCTTCTTAAACAATCTGGTCACACCAAACAAAACTGCATGTGCGCGTACAAAAAGTTATGACAGATAACTTTGTGGACACACCCAAAAACATCAGTTAAAATACATAAAAAACATGAAACTATCACAAGTTTTAGTTAGAAGGAAAAAAATGTTAGGTTTATAAAATTCACCAGCGTATATTTATACAAATGTAAGTGCTTACCACCAAAGAGAAAAAGAAGCATTTATAGCTTGCTCAAGAATTGATTTTTTAGTTTTACCGCAGGATTGTGTGATGCCTTCAATTCAGTGGGCAAACTATTCCAGATCTTTATCCCTGTGAATTGCATTAATCTCTCACCATAAACGTTATTTCTTGGCGCCAAGTTAAAGTTACCGAACGTCAGGCTTCTAGTAGGGCGGGAAGAGGAATAAAATAACGAGACATCAAATGGGCTATTGTATTTTACGATACTGTTAACACAAGCGGTCATCTTATAGTCACGCAAAAGATTGAAGGGTAGTATTTTTAGCCATCGGAATAACGGCCGGCTTGGCTCGTTGTATTTACTGTGAGTTATTATTCTTATGGCACGCTTTTGTAGCCTTCGAAGGGGATACAGATAAGAATCATAAGATAAGAATCATAAGTTGTATCGCGCATGGTTATCAGAGGACATGTTGATCTCACGGCGCACATTGACTGGGTGAGGAAGGTCGAAAGGCACCGAGAGGAAAAGGGATTCGAAGACGAAAGCCTGTAATGGTTCATACTCGCAGTGTCGACAGTACTTCTGTTCGTCTGTTCGTGCCCTAGAACGGTGCCGGCTGTGACCTCTAGTTAATTTCCTCCTCCTCGACTAGCTTCCACACTAGCCTAGGAGGGAAGATGTTTGAGGTTCGGGATGGGTCCCCTTGATGACTCGAGTGCACGGTGGCAGCGCGAAGGAAGAGCCGTAGTCTGGTGAAGAGACGCTTTATTGCAGCCTCAGGCTACTGCCCGAGTCCAAGCCCGAACATCCGCTCTCATTTCAGATTAAAACAACCTCTTTTCAACCCTCGGTTGATCTACCCTTAACCCTCTCGGCAATCACATCATGGCCCAGCAGCGCATATCAACATTTGCCCTGCTTCAGCTGGAGCCTATCCCCTTCATGCGGCGGTGTCCGACTGTTATCTGTATGTGCCTCTTCACTATTTCAGCAATCACGTGGTCACACAGAAGCACGCGCGGCAAGGCTCCCTCGTGAGTAGTCCCGTCGCAAGAGTCGAGTTTGTCGGAGGGCTTCTAAGCGGCCCGGTGATGATAACACGGCAAGCGGTTCGGAGCAGCACCCCGAAAATGTGGATTCCCCTCATTCCAAAAGCTAAAAGACGTATCATAGTCTCTTCGGTGAAATGTGTTTGGTTCGGAGTTCACAAAAAGTCCCCATTTCTTTTTATTTGTGGGGTAACCGTGTGCACGGCTCATAGCGCGCCCACGTTTGGTATTGTTAATCATGACTCTGTATTGTATCCGATGAGGAGCACATTTACTTGAAAGAGTAAAAATTTGTGAGAGATGTTTTTGGGGACCTTTAGCCAGTGAAGGAAGTCTAAGATTATATGTGTGCAATAATGGCTGGATTGCAATATTGGTTGGTGCAATATTGGTGACTGTTTTTTTTTAAATTGTGCGTTACTGCAAACTTTTTACACGCAGGAATTCATTGGATGTGAAAGAACCGACTTAGAATTGTTCGGATGCCCAAACAAATCCTTATAAAAACTACTTTTCTTAGAGCGGATGCCCTTGAAGACATTTTCAACCTCAGTGCTGTAACCTACGTGCGCGCCGGAGAAGACAAACCATTACTTCTTGGAAACACGCCCTTCCCTTCACTCCCTATTTTCTATTGCTCAATATGCTTTTCCAGGCTAACGTTGTCACGCTCCTTGATGTATTGCGTTTCGGGCGGGCATGAATACGGTTCCTCCATAGACACGCCGCGCCCTCCTTCAGCAGAGACCTTCAAGGCTTACCACCACTCCTCCCTTTGGAGTACAGCTCACATTTTTCAGGCGTATTCTTTGCTGCTACGTCTATTTCGCTAGAAATTTTCGCTTTCTTGCGGTTGTTTTTCCTGACATCAATTTCGATTTTCAAAGTCGAAGGCCGTTGACTGTAGAACGCACGCGCGCGTGCATGCGCATGGCTTCCAAATAGGCGCAGAGACGCCGCTGTGCCATTTTCTTGGAAGAGGGGCCACAGCAAACAAGCGACCAGCTCATGGGAGCAGGGGGGCTTGGAGATGTTGGACCCCTTTAATTTTTGCTAACTACGCTAGGAAAAAAAACTGTTATGAAACTACAACGACAGACGGTGAATTGCAAACCTTAGCGCATAGGCAAACAAACGAAAGCAAACAACTAAATAAAAATGAGAAGAGAGTAGGGTCTTTAGGTTTCCTGATCCCTTTTTTAGTTTCTCTGCGTGTAGACGTTTAGCCGTATCGCTCCCATGCCTTTGTGAAATGTGGCAACGCGTGTGACACGGGACCGTTTAGCACACAGAAACACGAGAACCTGCTCATTCTTCTCTGTTTGTTTGCTGCGCAGGCAGGAGCGCCCTCATACAGTTAGTGGGCTTGTCATCTTTGCTAGCAGACGGGCCAGTCTAGTGATTTCAATGACACAAAAAGCGGAAACCGTTAGCTCGTGTCTGCTTGTATGGGACTGTCTATATGTTCGCAAGCGTAACGAAGAAATAGAGCGCCGCACAATGCTGGAATACTCAAAATATATAAAGATGTCATGTACTTTAGTGTAACAGCAACAACCGCCTTGCATATTTCTTGCTTCTCCCTTTAGGCACCGTATTTGTACGAGTGCCAAAATGTTTCATTCCAGTATTCGTGTGAAAGAATGTGAGACGCTCAGAGGTCTATCTGTGAACCTAGCTGAATTATGATTCAAATACATCCAGTTTCCGCTATTGGCGTTAGCTTGCATTCGCACATATCCGCGCGGTTTATTCGTAACAACCTGCGATCAGTGGTCATTTCAGTAATGTTTTACAGCCATGTCTCGCAACCTAACGAAGATTTAGTATATATTTGTTTTTTAGGGCCTTACACTTTAACGTTACTGAGGGTAACTGAAACTTTTGTATGTATCGAGATCATTTTATGGCTTGAGTTGGCTAAGCGGACCATAAGTTATAAAAAAGTGTATTAGAACACGAGCCACCACCCCATTTATGCACGTGAATTTGACAGATAAATTGTGCTGAAATACTTTAATTCCTGCTTTCATGGAAATAACCACATAAAATCATTTCATCCCATTTTTGTTCCCTGATAGCTATGAAAGCGGGATCGGCTTTTCCGAAAAAGGTTTCTTTTTCGTAAAGGAGTTTCTCCTTTATCGAGTGTCACTACACCCGAGTACCTTTCCGGATGATGTCCCCACGTCTAAATAACTTTAGGGTGCCCCCGTGTCAGGGATATGACACCCGCATTCATACCGGTCTGCATTAATTACTGCCGGCATCTATACGAATGCGTATATTTCTACGGCTTTGTGTAGAGCTTTTATAGTTGCTTTTGCTTACTAATATTGGTGATGATACAGTGGTCATCAGATTATGCTACGACCGTTAGATGGCCTGCCGTATAAAGTGGTGGGCCACATCTACAGGTGTTTCGCCATGACCTTAAGGGTTCAAAGGCAATGAAAAAAGATCGGCCATGACGCAGTCTACAGTGCTGTACGACGCTTAGCGAAGGGTAACGGGTGACACTAGGCGTGTGCACACGAGGCTATGCTTTCACACTCTTTTTAAATTCTCGTCCTTGGAACTCATCAGTCGCATGAAAAAATGAGTGATTTTAGTTCATCGTGATAGAAAGTGGTCATCCAGCTACCATTTTTAGTTGAGCCACTGCACGTTTTCTCAACCATTTATGATATAAAATGGTGCCTGGCAGATACAAAAAAATATTGAACAGTAGTTACGGCTAGCCAACGTCTTAATAAGTGTCCTTGTATTCTACAAGACAGTAAGTCTTTACAGCAAACGCATCCCTCACGCTGTTCAATAATTTCTGATCACTTGAAACTCTAATATTTTGTTGTAATACTGCCCGTTTGAATTTACGGCACTTTAAACATAATGACGGCTTCGAACATACGAAACTTTTTTAGGAATTTCTTTGGCAGCCGTACTTCGAGTGTTTCTGCACATGTTGACCATGTTTTGAACTTTCAATGTATTCCGTTTCATCTCCTCATAACTTGAGAACTACTGCTGTTCATGTGCATATATGTGGCTTGCAATTGTCTCCTCGCCAAATGTATCACTGCGTCTGCATACAAGTTCACATGAGCCTACGTCTTCTAAGCATCAAATGCGGTATCTTTCGTTCATTAAAATGTGCTCAAGAATGTCCAAAATGTTAGATATGAGGAAGTATTGAAGCGCGAGAAAGAGCTGAGGGAAGACGATGTTGTTTGATGTTTTTTTTCAGAGGCTATCCAGCACCAGGACTCTTCGACGATGTCGATCTTCAAATATTGGACAACATCTTATGGAGCTACGACCGACGTATCACCCCTGGTCATCATTTAAGTGAGCGAACTTCCTGTATTGCGCTTTTTTATGTCATTCTAAGGACAAACCACACTTCGTGGTACTATTTTTCAACTCATATTAGTTCCTCCATTATTTGCGAGTAATACAAAAAACTATTGGGTTTTTTGTTTATTCGATAACAAGCTTAGTTGTTGGTGTAAGCAGGCTAGAGATGTATCGAGAAGATTAAAATCTGTAGGAGTACGATGCATTTCTTGGGTTGGATTGTGTTCGTGTGAACAAAAGAGAAAGCTATGCAGCTGTTTACTGTAACACCAAGAGTTGGCGTCGACGAATATGTTTCATATGAAATAGCAACTGCGCGTTGCCTGTCTCCAGAGCTTCAATTTATTTTCTTGGATTAGCTTACTAGCATTACACGTGGATTCTTCAGAGAAACGTACGCAATAAAAATCACTACTTTTATTGCTGGATTACCAAGCATTTTTAACATTCACGTAGGCATGTCATTTTCGAAGAAGTCATGACGAAAGTATATGGCAACCATATAGGAGCAAATTATTACCTTGAGGTTAAATAGTTCGTTCAAACAATAATACACACCAACAACGGAAAAGAATCTCAGGATTATAGTTATGAGCTTCTCGAGACCCTTGCAACTTTCATACAACAAGCTGTAACTTGTTTCTGTAACGCAGCCCAGTTTCATCATAAAGAAAATAGGCAACACGAAGAAAGAAAACACAGGCAGCTCATCCTTTTAGTGCTAATCTTTCGGCTGTGTTACCTTCTTTCATGTTACCGCTTTTCTTTATGCTCAAACTGTGCTGCGCGATAGCATTAAGATACTTTAGTGCACCAACTTGCCTGATCTGCAGTGATAAGCGGGCTGCCATTGTCCGGCTAAGGCCACAAAGACAAACACAGAGTAGCCCAGACTTCATTTCTTCTTGTTTTAAAACGGTCTGTACTTTTATTCATTACCGCGGGTTTCTTTAGTGAGTCAGTGTTACTGCATTGACCCTAAACGGGTTACTCTAAGAAAAACAAAGCTTGCAATCCACTTTGAAGCGGACGTGAGTCTAAATAGAGCTTTCAAGACGCCCTTTCTGAGATGTTTTTTAAGCTTAGATAATTGTGTAGTGTTCTTTCAGCTATTAGGAGCAGCTCTGAAAGCTCCCATACAGTTTTTGTTGGTGTTAGATTTTTCTTATCTGGCGCTCATTGCTTCTTCCTGGAGTGGTCTACGGACAACGAGAAAAACGATGTCTGGGGATTTTTTTGTATATAAACTTCAAATTACTACTGAGATTACCTAAATGAGGTTATGCAAAGAGCTTCTTATTTTTTGTGAACGTTTACGAAAATGATACAGCCTAAATCATCTCATAAGTCTGGGAAAGTTTGCTGAAGCCCAAGATCTGCAAAACGTAACTTTTTGTCTGCTCATTTGAACATTTTATTGCAAATATTATGATAAAAAATATCATGCAGTTGTCTAAAAAAGTGACCAATAGGAGTAAAAGAAACATTTTTTTTCGCTACAGAATATGAAGTATGGTGGCTGTGGGCCATTGAAGCACTAAATCTTGACCATCCAACATCCCAGCAGACTCGCCTTCAAGATAAATGCTGCAAAATACGTCAAAAAGAAAAGCTTAAGCGGTACCAAGAAATTTACTTTGTGAAAACAATCACACTATATGATGAATGCGCTAGCACACGGCATAACTGCGCTTAAAAAATTGAGGAAGAAAACTATTTGAACTAGAACTACACTTAAAAATAAATATTTTGAAATGAAAGCACAACGTTGCCCTAAATATTTATGCTGTCAGGTTGACTATTGCATGATTGCTCAACTGTTTATAACAACAATAATCGATGCTTATGCGAAAATTAGACGCTTCGCCCCACTCACCATCGTTCACTCCGCGAACATTCTGGGAATGTTTTGGTTTGGAAAAATTCCTCGACGCTTGGGCTAGGATTGCAACCCGGGGGTAGGTTTGGCGTTCACAAAATTGCACATACTCCTGTTAGAAACATGAAAAATGCCACGGACGCTTAAAAACGACATGTTGAAGGAACTAATAACGGATGACACAGTCATGTTGCACTACTGCGCTTTACCAAATATGCTTAGAAGACTGTGGCAGATATAAAAGGTGTATTTTTTAAGGATTCAAATATGTTACCTTGGCGTAGTGGATATCGTGCATGCCGTCTGTTACGATGGGCCCAGAGGACGCAGGTTCGACTCCCCTTTACGGAACTTTATTCTTTGTCCTCTGATCTGACGAAGTTTTTCGACGTCACTGCTGTGACTAAAGTGCGTCATTGAAGTCTTGGTGAGCCTTGGCATAAAACAATTTTGTGCTAAAATTTTCGTTATCTCAACCTATTATTCCTTTTTTTCCTTTATGATGCAGCGCAAACCTCACAAAATCATCGACATTTGCTCTATAGCGCTTTAGAAACATGCATACCAAGTTAGCACTGATATACGAATCTAGAAAAATTGGTTTGAAAAAATAAACCGCAAGACATGACAAACAGTCAAATGTAGCGACAGGAACAAGTAAGTGAAGATAGGCATTTACTCAGCACTTAAGTGGGGTGTCATTAGCGCTACAAATCCACCACATGGCTAACATACTGAATCACTACAAGTGCTGGGTGGTAATGACTTGAAGATCATCGCTTAGGAACACGAATGTGAAAATGACTTGAAATTCCATTCCGTAAATTTCTCTCTGTCTCTGCTTTTTTTTTGCAAAATTAGTTGCGGGCATTTTACAACCATAGACAAACACTTCAACGAAACTCACTGCGCAATTTCATTAATGCAGTGCAGTGCGCGTATTCCTGTGCATGAATATTTTTGAAGATGTGCCAGCACTTTTCTTCGTATTGCTTGCACGGTTTTCTATGTCCTCCGAACTTCATCTCCGATTACAAAAATACGCATTCGAATTTCTCTGTGTATTGTGTTATTTAGAAAAAAATAATTTTTCCCTTTGTTCAGTTCGCGAGAATATACAACCTCATTATAACTCCAAAATATAGTAATACCTAGAAGCCAAACGTGGTGATTCAGTGAAACGCATAACTTTAGTAAAACAGAAGAAGAGAGAAAGAACACCGAATTTTGAACTTTTAACTGCTTTAGACACCTAATCCAAATATCTCTGTTGACCAAAGATGGGCCTGCAACTACAGCGCAGCATCTACGAACATGTTGCACAAAGCCGTGGCATAAAAAATCGTTTTGACTCTTGTAAAGTCATACGAACGGGATAAAATGCAGTAATTACCTCTCTTCCTAATGTAATCTGCTTTCCGCACCTCTTCAACTAAAGCGCCTCTTTTCATCACGCACTCATTCCCGATCAGCGGCTCACAGCTGCGCTAAACATTGTGGGGTGGCAGGTGCGAAAGAAAACCGTGCCTAATTAATAGGGCGCATTTTTTAAAGCGCTTGTTGGCACAGCGGCTGGCTTGGTCTTCATGTAATTTGCCACTGCCCAGAGGATTTTATATGAATAACGGTTACGAAGATGCAACTTAGAAGTGGCCTGATGTGCTTGATTTCGCACGACGACTTATGTAAAATTCTAACGACTCCGCCACGGTGGCCTAGTGGCTGAGGTACTCGGCTGCTGACCCGCAGTTCGCAGGATTGAGTCCCGGCTGCGGCGACTGCATTTCTGATGGGGCGGAAATGTTGTAGGCCAGTGTGCCTAGATTAGGGTGAACGTTAAAGAAATCCAGATGGTCGAAATTCTCGAAGCTCTTCAGTACGGCGTCTCTCATAATGAAATGGTGGTTTTGGGACGTTAAACCCCACATATCAATTAATGAAGTGTATATTTGGCCCGTCTAACGTCACTCAAGCATATTATCTTTCAGTAACTTTAACATTGGCCAACATTTTGCAAGATTTTGCGTCACAGGTGTCCGTGACCACTACATCTTGAAATAACAGAAAAATGACAAATAGAAATGTCCTGAATAAGATGTCATTACAATCTGTGCCATCTGCGTGGAAGCTCATTATCTTACAATTACGAACCGTTCATTCCTTACACATGTGAGTTCGAGGTTGCCTGGCTGGGCTGCTCGGCTTTGGAGGGCCAAACAGCCTTCGTGGCCATTGCGCTTGTCGTCGCGGAAGCAACAGGGACTCCTGAAAGGAACTCTGGGTCAGCCCTTGAGGCCGCTCTTATCCCTCACTTGTATACATTGTCCTAATAAACGTTTTTCACTACTACCACCACCAGTATTCCATCACAGATGCACGTCGTTGCATGAAACTCTCTGGAAGCAGACTCTATTCATTCTTTATGTCGGAGCAGAAATTCCTCTACAGGTGCAATAGACCATTTTAGAAGATTAAAATAAAACCGGGCGTCACACAGTGAACAATACGGAGCTTGTGGATCGTTGAATGCTTCCAATTTATTACATAGGGCTCAGCCATAACCATTCATCGTCCTAAGTCACTTCGTCAACAAGGTGCACATAATGCTTTTAAGGTTTGTAGGAGATACCACGCTTCTATGAAGAATGACAAATAATAACAGAGAGGACGCTTCCTTACTATAAAAAGTGGGTATCTCGCAAGCGAACTTGCATTAATTGCCAAAAGATCATGCTAACTTCGGTAATGTAGCACTATAGGAGAACAAAATAATGGCCACGTGCCACACAATGCGAATCAAGCCGCTAGGGCTTCACATAGAGCTTTCAACTGGGCTCAGTTAGAATGCTTCATCGCATTCAGTCACTGCAGCAACAAGGCGCACGAAGGCCGTTACATATGTGCACAAGGTACGTTAAATAGAACAACAAAAGGTAGCGTAGTGGTTTCTTCCCTACTCCAAAGGGTTGAAAATACCTGAACATAGCGCAAAATACTAGCAGTTACAGCGAAAGCAAAAAAAAGGGGGGGGGGGACATAAAAGAGCGCTCTTTCGTGTCCTTGTTTCTCACTTCTGTAGTTGTAACTCTAACTGCTACAAGGTGGTGCTGTTCATATTTTAAATTACGAGCTGTCGAATTTACTTAGTTTCCACGCTTAATAACATGAATATTATTATCACGATGTATGGCGTAGTGGGAGCGAAAAGAAGTGTACTTGTAGTAATTATATGGTTGCCACAAGGGTGTTCAGAAATGACCTCTCTTCCAGCTTTTACTATGACTGTGCTGCATGTTTCGCGCAGGTGTGGCGTTTTTATTTTATTTATTCTTTTCCTCATTTTGTTTATTAGTCCTTAAAAACACCGGTGTTGATGGCCGTGGCCGTGGCCGCAGTGGCATTGTTGTTGCTACTAAAGCACCGATTTGGATCTAAAGAGGGGTTGATAGCGTTGCACTTGACATTCGTAGCAGCATGTTTTTCGTGCCACAAAGCACAGTTGAGGGCATTTTGATAGATGCATGCTGAGTAAACATCTTTCTGTGCCCACTATTTGTCCTAGAACGCGAAAAAACAGCTTACGACAGGTGTTTGTGAAGCCTTCCTTGCAGATATCGCTGTGACTACGCCGCAGGTTCAGGGCGGGCCTGTATTTTTACCGCTAAAAATATTAGATCCCAACAAGAGTGCCGTACTTGGGCGCTGCTGCTGGTGTCGGTCATCGCTCCCACCCAGAGTAGAAAAAAAAAGATATCCAAAATAGAAATCGATTCAATTCCGAACCCTCTGTGTGCCACGCCAGTGCTTGATACTTTGCCACAAAAAATTAAAAAAAACTTTATATATGCAAAATGTCGGAGAAGAAATCACTTAAACGTATGTATATAGCTTGGGGAAAAAGTAAAATAAAAATCAGGCTGTCACACATTCCGAATGGCGTTACGAGTGGGATTGTTGAATGCTTCCAACCCGTTACAAAATGCTTAGCCATAATCCAGCAGCGTCATCAGCTACAGCGCAATCAAGGTGCACATCATGCGTTACAGGTATATAGTGAATATCTCGCTTTAACGCGGGATAACTAATAATGACAGTAGGGCTTTCCCGGCTAACCTAAAGCTTGGTGATTTATGGCGTTGTTGGTGCCAACTTGTCTTAAGTTACCACACGGACGTCTGCAACGTGCTCTACAAAGGCCGTTCGTCCAGCTTTCAGTGTGACTGCAATGCAGGCCTGACATTTTCTTATCAAGCTGTTCAACAACTACTTGGAAATTCACTTCCTAATAGCTAACGGTTTATATCCTTGTAAAATAAAAGAGCACACATCTTGTTGTGGCTACTATAGGGATTCTCTTTTTGCGCTGCATATGTGCACCAGAAGAGTCAGTAATTTTTTATGAACTTACTAAACATCACTGCAAGTTTCAACGTATATAATTTTTGTTAGCAAGTAAGTAGTAATTGTAACATGCATGCAATTTTTTACTCGATGACTTGCCAGTGTGACCTATGTTATGCTTGCCTTAACCTTCCTATCTTGTTTGTTTTGCAGACGTCCCCACAGTTGTAAAGTGCGAGATTTACCTAAGGAGCTTTGGCGCTGTAAATCCAGCAACAATGGTGAGTACCAGATTTATTGCCTCAAAGACTTGCACTGACAATGATGAAAGTGATCTCTGTCATGCAAGAAAAATTTTACCTCTTCATTAGTTGCTGTGGTAATAATAATAAAAAAATCTTCACCAAGCGCACTTTCAGAAAGCAAATATATATCTTTTTTTTTTGCAAGTTCTGCTCATGCAAGAAGCTGTAATACATGTTGCAGCATTCAAATGAAAATATTCAGTGCAAAAGGAGCAACTGCCGAGTACTATTATGACAGTGATTGAACAAAGATGTCATCTTGTAGATTGATTGATATGAGAATGTATGATATTTGGCCATGGTTTAGCGGTTGAACAGTTGTACGGTTTAACGTTTCGAAACCACCAGTTGAACCCTATGATTATCGAGAGACGCGCTGTAGTAGCGGGCTGCGGAACTTTACACCACCTAGGGTTCTTTAACGTGCACCCAAATCTGAGCCTACGGGGCTACATCATCATCTTGAAGATGCTGTGCTGTCAGTGACAAAACTGTAAGTGCACGTTACAGCATTTCTCACCTTCTTCAAAAGCAAACTAATACAAAAACGGTGAAGTCCACTCCATTGCAAGTTCGCAACCTATGCTCATTAGGCCTGCAAAGCACGTCGCATAATGATCACCTTGTAATGCTTGTCGTCACAAAACTCAATCATTATACTCAATAATGTTAGCCATTATACTCATTATTTGTCTATAACTCAATACGACACTATCATGAGTATTCAGTAACTGACAATAGATTTCCTCTTGAGTCCACTTCATTGATATACAACAAAATACTTTTGTTCACGTTGCGCGATTGATTTATGTGGTCGCTTAAATCACAGTCGTCTTTGCATCCGCAGACATAAGCTGTTCACTGAATTTAACCGCCTTCTTGGCCATGTTTTGTTTTACCAAGCTTCACCTTCACTTAAAAAAAAAGAATAACAGCATTACCACAGCATTCTGAAATTTGAATGCGTAATGCGTAACACAGAGTAGTTGGCAATAAATAAATAAGTGCGTCGTTATATTATTCGCCTCTGCAGTCGCAAGTTTACATACCATAACGAGTCATTACTCCTGCCAACCTATCTTCTTCAAGGCAGTAAGAAAAGGAACAAAATAAGAAAAAACAATAATATTTATGTGTATGTAGTAAAAACCCTTTCAATATTTTGTGTTCAATCTAATAATTATTAATTTGGCCGCAACGTTGCGCTACTGTTCGTCATCCATATTCGTATATTGTTATTGATAGCATGATTTAAAACTGTATTCAAGGGTACAAGGTGTAGTAAAATTTAATGTAAAAACTGAAAATTGCTGTTTTGCTTCTCAGAAATAGTAAACCCATTCTTAACAATGTTCAGTGCCCTAGCATTGATTGAGCTAAAGAGACCAGGTTTTCGAGAATATTTGACGAGAAGCCATGCCCATTTTTCTCATACGGTGCGCAATTTAGCATTGTGTCTCAAGTGATTTTTTAATATATTGTGGTAGCATCTCCAAGCTTGGGATGTTTTGCTGAAAATTCCGGCTACTTAAAATTGCATGGTACATTTTAAAAAAAGAAGCACATGATTGCATTTACGAAGTCCACTTACCTCGTATTGTGAGACGCGCAGAATTGCGTTGTCCTGTGCATTTATTTTGAGTTCAGTTTGCACCTTTGTTGATTCCTTTCCGATGGGGAAAAAGACAAAGTAAGGAAACTGTTAAAAATTTTCAGTATAACTGGAAGTCAACAACCTTCAGTTACTAACAGAAACAAGACAGGTAACACTCATGCGAGCATTTCAGCAAGTAAGTTTTGTCCTCACTATGCGTCATCAGAAGGACAAAATGTCTGTAAAGAGAATGTCTACGTTTTGATTGATGTCGAGCTTCTAGAAACCACCATTGCGAGTGACTGTCATAGCGCAAAATGCAGAGGAACCGTGCACTTTTATAGAACTCAATATATTGTGTTCTAGGAAATGGGACCCCTCACACCTGCCACCTTTGAAATCATTCTAACTATTAGAAGAACCTACATGGTCCGAGTAAACGTTCTCGATGTCATTTGGCATATCGTTGAGGTGCAACACTGTTAAATGGTTAAAGTGTGATGTACCGTGATTGACATTATTGGATCATTAGAAAGTCGAATATTTCAGAATGAGCGAAGAAACCTAAGCAATGGGAGAATCAAAAAGCTTTTTTGTTTGATGATTATAAGGCAACTTGTTATAAATAAATTGTTCAGTTCAAACAATACGGGGAATAAAATTGTTTAACCCCTTTAACTCTCAGTATCCCGAAATCAGTTTTTTGTTACATTCGCCCCAATATAGAAGCAAGTCAAAAAAACAGAAGACTGACTTTTTGTGGGAGTAAGCCAAACCTAATCACGAGATTATTTTTATATGCGGACTACTGTTAATTATTTTGACAGTTTTTAAAGGTATTGACAAAAATTACTTGCTTGAATAAATCATACGAAAATTTTTTCAGTAATATGTGCATGGTTTTGTGATTTTTTGACTGACTGTCTGAGTGCTTCATGAATCAGAATAGTGAAGGGCTGAATGTGTTTTGCGATAGCTTATAGTTTACAGTATCAACCTCCAGGAAGTCCGGGTTCAATGGCCAGTTTACGGGTGCATTAAATTTCTGGGCCTTATGCTAATCTATTCGGACAACCACCTATGCTGGTGTTACGCATCTCACACCAACAAGGCGCCACCTCTTTTTCAGTCTAATCACTCAAAACTGACCAAGATAGGTATTATTGCTATGTGCCACAATAACGTCATGAAGAAGTCCAGGTCACACCTCATGGGTCATGCTTTCGCGCAATAAATATAATGTCCAAAAGAAGCTGGTTATCTTTATCACGTACTTATCTGTGGGTAGTAGAAAACGATCTCAAGAAACTTCGTGCATTATTGTACGATCATGACCTCGACAACTCGCTACTCCTTAGCACAAGAACACAGCCAAACATTGTCTCATAACATTAAGAAATTGGCCATACGTGAAAAATCTATATAAGGATCGTTTTCTCTATTCCCCACAAGTTAGATACCTGCTCTTCGAAAACGAATTCTTGTAAAATATAAAGAGCAGGTTGTGGCAATAAAGATAAAAAAACAATAATAAATTGCAAAGCATTCGTGACCTACCGTGTACTACTGTGCCGTGTGAAATACTATATTTGACAGACGAGCAAGTGTGTAAACGTGTGGTTAAGAGAGTACGAAAACAAGACGATGAATCAGCCACCTGGCGATTTCTTCCCTCTCGACACTTGGTCGTGTTGCTGTCGGAAACCTGAGCACATAGATGCTCTTAGTGATATGTGCGCGAGTAAGCCATCTGTATTACTGTCGTAAAAAGAGTAAAGGATCCTGCGAAAATGATGACATTCTGCTATCATCTGATTATCACCTGTAATGCTGTTGTCAGATAGGTGATTTCCTCGCACATGTCTCTCGCTGTCGCTAAGTGGCCTTTATTAGTTTTTGCGGTACGGGTACGCTTATAGGCTTGTACGGGTCTCAAAAAAACAAACATTGTTTCTGGTGGCGCTATGTGTGTTGTCTTAATTCTTATGTTTTTCTGTTGACACAAGGACGCAGCCAATCACTCAGGACTTGCAAAAGAAGCCCACTTCGCAACTCTTATTTGCTAAAAAAATAGCCATAATGTCAACAGTCGAGGCACAAGTATGATTATAACTCCGTGACAGGAAGAGACGCCAATGAATAAAACGCAGGAAACCTTAACGCTGTAGATATTAGAGAGTTATAGTATACCGGGCTTACCGGGTTACCGGGTGTATCGTGATGCCGGATCGAAGGGTGCATGCGCAGATACGTACGTCACCCGTACCGCTTCCCGTACGCGCGGTGTTTTTCAGATTTCACGTTACCGTGGTAGTGTAGGTGTATGTAGTGTACGTAAACATGGCGGCACTCTCGGACGACCGCTCCGAAGTGATTTTGGCATAGTTGTTGAAAGATTCATCTTGTTCGCAGCAAACGTCTGTTCAAAGTGGCTTCGCTTGCCATCAGTTAGCTTCGATGACCGAGTATTACATGTAAGTTGGCGTAGTTTTTGAGATAGCTTCCCATTTTGAACGCGTCGAGGCCTAACTACAAGATTGATGTAAACTAATCGGCAACATAGATGTTTTTGCGTTTGGTGCGTGGTTCTTATTTATTTACTTTATTATCGCTAAAATAAACTTCTAACATTGTTTCGCGTGGTGCAAACATTCTCGTTTTCTTTTCATTTTCACTGCTTAACTTATTAACCATCTAATAGGTGCCGCCATCATCTCAGTTGGGGCACGTAAACCACGTAAACGCTGTCCCGCTAAACTATAAGACGCTGCCCACAACGAACGTTTGCTGCACGGTAACGCCAATCCTTCAACCTACGCTATCACGCCAACGCTAAGCTATAACTGTCTATTGCCACGTGCGCTCGTCTCTGTGTTTGCTGTGGCCGGCTTAGCTTACGCTTACACATTGCTTTGCGTAATCTGTGCCAGAATGTGTTGTAGCATTATGAATTGTTTTGGTGTGCAAACATCGTCAGCTCAGTTTGTTCTTGAAAGAACACGGCTACCAGTAATAAAGGTCGAATTCAGGCTCAAATGTAGCTCAAAGTTCGTTCCAGAATAAACCCAGCTGTATGTGTTTGCACGCTCAAACCCAACAGATGAGCCTAAAGCAATCTAGAATGTTCTCAAACATGCTGGCGTGGATTACGTAAGGCAGTGTCAACACGTGTATTAGGCCGGCAACATTGAACACAGAGAAGATCGTGTGTGACAATGCAGTAGTTCTGACAAAATTGCTTCCAAAGAAGTCTTAAAACACACTGTAGGCATAGGCCTACCCTAGATATGTTCCCAAAGAGCCCTTAAACAGCCTTCGGATATGTGAAAAGTTGGCATTTTGTTTTCTTCCTGCCATTCCCGCTCTCGCGACATTACTCATGACGTCAGCAATTCACTCACGTGATATCAAAATGAAATGCACTGTTGATTTTATAATATAGGAGAAATATCTGCAGTCAACTGTTTTGTACTCTGCTTTAGGTTGCAGTCGCATGCACGCTCTTCCGTGCTACAGCGAAAGCTGTTATGAGATCACAACGCGATTACGTACGTGCTGTAGTTGTCCGCCGTGGCCACCGGAGTGTGTAACCACTATCGCGAGAAACAAAACAAAAGAACCCTTAAATTATTAACATTAAGCACACAATCAGATTCGTACATGGATCCTCCGTATGCTATCCTAGTATTCAACCACTGAGCCACAGAGGTTCTTAAAACTCCTTTGCAAATTGGCCATAGGTCATCTTGATGTTGGGAAAGGAATCGCGGTAATGTGAGTAACAAAGAGTTTTAGAACAGGAAAGTAACGACCAGGTGTCATATAACCAGTGGGTCGCCGAATGCTCCAACCTTTTCAAAAGTTTGATCTTGTTCACGTATTGGCTGTTGCGTATTCCCACTGTGGGGGATTTTGGGGATTGCGAAAGCTTCTGGCGTAATTCTTCATCGTCGTCAGCTATACAACGCACAAAAAATGCACGAAGTTCTTTGCAAGCGGGCAGCGCGTACCACGCTTCTCCGAAGAATGACTAAAGATGGCTTAGTGAATGCCTGCCTACTACGCATTGATTTACAGCGTACAGTGGGTAAACTGCAAGTATGCTTTCAGCAGCTGCCCAAACAGCGCTAAAGAAAGGCTCGGAAAGACCGCCCTCCCAGCTTTCGCTGTGTCTGTCCTGCGCGTTCTGCGCAGGCCTGGTGGTTTTATTGGAAGGCTATCGTGCGGAGTAAAGAATTTCACTTCGTTTTCTGCGTTTGTGACTGCACAGACAGAGATTGCAGTGTTAGTCGGAAAACACGAACACCTAACTCGCTCGAGGTCTGGTGCTGAGATTCCACGTGTTCTATGAGACAATAAGTGGCGAAGAGGAGACAGCACATCTGAAAGGGTAGTTTTAGCGAGAAGGAAAATACTGTCGCGCCTTTGAACTCGGAGTGGTTTAGGAGCCTTTTAGGACCCCCAGTAAGCGACTGGGTGTGTTAGAATAATACTCTGGCGGCATTACTTAGGCAAGCTACATGAATAATATGAGTTATGATGTTACGGGAGAATAACTTTACTTTATAAAACGAGGAATAAACTCGGTGGTGGACAAGATGGCGCCCAGTTGGCTCACAGATCTGACAACATCGTCCTCCTCTTTGTCTTCTTCGTCGTTCTCATCCTACCGTTACATGATTTCCCCGGCGGCTGGAGCACCGACCCGGTGCTAATCAGGAGGCACTGGAGTAATACGGTTTGAGTCGCGTAACATGCACTACGTCAGTGTGAGGGTGAAGGATGGCGGGGTCCGTAGGGGTGATTTCGTATGTGACGTCAGTTACTTGGCGTAAGATACGGTAGGGACCTGAATAGCGTGGGAGTAACTTCTCCGAAAGTCCAACGCGGCGCGAGGGGAACCATAACAGAACGAGATCTCCGGGTGTGAAGTGGACGTCACGATGGCGGGCGTCGTATACGCTCTTCTGATTGTCCTGGGAGTCCAGTAAGCGTCGTCGAGCAACTTGGCGTGCCGCTTGGGCCTTCATTATTGCATCACGAGCGTACTGAGACTTGTCATTTAGTCCGGCCGGCAGGAGGGTGTCGAAAGGTAGCGCAGGGTCACGGCCGAACAACAGAAAAAAAGGAGAGAACCCAGCGGTGTCGTGTCTGGAAGAATTGTACGCGAATGTTACAAACGGTAACGTAGTGTCCCAGTCGCGGTGATCGGCGGAGACAATATATAAAGCTTTCAAAATAAGCACATAAATGCATCGCAATGTACGAATTCCCTGAAGCATTCGCATAATAAAATTTCTTTTTTTCTTTGTGACTATAGCTAACTACATTGCAATCTTCTATTTTAAGTTTATTGAGAAATGAAAACGTCTCCTATTTTTTGTTTTTAGTTTAAGGAACAAATACGTGTGCAAAATCGGCATGTTGGATAAAAAAAGCACGAAAATTTGTATTTTTGCAACGTGTTGTGTCTGTTCACCGTTAACTTCTCATTAAATTCTCATCGCATACGATCACAGCGATTCTCACGTTTAGAAGCACTTGAAGAACACTGTGTGGCGGAGGAACAGATATACAGAAGAAGAAGAAAGGAGAGAAAGGAATTCAGACAACCGTAGATAGTCACATCACGAACCTGCGATCATAGCTCTAGAGAGTTGAGCGAGTGAACAAACTCGAAATAATTCCCCTACTGCGTGTTAATGTTCATGTCAACGCATTTCGGGTATATGAAGCACATCTTGTCAAGCAATGACAAGAGTAAAGGTACGTTCAGACTAGGCTCATAACGTGCCGATTCTCCACAAGAAGCGCAAGCGTACGCGCAAAAAAAAAACGCAACTGCTTCTTTCAGACTGCAGTCGCATCGCCCGTTAAGAGCCCAACAGTCGTGACGTGCGCGAGCGTATTTGTCGGAAGGCCCGCTCCTTTTGCGTCTGGTACGGCTGCGTCAGTTACGACGAGGCCAATCAGTATCATGCTTTCGGCTAGCCTTTTCAGGTGTTGTAAGTTCCAGCATGCCCGTATAGAAGCAACGGCTGCCGCAGTGGAGTCCGTGCATGCATGGGGGTGTTTAGTTGTTTCCAACGTGCGCCTACAATAGAACACTGTAGTGCGATGGCGTTAATGTGCCAAGCGTTCCGATGGTGACAAGCACGGTGGCAGATGGGTTTTCTGCATGTCGATATTCGGTCACACCGTATATTCAAGAAAGTCAGACTGCTGTGGCGTCGTCGGCACGAAGTTGTGAAACATGACAGCATTCATTGCTTTCAACTTTCCAAACAGGTTGCGAAAGTCACCGTCAAGTGCCCCGTCTAAGAACACTCGCCTCATCCATACCTTCCGACTTCGTCGCCTCCTTTTGTGATAAATATGAAACGAAACCAGTAGTTCATTGTGCCTTTGCAGCCCATCAAATTCCAGTCTTCTGTTTACTGGCGCCATGTTGAAATCAACCGAGACGAAGCTGGTCAACGCACATTCTGATTGGCTTCTGTCAAGAATGGCAACGTGCGCAACGGCTGGTGTGATCGACTAGTGCTGTTTACGATCATAACGATCGTAATGCACACTACGGGCGTTACACCAGATGCGAGCACTGCGCATGTTATGACAGCTGTCTGAACATACTTAAGCATGAGCTCTTGATTGCGCGGTGAATATAAACATGGGATATTGTATTGCTTCTTGCGCAGCCAGTCGTACACATCTATATTTTTCAATTTATTGCAATATCGGTACATTGATAATACTGCTTCGTTTCTTTACATGCATCGAACTTAGTTTTACTTCTCTTGCCGATTTTCAGTTTTTATAAAAGTTTTTTTACTAACTAATGACGGTGTCATTGAAGTCCGACTTTAAAACATTCGTCGGTGGCCTCAGTGCAACGTATTGTGTATTAATTGTATATAAATTGAACTGCATTGCACTAGAAATATCGTTACGGCTTTACTGACTGCTGCGCTTGCATGCAGGACTATGACGTAGACCTCTACCTACGTCAGACGTGGACGGACTTGCGTATGAAGAACGCCAACTTAACCCGTTCTCTAGACTTGAACGACCCGAACCTCCTCAAGAAGGTGTGGAAACCTGACGTCTACTTTCCGAATGCCAAGCATGGGGAGTTCCAGTTCGTCACTGTTCCCAACGTTCTCTTGAGGATTTACCCCAGCGGTGACATACTCTACATGTTGAGGTAAAGCTGTCCGCAAACTCTTTGTAGTAGAATGTTATCTTACAGGGGAGCCACATGGCACCCGCAGAATTGGCGCACTTCATTTGTCATATCAATTTTAGTAACTGAGCACGCAATACAAGTAGGTGAGGAGAACTTACAAGGAAAAACATGATTAACACTGACCTAGCAGCTCAAGCGTTTATCGAGATAAAAATTAATTTCATTGCCGTCTGAGAGAGAGAGAGGTAACGATGCAAGGAAAGGCAGGGAGGTTAACCAGACGCACATCCGGTTAGCTACCCTGCACTGGGGAAGGAATAAAGGGGAGAAAAGAGGTTGCAGAAAGATGAGAAGGTACACACAATCACGAGCACACTCGGGGAGCACACACAGTGTACAGGGCGGTCGCTCAGGTTTGTTGACTTGAGGTAAAGTAGCAGTGCTTTTGTTGCTTTCTGCGCAACTGAGGCAGATGCCCAAGGTCCTAGTATCTTCTGCACACAAAATGGTCCGGGGTCAAGTCGATTCAAAACCATCCGGAGCTGGCATCGCTGTGTGTCGTAGCAAGCGCAACTGCACAGGACGTGTTCGATGGTCTCTTCAGCTCCGCAGTAGTCGCATGTAGGAGTGTCTGCCATACCAATGCGAAAGGAGTACACCTTTGTAAATGCAAACCCAACCAAAGGCGGCATAACAGTGTCGCATCGCAGCGGAAAAGTTGTGATGGTAGCTTTAGCTTGAGCGAAGGATCCAGTTCATAAAATTGACACCTTTGGAAGCTGGTAGACGACCAGAACGTGCGTGTGAGATCTCGAGCCAGCAGGTAAAGTTGTCTTGCTGCATCATTTCTTGATAGAGGAATCGGGACTACACGGGTTTCTTCATGGGCTGAGCGGGCTGCATCATCGGCTAATTGATTTCCGGTAATACCGATATGTCCAGGCGCCATTGATATAAAATATCATGCCCTCGTGCAAGAGCTTCATGATGGCAATGTCTTATTTCTTGTACCAGTTGGCCATGACTCCTCCTACGCATGGCAGACTGCAAACTCTGAAGCGCTGCCTTCGAATCACAGAATATGACCCATTTTCCTGGACGTTCTTGAACGAGATATCGTAAAGCAGCCCTTATAGCAGCAAGCTCTGATGCCGTAGATGTAGTCATATGCGACAACTTAAACTTGATTGTCATTTCTGCAGCCGGAATTACAGTGGCACCTGATGTGCTGCTGAATGAGACGGACCCATCAGTGTATATCTGCGTTCGGTCTAAGTACAACTCATGTAATAATAGCAGTGTTGCTTGCCTCAATGCTACTCTGGAGTGACTGATTTTTTTTTGATTCCCGGAATTTCTAGACGTACTTGCGGCTGGTCGAGGCACCACAAAGGGCATGCCGTTCTCGTAGCTGGCGTATACCCTGATGGAATGCTGTTTAGGTGCTTGGCTATGACGTCTGAAAACGTAGCACGTGGTCTTCCGGAAGGTAGAAGGGCAAAGTGGTGGTCGGGGACACGGCTAGCATGTCGAATGTGCGCTCTGAGGCAATCCACAACTATATATGTCCTGACCGGATGGTTTTTGGCAAGCATGATTGTGTCATAAGTAGAAGCGCATCGGGGCAGTCCTAGGCAGATACGCAGTGCCTGACCCTGCAAACTCTCCAATGAATGAGTATTCGATTTGCAAGTGTTAGTCAGTACCGGCAAGCTGTAGCGCAATAGACCCAGAAACAGGGCCCTGTACAGCTGTAGCATGGAGGCCACAGAAGTTCCCCATGCTTTACCGCACAAGAATTTCATAATATGCACAATAGATAGCAGTCTCTTCTTCAAGTACGCACAATGTGGGCTCCACGAAAGACTTCTGTCGATTATTATGCCCAGGAAACGATGCGTCCGTGCATATTTGACACTCTGCCCATTGATGTAAACAGGGTATGGCGTCATTGGTTTGCGTGTAAACGCCATCAACGCACACTTTACAGTTGATATATTTAGGCCTTGTTTCTGAAGGTAGGCTGTTGTGAGGGTTGCTGCCCACTGTATTCGTGCATGCACCTGAGGGCGAGTAACTGCAGCACTCCAGAGGCAAATATCATCGGCGTATATGGATAGGCACACCGACTTTGGCAGAACCTTCACCAGACAAATGAGGGCCACATTGAACAATATGGGGCTTAAAACACCTCCCTGAGGTACTCCGCAGTAGGTGTAATGTTGGGCAGTTGTATTCTCATATGTTTGTACAAAGAAACCCCTGCCAGTTATATAATCTTTTATCCATTGAAACATTCGTCCACCAATGCCCATTGCTGCGAGAGAAGTGAGGATGGCATTGTGAGCTACATTATCATATGCACCCTTCACGTCAAGAAAGAGTGCTACTGATATGCGCTTGCGACTTTTTTCTTGTTGAACAAATGTCGATAAGTCAAGGACACAGTCAATGGATGAGCGGCCCCGACGAAAGCCTGCCATGCAAGAAGGGTATTTGGTGTATCGTTCCAAGTACCACTCGAGACGAAATAGAACCAGTCTTTCCATCACTTTTCCGAGGCAGCTTGCGAGGGCAATAGGGAGATACGCTGTCAAGTCCAATGGTGATTTTTCCCGATTTCAAAAGTGGTATTAATCGACTTATTTTCCATTCTCGAGGAACACTGCCGCTGAGCCAGGAGTTGTTGAAACATGTTAAAAGTTCTTTTCCGGCTTTTTGTCCAAGGTGTCCCAACGCACTATAAGTAATACCATCAGGACCTGGCGATGACATGCGCTTAGGAGCGACTAACGCACCTTCCAGTTCTTCCATGGTGAACGGAATGTCCATTTCTGGTAATCGCGTCTCAGGAACGATCACGGCGTCGATGCTCTCGTTCATAATATTCCCGGCAACTCTCGTGCAAAATTCTTCAGCCACCTCGAGTTCTGTTTTTCTATGATGGAGTGCCAAAGCTTTAAAAGGGTGCCGTTGTTGTGGAGAGGAGCGAAGACCACGAACTGTTCTCCAGATATATGACAGAGGTTTATGAGGGTCTAGAGATTCGCAGAATGCTTTCCAGCGTTCGCTTTCCAGTTTGTAAATTCGTCGTTGAATCTTTTTCTGGAGCCGCCTTGCTTCCCTCAGATCGTAAATTGATCTTGTGCGTCTGTATCGTCGTTCAGCACGCCTTCGTATAGCTCGTAATTTTTCCAGTTCGATGTCAAACATTGTTACTTTAGACAAAAATGGTAATTTACATTTGGACGCTTGCATAGCTTCCGCTATGGTATTTTCCAGGCTGCAGGCGAGGCCTTCTTGGCAAGCGTTCTCAACACGCGATGCAAACATCGACCAGTCAGTGCCAATTGCAACACCGGAAGAGAAATTTTTTATGATACCATCGATCGTCACGTAGGTGGGTATGTGATCACTCTCATGAGTGTCAATATCGCAAAACCATTTAACTTTGTGAAAGAAGCACCGTGACACCAATGTCAGGTCAAGGCAACTGCCATACGTGAGACCCCGCAGATATGGGGGGGTACCATCGTTCATGATGGAAAGGTCGTAATCGGAAGCGAATGTCACAATGTTCCGGCCCCTGGCATTCATCCTAGTGCTCCCCCAAAGCATGTGATGGGCGTTGAAGTCACCAGTGATGATCCAAGGCCCATCGGTTCTCATTAGGATGTCTTTTAATCTGTCGCAGTCAAATCGCGATGACGGAGATATATATCCACCAATAAGCGTGAACGAAACTGCATTCTTCTTCACACGAAGACACACGTACTGATTGTCGTCATTTGAACTTATTGGGTGCGAAAGATAAGTCAAGTCTGTGCAAATGTAAACAATTACTTTGCTTCGTTCTTCGCAAGCGGCTGAAGAAAAAGCTTCATAACCGGACAATCTATAAGGCGTTGATACGTTTGGTTCACATATGACAAGTATAGGGAATTGATTGGCCCGAACAAATTGGCGAAAGTCCGAGATACGGGACTTCATGCCTCTGGCATTTCACTGAAAAATCGACGCACTTTTAACTTCAGTGCGGAAGATGAGATTTTGTTGAGCCATTGTGCTTATACGAAGTTAGCAAGAACTGGATTCAGTGCATCCAGTATTTGCAGTGCACTCTTAGCAGACGGAGATTGTATGCTGCTCAGTAGCGTGCGAATCGTGGCAATTAATGATTGCACGATTGCAGCCACTTGCCTGTCTTGGTTGGAGAGATCTCGAACCGGGAGCGCGGACTGGCCGTCATGAAGCTCTTTCGGTTCGCTTGATGCTGCTTCCCTTTGAAGTGCAGGCTACTCTGTCGCAGTTAGGGTATGCTCACTGGCTTTGTCCTTTACAGTCTTTCCCACGGCATGTGGTCTGGGAGGCAAAGGAGGTGGTACTGATGAGGGATCACGCAAACGTGTCGAGGAGGTAGCGGGCGTCCTCGAAGACCGACGTCGACGTGAACGACGCCTTCTGACTTTAGCTGCGGCTTCTCGATGAGATGAGTGATCGCGCACCATCTCCTTCAAGATGGCGATTTCCTTCTGAATCCGCGGGCAGTCCTTCGATGTGGCTTCATGGGATCCATTGCAATTAGAGCATTTCTTGACAGTTGCGACGCACTTATCCGCTTCATGGTGCTCGGCGCAGCGGTGGCATACCACCGAATTCTTGCAGACGCTGCTCACATGTCCAAGTTTCGTGCATTTACGGCACTGGAGAGGCTTTGGAATGAAAGGCCGCACAGCATGTCTGAAGTACCCCACCTTCACATGAGAGGGGAGTGATGTGCTCTTAAACGCGATCTTCACACAGCGAGACTTGCCTAGCCGGGTGACATCAACAATTGAAGTACCAGTTGTTGACTTGACAAGACGTTGTAAGTCCTTATTGGCATTAGCGACATCAATGTCGTAGATCACGCCGGTTACTACATCACATGCCAAGGGAACATGAGAGCGCACCTGGTTGCCGTCCAAGTCAGTTACACTGCACAGAACGCCCAACGCACTTGCGTGCGAAACGTCCACAGCCAGTATATTCTTTCTGGCGTTCACTCTTATGTCCGTGATCTCATTTGGCACGAGCGTTTCCAGAGACCTCGACACAGACTGTCTGTTAAGGCGTTTCATGCTGACGGTAGGAAGTGCAGGCAGAAACAGGATGATATAAGTGCTCGATTTTGGCGTCTGATTGCCGTCTGAACGTTAACATATTGTTACAGTGCCACAGGCGTTGTGTCACCTTTTTGCACACAGTGCTGTGTACTCTGCATGTTCTTCATCTCGTTGTATAAGCTGTTCAGCCACAATGGTTACCTTTTTGTTCGACTTTTGTAAACGAAAGAATGAAAAAGGTTAGTGATTTTACGTGACACTAGGGGTGTATAAACCTCGTAAAACAGGTTGAGATGCTCATAAATGACTTGTGAATGTAATCACGTGTTCAAGGCCTCACCTAAATTGCATATCTAAATGATGTCAGGGGCATGAAATTCTTACTCGGCGAATGTTACGTTGCTTCCACATAGGTACGTGCGGGGAAAGAGTTTGTACTTCATCGGAAAAGGCAGTCAGAAACACGTTATTCTTCCGGAAGTTGAGTAGGCGCAAGCTCTCGTGCAGGCCCTTGTGCATCGTCTCAGGGTTGGAGCGCGTAGGGCGCGCGCCGTTATCATGAACCGGAAGTCGTTTGCTAACGGTCAAGCTCACCAGAGTGCACTCCGCTGGCTAGAGCGCGCTCGATCTCCGTAAGTTAACGTGCGCATACTGATGGCCTGGTGATGTGACAAAATTTTTCCACCTGCGACATCATGGTGTAGTCATCACGAGGTGATTGTTTGCATACTCATGTCGACAGCACCTACGCAGGTGGCCGATGCCGCACGCGTTATATTTATTTGGCGTTCAGAGCTTTTCTCACTAAATACTTCAACTTTAATTTGCCCCATAGTTTTATAAGCTTACTGCTCTAGGTCAAACGTGCGCTGTTACCTATAGAAAGCTTAGGTAGATCGCCAAAATATCAGTTTTAATAATAATTTAAGAGCACGAAGCTTGAGCAACGCCCTTATCAAATATTTGTCTTTTAACTTTGTCGTATAAGGTGTTCAATACGCAGTTATTTGAAGGTTTACCTAAGACGCCTATTACTTTTGCTGAAACGCGCCTGTGCTCTTACGTTATTGTTGTCTATATTCGCTGAATGAAAGGTAAGACAGTTTTATCAACCTTTGTAGCTCAGGAAATTTTTTCGGTCTTTGGAGAAATCGACAAAGAAGCCTCAAAACGAACACATTGATAATACAAAAGCAGAAAGGAACAATAAAGCTTCTTGCACTGAAGATTTTCCAACTATCATGGTGCGCTCTTTCATTTAGAAAAGTCTACTATTGCAGAGCTCACTACAGCAGCAGTCATTCCCGCATGCTCCTAACTTGGTCACTCATAATAAGCCAGTTTTTTTTTCGGCAAAAATTGATAAGGCGATGCGTGGTGAATTTCGGCTCTAAGGCACATTACACTTACTTTAAAAAAAAGAATGGAAGAACTGTGTTTCTTAACTAAATGCTTACCTCTTTGTTAGAACGAATCTTAAGTTTTTTGTGCAGGCTAGTGAAGCATTTCTAATGTTCATGCAGAAGTGCATTAAAAAACGGCACGCTTCTGCGAAAGCATTCCTGTGAGAATGAAAAGAAAATGAAGCTGTAAAATTGTTTGTGCCTTCTTGCACGATGTGATACAAGAATAGAGTTCTATGAAACCTGAAAATGAACTTTGATGCTGGGCGAGATGATTTAATTTTACGAAAAAAAAAAATATGGCCAAACGCTATTGGTAAAACCAAGACGAAAACAGGGACAGTTCCATCGCCTTAGTGCTTGCGAATTTGATTTTCTTCAATAAGAGCTCACTTCTCTTTTCGTGTAGTACTTTTTGCACGTACTCTTGTTGAAGAATTCGCACATATATCGCCCCTGTTATGGATCGTGAAAGCTTCCATAGGCTTTCTTGCCGCCATTCAACCGGAAGGAACTCAGAACCCAGATAGCACTCGCACTCTTCTGCAGTGCTACAACGTATGACCAACGTGCCAAGCTGCTGTCAAGAGATGCGTTGTGTTCTCGCCTCAGGTCATTCTCTTATCTCCTTGCTTGAGCCAGAAGTACTCTACTCAACGCATGAGAGCGGATATGGAAAGGAAGGCATGTCAGCTAAAGGCATGCATGCTTGGAACCTACGGTTTCGTTGCAAGGAGTGGGAATATGATCCAGATTTATGTGCACCCGTTATTTTTTTCCCCGAGTAGGTACCGATTTCTGAGGCCCTTGGAAATACAGCTAGATAGGATACCCTATAGACGTAGTGGCATCTGATTGCACAAAAAAAGTAGATAAAATGAGCTACAATAAGTGAACCGCAGCACATAGCTACCGTGTGAGGGTAGACGTTTACGGTCGCGTGTTCGGTACGTCTGCCGCTTGTTTCACAGGTTTCTGCCTGAGCCACATGAAGTCACACTTTGGCGAGTGCGAAACCAAGTATTCTTAGGAGAACTTCCTCGTTACAAAACTTTTAATCAGTGAAGTCTAAAATAATGAATATCAGCTACGCCCATAGCCATTTCTGTTCGACCGAAAAAAAAATTACTTGTGCCCTATTCAATTGAATTTGTTAATTTCTGTGACGTCAATAATCACTTCGCGTAGTTCAAGTATTCATTTTTCCACAAAGGCGCATATTTCCGCTTGCATCGATAGTTTTCGGTCGAAGAACTTTTGGAATGTTAAGATTTTTTGGAAAATTTGAGCGAGAATTCGAAAATAAATGCTCGGGGCACCAAACTGTGAAGTTGTAAAAATATACTTTCATTGCGAATGTGCTAAGTATCCACATTAGCAGCAAGAAAGTACGTACGGTTATAATGGAGACTATGACAATGGAGCAATGGAGACTATGGACAATGGCACAGCTATGTGTCATATATGAATGGCAGGAGTGCCGCGGTGAAAGGTGGGGGGGGGGGGGGCATGTACATTTGTTAATGTGTTTACTTAATATAGTGCGACTTTTTAAATTGTTTTTCCGTTGTAGATTATTTAGACTAAGCTTATTTCAGTTATTTATTGGTTCTTTAAATCACTCATTAGTCATAGCCCTATGTCAAATTATAGTAATATTATCTACCTAATTTTCACTAAAATACAGCACTACCAACCACGATTTCCAAGAAGACCGGGTCTTTTTTATGCAACAGTTATTCAGCTTTAGAATAGCTTATTTTGGCACACAATAATTCTGTCCATTGGTCAATATAATAAAGTATAGAGACTGGTTAGTCACAGTGTATGTATTCTTCTAAACAGGAATGACTGGCCCCCTAAATATCAACAAGTTTAAAGTTATTATTGAAAAGCACTAAAAACAGAAAGGACAACTCTGCAGGCACTGGGAAATGAGCCAGTGAACCGCTATACCTATGTAAGAACTATCATCTCACGGTGTTCCGCTTTGAACATCGGGGGCAGCAAACCAATTCCTGTGATCCGCAGTGTTTTCACATTTACCCCTCCTCCTCCTTCCTCCTGAAAAGCAACAATTTTAGAAGTCTTTGTTATATTGCATCTTTAGCTGTTTGCGGCATTGAGATGCTTTGCTTTGAGAACTGAATTAAATTCCCGTGCTTACGCTGGGTGCTACACGCCACTTCGGCCGCGTCAGCTATCGTAGACGTACCTGTCATTTTTTATTTATTTTTAAAAATATCTTACTGTCGCTTAACCACTGCCATGCCCGATTTCAGCACTATAATATAAACAAATAGTATGCTAACATGAAAACCAACACAGCTACACCCGCTGTCTCATATACAGACGATTTACGCGACTTGTGGTGCCAGGCGCTTCGCCCTCGACATCGATCCTTCTACGAAAACGAAAACCACCGCGTCAGCGGCTCCTTCTTTTTTCTTTTTTCGTTCTTGTTTTACTGGAGTGGTGCTACAGCATCTTTCGCTACACACCTTTTCTGTGCAAGTTTTCAGATGTGGGTTTCTGGAACACCACCCGTGATCATAGAGCGAACTGCCCTAAACGCAGCACTAAGGGGAAACGTGTCGTGAATGTCCTGTGTTGTAGATATTATACAGCGTTGACAGCGAAATTGCCGTAAGGTATCAAGACAGCGCCCGTGTTCCTCTTCCCTCTCCTTTTTACCTCCTTCTGGGGTGCTAGCTCCCTCGGGTTTTAACTTGCGCCGACGTTTGCTCCTTTTTCAACGGCTGAGCGTGTGCCCCAGTTCTGCGAACGAGGCCTAATCTAAGGTTATCGTTACATTCGTATAGTGTCTTGGTTCTCTGTGTCCTATATATTTTCATTAATTTACAGTACGACATTTTTGTACGCGTTTGTGTGATTACGTTAATGCCCTGCAAGTATTCATAGCCTGTTTGACGAGAATGTTCTGCAGGGATTATTCTTCATTGGACAAAAAAGCCGGACCGATAACTACGCGCTTCGTCTTGACCCTATTTGCTTATTTCGTGTTTTCTTTCCAGGCTAAAGCTGACGTTTTCGTGCATGATGAACATGGAGCGGTACCCGCTGGACCGACAAGTCTGCAGCATTGAGCTGGCCTCGTGTAAGTATATGCTGAAGATTAGATAACCTTCGTACGTGTTTCTGCATTCTCCACGTGTCCAGGCGTTGGCCAAGGCCCATGCTTCAAGGCCTGTCTTGATTAAGCCGCCCTTGATGGTCTCCTCCTGAACGTGACCTGGATAACTGCTTGCTTCTGCGACAACGATGACAGAAGCAGTGAAAAACTAGATGAGAGATGAGAGAAGGGGGAGGCGGGAAGGGGAGTACGAATGAGGCTTGTGGGCCGTCAGCGCCACATATGTGATAGCTTGGTTTACGGTGTTAGCGAGATAATAATAAATGACTTTGAGAATGTTTTTTCTCGCCCAGATCTCAAATTAAAGGAGGAAGAACTTGGGAGGAGCTAACTGCGAGCTGGTCGCTTCTATCTGGATAGCTAACAATGTTTGACCAATGAACCCACAGATCGATTTCCGAGGCATACAGCGTATTAGCATAGGGCTGATGCCTTGGAAATTCATTGGTTATCAGCATACGACTGATGCTTCCTGAACCTATCAGTCACAACAAACTTCTCATAATTAGTCGCCACCACTCTGTTCTACGCTCGTCTTGCACATTAACAAGTTTTAAATGCTCGAGTGCTAGATAAAAGATACAGCACGCTTCTGACATTATCATATCACGCATCAGGCTTTGACATTGGATTATATATGATAACTAAAGTATCAATAAAGAATTGTCTAGTGGCCTATAACGTGTTAATGTCTATAATAATGACGGCGCGCAGTGTTGAAAGCTTGCCGCTGTAGAATAAACGTTACATACTGTTAACTGTATTATGAAAAAACCAAGATGAGTACTCCCTTTTCTATTTGACGGTAGTGGTATTTTCGATAAAATGATTTTTTTTAATTAAATGTATATCCGGAGAGGTTGGTGCCAATGCGTGGTGCCGGCTACTCCTCTTGCACAAAAGTCGACATCTCATATTTTGTAGCAAACACAAGGGTATACATATGTACATAGCCCAACGCTTACGCAATGAGTCCACGTTTTTTAATATTGAGTGTCGACACAGCGCAGAAATGTGTCCACACCACACAGAGTTTATAAAAACACAAGTGATCACGCCAATTTAAGTGCACACAAAACGTGAAAGTTCAATAAATGGCTAAGATGACTTTGTCGCTTAAGTACTGAACTATTTTCAGAAAGGTTATCCCCAAAATATTGTAGTGAAACATGAAAATAAGTTTTGAAACATAGTGGTTAACAGTGAAGAAGTACATTTTTTGTTTAGTACTTTTGAGCTATTTCTGATTCCTCCAGAAAGTGAACGACTGCACGCGCTGCAGTACCTTGTAGTTTTCCTTTAGCCCATTGACCCAAGATTTTTGCAATTGATGGAGGTTGCTTATCCAAAAAGTTGTATTTTGGTAAAAGGTTCTTTCGAGGTACGTCATGATTTTTAAAATGCAGAAGAATGTGCTCCACATCTTCTTGAACATCTCCACCTGAGCAGGTAGGACAGCAAGCTTTCTCTATTCTATACAGGAAGGCCTTCGTGTAGGCTGTACGGAGTCGAAAGCTATAAATGACTGTTTCTACTGATCAGCTAACATTTAACGCAATATAAATTCTATATCGGGATGAATGTTACATAACTGAGGAATTTGCGCACCATTTTCGAACCAGGTTTCTATAGACAGCTGAATGCTCAGCTTATTTATTAGACATCGTGCATCGCTCATCGATAGAGGTAGCAGTGATATATTATTTTCTTGATGTGCTGCATGTGAAATGTGAGCAGCTGTGTCGTTTCCTGCGATTCCACAGTGACTTGGCACCCACTGGAACATTATGGTGTGGTTTAAATCTTTTGCTATAACGTAGGTCACCTGTATTTTATATGGGAGCTCACTAGCTTTGTTTCCCAAGCTGATTTCTTTTAAAGAAACTAATGAGAACTGTGAGTCACTGATAACTACCCATCGAAGTGGACCTGGTTGTAAACATATGAAGCGTAAACACAGAGTATTGCATAGAGTTCTGCCGTTGTGGATGTTGTGAAATGGCTAAGCTTAAAAGCTTTTCTCGCTTTGTATGCAGGTACAATAAATGCCAATGTAGAGCTTTGATTAAGACATGATCCGTCGGTGTACACGTGAATATAGTCTTCATAATTGGTATAATGTTGTGGTAAAGTTAATTGTTTTATTACTATTATAGGCATATCACTCTTACAATTTAATCCCGGAATCGAAGTTGTGATGTCTGGGATAGAGAGTCGCCATGGTGGGTGGAATGCACATGCATGGAGGCCAGTATTCGTGCGTAGTCAGTAAACTCCCGAATTCTACTATAGATTTTTATATTCTTGCAGCTGATTTTTCCTAAGTAGCTCGGTATAGGTGATGAATAGCGTGTTGAGTTGCCAACCGAAGATAATGCCAGCAAGTTTCCGTAAATCTCATAACATGGAAAGCTGGGTGACGGTACTCCGCAATTACCAAAGCACTGGCAGACTCTCACGGTACACCAAGATGTATACGAAGGCTTCCGGCCAACAATTTTTGAATCCTCTCCTCTAAGTTACGTGATAACCAATGTAAAACAGGGGCAGAGAAAGCTACTATTTGTCAAATGATTGTTGAATGTACACGCAAGAAATAAGAACATGAACTACCCAACCTCACTTCGGTAAGTCAACGAAATATATTCATTAGGGAGTTGACGTTTTCATACAATGATTTTATCCCAAGACAGACGTCTGTCTAAAATACCCCTTCGAATTTGTGCTGCCGCACAAGTTGTAAGCGCTGAGAGTCTATCTGAAGTTAAAATTTAAGGCATTTCCTTGTGAATGGAAGTACGGATGTTTTCTTATGAGAAAGAATCATGCCTCTGCTCTTAAAAAATCATTGATTATTCTCAGCCCATCTCGAAGTTTTCGTTGAACTCCTTGAATGCTCGTGTCTAATGCTCAAATGTACAGATCATCTGCATATAGGGACTATTTCAAACTAATAGGTAAGATATGGAATAATTCAGGCATAATGCAAAAAAAAATGGAAATGGGCTTAATACGCTACCCTGTGGAACTCCTTGACTAACTTTATGCTCTTTACTTGTACTGTTAGCTGTGTCAATGATGATTTTTCTGTCTCTTAAAAATTCTGCTATCCATCTTAGTGTTCTTCCAACCATTCCCAATTGAATTAACCGTGTAGTACATGAGCGTGGCTGGTTGTGTCAAATGCTCGATTTATATCTAGAAATGCTGCAACGACGATTCTTCTAGAGCTCCTCTCATGATCTACTTAAAATACAGTGTCTAGAATGGCATCTATGGTTCAGCGGAGTTTACGAAAGCTTGCCATATTTTCTGGAAGCACATTCGTATATTCCATCCACCACTGAAGTATAGCGTCGAGCACCTTTTCATAAGTTTACAAAGACAGCTAGTCAGGCTTACAGGACGGAAAGAATCTATGGATAATGGTGTTTGGCCGGGTTTGAAAATTGGGACCACTCTTGCAACTTTCCAGGCGAATGGAAGGCACTCTGTTGTCTATGCATCATTACATGTCTTCAACAAAGTATAAGTGGCCACGGGACTGAGGTTTTTTAATGCTGCATATTTTATCCCATCAGGATCAGCTGCTGTCCTATGTCGGCACACTGCAGTGATTGTTATTTAGTTCTTGCAATGAAAACGATTGATCTAGGTCATCATGATGTCTATTGAGAGAAAAAGTAATGAATGCTTTAATATCGCCAACAGACTTAATGTATTCAGGTGTGCGCCCGGCTGCACTTGGTCGTGTAATATGCTGACAAAATTTGTCTGCAACGGTTTTTTTCCGGTACATTGTTCACTAAAGCTAAATTAAGTAAATGAAGTACCTTGAACACGTTCTTTCACTCGCCCCGCCGCGTTGGTCTAGTGGCTAAGGTGTTGGCTGCTGACCCGCAGGTTACTGGATCGAATCCCGGTTGCGGCTGCTGCATTTTCGATTGAGACGAAAATGCTGTAGGCCCGTGTGCTCAGATTCGGGTGCACGTTAAAGAATTCCAGGTGGTCGAAATTTCTGGAGCCCTCCACAGAACATCTCTCATAATCATATGGTGGTTTCGGAGCATTGAAGCGCACATATTATTCAATGTGCCCGTATATTTGTATCGGTAATAGCGCTGATGTAGGGACATATTGCGCAAGCGTCCTGCAAGTAAAATCTTGTGATCGTTATCATTTAAGCCAATTGTCCTACTCTGAGTCTCCGTATGTGACTGAAAGAACAAAACTCAGCTGCTTAAATGAGCACTGCGGTGTTATTCAAGCTAAGTGCTTTAATGTCAGGGTTTGTTGAAAGCAGAAAGCAAGAGCTGTTATTGAGCATCTTCGACACCTCCTTACGCGCAACGTAAATAAACCCATTGCTTCGCAGCACCACAACTGGCACTGTAGCGTTAACAAAAATGATCAAACAAAGTGACAACTTCTCCTGCATTACGCAAAGCTACTAGAGGCCATATTGATGTGAGAAACAGATATTTTGCGATAGCAGAGCTACCTACTAGTGGCTACACTTCTCTGGTATGCAAGACTATCCTGTGAGAACAATCATCATGCGTGTTATTGGCGAGAAACATCTAACACACAGTGTATGTACTCTAACTAGCACAGTTGTAACTTCCGGCACAGTTTTCGCTGTCACGCACGACAATCAGGCACATGCCATGGTGGAGCAGTGGACTGATTCGAGGCTACGTTCCTCGCCTCATAGGAAACAGCCGCTACGCATTCGTGTGTAGAAGGACCGTAGTTAATCACCGCTACGTCATCCTCGTAAGAGGCACTCGCGAACTGTAAAAGAGTAGCGGGACGCCCGCTTAACATCACACCTACGTACCCTCGGACCTGCGGCTTCGAAATATGTCCGCTGAAGAGCTAGGAAGCTTCTCCGAAACGTGGCTTCCGCCTTTGAATGCCAGGAGACAGCAGTAAGCGGGTGGAAGAACTCTAAAGCCGTATATGGGAGTGGGCGCAATCGGAGAGCTAGCTCCGACGTATTTGGGCGGGTAACGAGCGCTCGCGCCCATGTGAGCCGCCATCGATCTCCTTCACTGCAATCGTTAACAAAGCCCTACACAGCGCTGACCACTTCTTCTTCCTCCAATCAGAAAATCGACAGCCTGTTCTACTGCAATAAGAAAAACAGTAGCCCTGGTGTGTTGCTTACTGCTTGCGCTTGGCCAATTCGCTGTGATCTGGTTCGACGGAATGTCAGTCAGAGGCTGGGCGATGCTATCTGATGGTCGCACTTTTGTAAAAAGAAAACTATTAGAGAAAAAGCCCACTGAGAAAGAAAGGCGATTACACCTGCAATGTTAGCAATGTACATGTATTGCGCTTTCTTCCAGGATTAACGCAAGCGAACTTTCCTTTTACACCGGGGAAGTCGGTAAATGGGATAAACACTGTGACTTGTTTGTTTTTAGAAAGGAACAGCTTAATCTTTTTGTTATGTTCGCTAGGGTCCTAATTGAGCGTCTTGGTGGTTTAGTAAACTGTGTTCTCTGTTCTTGGCGAATGTATCATTTTTGTGCTTGCGCTAATACTCAAAGAGTAACGAACGACATTCGCTGCTTCCGAATAAAATAAAGCGCTCAGTTTTTTCTTTTTGCTTCCGGAAAGGCTAGTGTGTTTTATTTTGACAATACAAGGCACGTGGTCAGAAAATCGGCTCTTCTAAGCTAAGTCATTGCATTTAATTTTATAAAACAGGCAGTCGAAAAATTGCCAGGCCTGCGTGGAACGCGCAGCACAGTCACAGTGAAAGCATTAGGAACGGCCTTTCATAGCCTTTTCTAAACACTCTTCGGGTAAATGGTCGAAGTACACTTGCCGGGCACCCACTACGCCATGAATAATCATAATTTCTGTGTAGCAGGTCAGGATTCAATATGCTATTCTTCGTCATTTTTCGAAGAAACGTCGAATCCACTAAACACTTGCAATGAATTTTCTGCTAATTTTGTGTTGCATTCAGTGCCTGACGACGACAAAGAACGAGCTTTTGTAATTTGTTGGAGCATTAAACAATCCACTTGCTACGCCATTTGCATTGTGTGGTGCCAGGGTGTTCCTTCGCTATTCTAAAAATGCTTTATTACTAACGTAACGAGATGCTTTACCCAACCCCCAGCCTGTCAAAGGCAAACTTGCGAATGATTCCCAAGCAGCGCCGTGGCTCTGCAGTGGAATACCGCGCTGGTGCGCATTGGACCCATGTTCTAATCCCACTATGTCACAACATATCTTCGGTGCTTGTATTTGTTTCTTTTTTTTTTCGTGAGAAAGTGGTTACGGACACCGGTGGCGGCGGCTGACCACTACGGCGCTGCGCGTGACTCGTGTTGTGATCTCATAACAGCTTTCGTTGTAAAAAGCGGGAAAAAGATAGAGGAGATACGGCAGTGCAAGCACCAATGCAGACGCACATAAACATTTTGCTTGCACATAAGTAGAGACAATGACATACACCTCAAATCGATAAAACATATCTCCCTGATAAAGCATCGATACTCCATTTCAGAAGTTCTCTTCAGTAGTGCGGAGGCTACAGGGTGGTTTAGTCAAAAGGAATGGCGATTATCACCTCCACATATATTCATCCGTGCCGCATCGTCTGCTAACCGTACCACCTGGCGTCTGCGCGCTCACGATTGGCGAGCCAGCGCCCGGGGGAGCTGATATCAGCGCCGGGAAAAAGAACACAGGTGTAGACAACCACGCTGGTGCCCTCCGCCTGAAGTATCACGCCATCGTCGTGCGTTCAGTGGCCCGTAACTTCCAAACGGACGCTTGTATTTGCTTCAGATTTACGTCTTGGTGCTTCTACAGAAATGTATTCGTGACTACACTGCACTATTTCTATAAGCCATTATATATCGAATCCTCAGCGCGTTAGGCTTGAAAGTCGTAGTTAAAGTAACAGCTTATCTCACAAATATGGATCAACACAGCCTATCTGATATTTTGCCCTGTTTGTTAGATGGCACAGAACAATAGCCCATTACGCCATTCCTTTGTTACTGTAAGCCCCCTGGGTGGACGTCAAGATCAAGTTCGGCTGGGTGCAGACGCTGCAGTGTTGATTTTAAACCACATTTACCCGTGGTTAAGCATACAACAATTAGCCTAATTATATAAAACTTAAATTGATGAAGAGTAAACATACTACTTATTGATGTGCAGCAGCAGGTGTTAAACAAGAGCATATATCTCTCACTTTGCGAATTGGAACTATGTGTTCCTGAGCAAGCATATGGCTTGCTTACAACCAACAGCTTTGACAGTGCTGAACGGCAGTGGTGAGATGGAGTATAGTCTGTATTGTTTTAAATATGCAGTATTATTCTGTGAATTCTTCTAATGTAAGATAGAAAACCATGGTGGTGCTACTTTTTCATGTTAAGACGCTGATGGAGACACAACCCTGGGAGGCAAAAATATGGTGCTCCCCGTAGTGTCCTCAAAAGCCTCTTAGAGGCCTTTGAGAACACTACATTACTTGAGAAGATCTCTCTTGTAACAAAAAAAAAATGACCCATGCTTTGCAAAAAAAAAACAAAAGAGGACAACGTCTAACCGCAGATGAACGCTTTTAAGTTTAGGGAAATAAATATATTAGAAAGGTACGAAGTCGCATGCCCACGTGGAAATCATATGAAATGATTTTCATTCTCGTGGAAGATGGCTGGGGGAATTCGTACGGCAGAGAAATGAAATGGAACAACTTATTACCTGAAAACAGGTTGCCGCGAAACTTTTAAATTGCACCCAAGTGCAATTTTTGAAAATTATGAATAAATATATTTAAGTTGTAATACAATTGCATCCCCCAGGCTGTTGTACTATTTCAGGTAATTTTCTATTACACTCATTTGTATACGGGATTTACCAGCCATTGCTTCAAACCACTGAATTCTGCATAGCTAATGAGAGAGACGGGTATCGTAAAAGAAATCACTATCGCAGGATACGAGCCTTTACCATTTTTTTTTTCTGAAATTTGTGTTGTGCACTGAGGAGCCTAACTGAGGTTTTTTTTTTTATCGCATGAAATGGTATTTTGGAAGTCTGACTCAAATTGAGATTGAAAAAAAAAGTTAAGGAAAGCACAAAACGAACCCAAATCGCTACGACGCCAGGATGAAGCACCAACCAGACAAAGGAAAGAAAACTGTCTTTCGTGCCCTCTTGATTCTTTCTGCGTTTGAACCGCGCCACGTATTCACTATCCAGAGCCTTAACAAGTTCTGCTGAAGGATATGCGCGCAAAAGCCTGGTATATCTACAGGTAAATACAGACTTTACGGCAAACCAGCGCAGACGAATAAAGAAACCAGTGAAACATAGAAACAGCTCAGTTTGTACTGTCTAATCCGTTTCAATGCTCAAGCCGTCTGCGCCGTTTTTTCATCACCAACGTGGAGCAAGTAAGCCGACTAGAACCCTTGCGCAAATCCAGCATACCCTGTCGATGATGAACCCTGCACACATAGCTTTCATACCAAATTCTGCTGGTGAACTATTTGTATATTTGCTTCCTAGCCTATAGATCCAGCACACCAATGTGTTACTCCTCGCCTTCAGATAATTTCATAAGTTAAAGAAAAAGAAATGCGCTGATGCTGTTTTCACACACATGAGCTTGACCACATAAGCTCTGTGGGGGGAGGAGAGATAGATAAATAGAGAAGAAAGGCAGGGAGGTTAACCAAGCTTGGCTCGGTTGGCTACCCTACACTTGGGGTGGGGGAAAAGGAGAATAATAGGACGGAAAGAGACAGAAAAGAAGAGGAGTAAGCTCTGTGGAATCAGTATAAAACCACGCGGCTAGATTAATGTTTAGCAATTACACCCTTAATTCTATCATAATCATTTCACTTTCTCATTTTCCCAAACTATCAGGAGGTAGCACAAGCATCCGACCTGCTCACCGCGTTTAGCATCACTGTGATTTAAAGAACATATTCTCAGCGTGTACCACATTTTCACCGAGTTGAAATTGAAAAGAGGCCCATACACTGCGTGATGTCGGCGCACGTTAAAGAACAGTAGATGGTCAGGATTTCTTGAGCCCCCCACTAAATTCCACCACTTATTATCGTCTCATAATTTTGTGACATAAGATCTCACATAATGATGCTATTCTCATCTTGCTCTTTCGACAGCTTCCAGCACTTTCACCATTGGACTGATTTGCATGACACAGCCATTCTCAAGATGGATGACTCACAATTCAGAGCTCCTATCGAAAACCATCAATGTCGTTAGTATTTTCTACACTCACCTAACCATCTATTCCTCGCCTAGGGAGCCGCCGGGGTCATGAGAATACAAATAATGAATAAAATGAATCGATGATAAAAAAGTTGTAGAAATTATACGAAGGCGTATGATACCTATAACACTTTATACGCACTCCGTAATTGCCGATTACTGTCTTTGAAAGCGCTGCAGTACCCACAGACTTCCTATCAGGAGGGATCACCGCGACACTTTTCCAGATCATGTTCGCAAAGCACAGAGTGCCTTGTTTTCCTAGCGGATCTCCTAAACGTGCGTCTTACCGAAAGGTCACTGCTCAATCATTAGAGCTATAGCGGCGTCGTGGAAGACTCGTAAAATGGGCCAGCCAGTCACCTTTCACTTTTCACCGACGCACATCTCTCTACATCTACGCCCCTCCATTCTAAACGCCTATAAAAGCTGGACGGCCATGGCGTTGTCCTGTTTCAAAAGGAAAATTACGCTCCTAAGTCTCCAAAAAACGTTCAAGGCTACGTAGCAGCCGTAAAAATATACCGTCGCAATAAAGTCGCTTTAGAGCACAAAATTTGCCCCATCTTTTAACCCTCCAGATTCGTGCAAATTTACTGCACCGCTAGCTATCCTGTATGGCAGGCTCATGTCAGTATTTAGCAAAAACTAAATTAAAACCAGAATAGGCGAGTGCGTGGTTCTTGTTCGAGCTAGTATAGCGGCTGCTACGCCTCACGACAACAGCGCCGACCTTGGACGTGTGTCAAACTATGGAGCGTCGGCCTTGGTCCTTTGGGGAAACAGGTTGTAACAAAGGGTATTGCAAAGCACGGGACGGATTTGAAAGCCTTTGTTGCTTACACAGTTTCTCAGCTAGAGGGCAAAGAACATCTCCCATGGGGGAATGATGGACGGTGGTACCGATAACTGATGCGCTCAACACTGACAAAGGAGGCGAGGGAGGTTCAATAGTTCACGCCATTTGTTGTCGTTACTGTCATGCATGGACGCGCGAACTTTCTTATCGCCCGGCGGAACGCAAAGGTTCTCGCCTGTTTCAATTTACTGTCTTGACGCAAAGATAACGGATCTTCATTAAAGCTCGTTTTCTTTTCTTGTGGGCAACCAAGTAAGTTTGATTCATTCACTGGAGTTCGAAAGAGCGTTTTTAACTTGATACATACGCTTAATAAAAATACCGTATACGTTAGACTTGCACAGATTGCTTTTTGTTGGTGACGAAGCCGTTCAATTCACGCGAAAGCATTAACTGCATGGTTATCCTTCTCCAAGTGGGAACATTGAAAGCGACAAAGCAAAAAAATAATGCATACAAAAACAGTACAACGTGTCCTCTGATATATGAAGCTGCTTAGCTTTGACCCATATCTCGACTAAAAACAAACGTGATGGTAGGGTATGCCAAGATTGATTTCAAAAAGACACTCATTTATGTGGTACAAGCTTAGATGAATGCAAGTACAACCCACATATCAATGGCGCTAGAGGTGGCAGAATTTGAAATACTAACTAAATTTGAATGACTAAATAATGAAACTTCGCCATAACATCAAGGTAACAGTCACGACCCTGAAGAAGCGTATCGTATTCTTTGTGAGACGTATGCTGTTCAACGCTGATGGACAAACACATGTTTTCAATATAAGCATACATCCTCATGTTTAGTTTCATGTCGTTGTTTTACCATCTTAGAAGATGGTTCTACAAATACTGTCTGGTCTCTGAAAACAATTTTTCAGGGGCGAAGCTACTTAAGGCGTGGGCTGAGCGTTCCGTCGTAAACGTATGTAGTCGCCTCTCGTTAGTTCTTGCACCGCCCGTAGGGCGCGGTTCTCGTACTTATAACGAAATGCGTATACGCTGAAAAATGCAAATGGTACGATACTAGAGAATGTTACTTGTAGTATGATAAATATTAAAAATCACAGCATTTCCATGAATTGAATAATAATAAGTGGGGTGAAGCGTCCATCAGCCCGCCCGCGCTTCCGTCCGTCCTTTTGTTCTTGCGTCCATCCGTCCGTCCTCTCGTGCGTCCATTCGTGCGTCCATTTGTGCGTCCGTCCGTCCGTGCGTTCGCCCGTGCGTCCATTCGTCCAATTGTGCATCCGTCCGTGCGTCCATCCTTGCGTCCGTCTATGCGTCCGTCCGTGCGTTCTTCCGTGCTTCTGTCTATCTGTCCATTCTCTCGTGCGTCCATCCGTGCGTCCCTGCGTTGATCCGTCCATCTGTGCGTTCGTCCAGGCGTCCATCCATGCTTCCGTTCATCCGTCCACACGTCTGTACACGCAATTGTCCATGCGTTCGTGTATCCATTCATCCGTACGTGCGTCTGTCCTTCCGTCTGTCTGTCTGTCCCACAGTTCGTCCGCTTCGCCCCACTCGTCATCATTCACCTCTTGGATATTCTGCGATTTTCTTTTTCTCTTCCTTGTTGCAAGCCTTCCCGTAGCCCTGGCATATTCCGGTGCCCATGCAGACGAGTTACAGTTACGATTCGTTCTAAGGAAACATAGATGAGACAAATTTTCTCATTAATAAAACAACGTACTACATTTGTCAATGATCTGTGACTAGCGAACCTGCCAGCCTCCGAAATAGCGGTTTGAAGTGTTCTGCGTCAGGAACAACGGGACTTGCATGAATCTATAGATCTCTAACATGTCTACTTTACAGGGTTTATGATGTATTATTCTTATTCTCACATACTGCTAATACGTTCAACCGACTGAACATCTACTGTGTGTTTGAAGTAAATATTTTTGTGGCATTGGCTAAGAAAAAAAAAGCCGCATAGATTCTTTTCTAACCCATTCACATGCCGAACTTCATATTTCGTTGTCACGCAGAAAGTGCGAAATTTTTGAACCTTTGTCAAACAATTTATCGCGGCAAGAAAGCACTGTGCAGCACGTTTGCGTCATTTTAACTCGGCACTTCCCTGCTCTGTGGTCTGTATTTTCTAATATTTGGTTTGGTTTGGTTTGGTTTGCTATATTCAAGGCAAAATTGAACCAGATTGCCTTGGGGGACACGACTAAAGGCTAAGTAAATGCCTGACTTGGTCGTTCCACCCTAGCAGCAAAGCAGAAACATACCGCAAGCACAGTACGCAGAAAATTACAACATCACGTGTTATCTTACACGTTATCTTACAAGTTCAAAGGTAATAAAAATTATCTCTGCCTATTTTCGAACTTTAACACGCATAATTGAGTTTTTTGTTACGTGAACGTAAAACTTTTAGAAGCATTAGCAAAGCAATTATTATAAGATTATTCAGACGAGATTATCAAGAATTATCTTCAGAAGTATTTCAAGAACTATATATATAGGACTGTCTCAATGAATGTTAACATGATTTATTGATTGATATGTGGGGTTTAGCGTCCCAACACCACAATATTATTACGAGAGGCGCCATAGTGGAGGGCTCTGGAAGTTTTGACCACCTGGGATTCTTTAACCTGAACCAATTTCTGAGCCTAGGGTCCTATGGCATTTTAGCCTCCATCGGAAAATGCAGTCGCCGCCGCCGGGATTCGATCCCGACATCTGCGGTCAAGCAGCCGAGTACTTCAGCCACTAGACCACCTCGGCGAGGCGAGGAACGCTAACGGCAGGTGCTCCTACTGCATGTGGCAAACAACAACAACAACACAACAACAAAGGAAAGGAAATATTCGGACGTACGCAGCGAAATCCTGAGTCTGTGAAGTTCTGCAAACAAGCAGCTAGTCTGTCCGCGTCATTGCTTCTCTTTCTTTGATTGAAAAAACGTCACTGTCTCATTTCCGTTTGTTTTATTTTGGTTGCATTAACATTTTAAAACACATTTCAAATGTGCAAGCTAATGAATTCGAACATCCTCACTGAGTGGTCGCTCCTGAGCTGCACTCGTTACTCCAAGCGTCAATCTTCCATCGAGGGCACTGGCAACGAAATTTTCGGACTGCGCAGTCATTAGTACATTTTGCCTTCGATATATATTTTTTCAATTCTTGCGCAATGAGCAGCCTTGCCTTTCTGTGATTGTCCCAATTTGTTAAAAAAAGTTCGTGTATTCGTCGTAGACACCTGCAGTTATCTCCGAAACGAACACACATTTGCACTGTCAGTGCGGCTGGACCCTGACTGCGGGACCATATATTTCAAAAATAATTCTAAGTTCTGTTTCAGTTAGCTTCTTTTGTCAATGAGGACAATTTTTTGTGTCTGTAATCAGCGTGTCTAAAAGGAGGCTGGAAATTACAGCGTTTCAGCACCATCGACTGGAGAGTTAAAAGAAATATAGGAAAACGCGTTGAAGGGAACCCGTGGACTTCGACAATCCGCTTTCCGTCGTTAAGAAAAAGCGCCGGCAAATGAGAACTCTGCCAAGTACGGGAAGGGCACTCGAGTGAGAAGGACTAGTTGGAAGAGATTTGGGAGCTTTGTAAGGCTAACGACGAACACAAACAGAAATACAGCTTTGATCTCGAAAGGCGTTCTTATTGCGTTTGCCGCTCAGCAAAGAGTGAAATCTGCGAAATTGCGTTCAATTTTGCGTTCAATTACCGATTTTTTATTATTTGCCTTTGAGTCAACCTGGCGACTCCACTTTTCATAATACAGTAGAAAGAATGTGAAAGGTTAATGCAGACTGCATTAAAACGTCACACTAGTTCTTACCCTCGCGCCAGTACACAAGAGCGAATGTCTATGAAGCACTGATAAATTTTCAACGTTTACCCAAAATCTAAACGACTACATTATAATAAACATAGTCCTTTGACTCCTTTCAAAAGGGAAGCAGCTTGTGGCCAAGCTAAATCTAGTGTGTGCGCTGATCCGGACGGCGCATGCGCAACAGCTGGCTCTAGCACTGTCAGAACGCGCTCACAAGCTAGCGCGTTCCTGCCTGTGTAAGGGGCTGGGTGAGACGCCGTGGCCTCTCCCCCTTACACTCTCTCAGCAATCACGTGATGGCGCCAGGAAACGAGATTCTGCAGACGCGCGATGAACCAGCGCGTTGTATCCTAGTCAGAACATGTTGGCATGCGCTTACGCATTCAGGCCAGCGTGGGTGGCTGTCTAAGAGACTGTAGCCTATCCCGCTTACACTCTCTCAGCAGTCCCGTGATGGCGTTAAAAAAAGAGATTCTGCAGGCGCGCTATAAACTCTGGTGCTATCACTTGGCATGCCCGAACAGGAGTTCGGGGCGTGTAACAGTAATAGAAACTACAGCGAACTCGTGGTGTGCTTCACTTGCAAGGACGCGTTAACATCTGGCGAGGTGCCCGTGATGAACGGAACTTTAAGCCGACCCACGCGCTGCTTCGCAAGCTACTCATGGTCCCGAAAAGGGAGATGGTGTAATACTTTAATAATTCTGACGAGACACATATGTGAGTATCTTTAATGGTACATGGGAACTTTCTTTGACTATCATTACGCTCTCTTGGGGGGGTCATGGGACCAAAAAGTATGGTAAGGTATCTCTTTAATGGCAGTATCAGATCTAGGAAGCTGGTGACATTTGAAAGCATAACACAATCTTTATTTTCTTTTGTTAGACTGCATTGTACCGCAGATGAGTGATCTTCTCGCTCGTGCGAGTGCAGTACCTAATGCGTTGATGTATTTGCAGTTTCCAAGACGACCAAAGAAGTGGAGCTCCAGTGGGGGAATGCCGAGGCTGTCACCATGTACAGTGGTCTAAAGATGGCTCAATTTGAACTGCAACAGATCAGTTTGACAAAATGCAGCGGTGCATTTCAGATAGGTGAGTGTGTGATCAAGCCAAAGCACTTCGGCTACATATTAGCTGTCCTCATTTAGGTGCTGAGATCTAAGGATAGTCATTCTTTGGATACTTGAGTGCCACAAACTTAGTCTGACTGCTGGTCACCCTATTCAGCCACCCCGCTCAAGTTTATGCACTTGCTGAACGTCCAGTTATCTTGCTGTGCTTATATTTGTGAATGTCACAATCAAAAAGCAAATACTACCAATATCTGAGGCACAACAACAATATGTAAGTATAAGATGGTGTGTTCCTTTGATAGAAAACACATAGATACGTAATTCTAAACACCATAGTGCTTTTTATGCTGCGCTGAAAATGCGACGCTATGCTCGAAAGGAGCGCAGGCTCAACGTGTACATCTATAGGATACATTATTTCATCATCCAGACTAGGGGTAAGCGATCACGCATCTGCTTATGCCGGGAACATCATAAGAACAGCTTAGTCGGAAAATTCTTCAGTGATGTGGTTATTTATTGTAAGACTATGTGCATAAACTCTCAGAAGTCATAGACAACGTCTCAATACTGTATTGCAGTCCATCGACAGCTTTACAATTCTGCGCCTTGGAACTAAGAAGAGGTTCAATATAAACTGCCCTTTGGTGGTCCAACGGGGAAGCTGCAGTTTCATAAAGAAATCACTACTGCTCTTTTTAGACGTTCAGTACAGCAGTATTACTGAAAAAAGTGAAAGCAGCTAGCTGTATGAAATGCATTATGCGCTGCCGAAAAGCCCCCGCTAGAATTTCGCACTGACGTGCTATGCAGTGAATATGAGGCCAAGGCAGGCTTTTTACCACCTTGCATTTGTTCAGTTGGAAAACGTTTTTCTCCTTTGCAACAAAAATAACTCCTTTGAAACTGTCTGCAAATATTACTGACTAACCATACTATGCAATATTGTAAAATTTATATTTATACTTCGATCGCCACATTGCGAAAATTCAGCCGCAATATGAGTCAGTGTGCCGTTTTCGCCAACTTTGCCACAGTTTTTTGGCAATACTTTTGCTTTGTGCGAGCGAGCTACGTCGGTAAGACCCCGACCATCTGTGACAACACTAGCGGACGTCATCAGAAATGAGAGCAGGCGAGCTGTCGCCCCAGTCGCACTACCAATGCCTGAGGTTCCGCACTAACCTATGCGGCGGCTCTTCTATCTCCTCGTCACCAGCCAGAGGTCCCTGAATGTGTGAAATCTAGCAGGCTACCCATTCATTCGAAGACACCGCTTGCAGTCCACCACCTGGGTCAATGGTCCCTAGCATACCCACATATATGCTGCCTGGCTCAAGACAAAGTGCTGGACAAGGCAAGCGTGTAGGGCACGTCGAACAGTCGTCCACTGTGCTACCACTGCGGTGAAGCGGGCCACGTGTGTAGCAACTGACAGTACCGCCAACTTGGTTTCAGCGGCTTCCACCACTATGCTTGATGTCCATGGTACAGTGAGCGTACCCGCGAAATCGAAGCGTATCTCACGGGCCAGCGAGTGCCTTCGACTGTTTAACACCAGCAGACGAGGTCACCATCGCCTCGCCGCTCTCGTTACGAAGTATTCGGCAGCAAGAATTAGATGTCACCATCGTACTCAAGCCTGGGCGAAAACACACCGACTCCAGTTGTCGTTCACGTGCACGAATTGAAAATGCCAACACTGACCATGAGAGGACGATGCTTTTCTTTCTGCCTTGTCAGCAACAAGCTTGCCTTGTCAGCAACAAGCTTGGCTCAGCAAGAGCTTGACGCCTTGGAGCACAGTGCGCTCATTGAATACCTCTAAGGAAGTGAATCCAACCTTTCCTCGTAGCTTCACCCGCTCAGTTACCTCCTTTTGTTTTGGGGGTGGAGCTGTTTACAAGAGAAACTTTGACAATACGCCATTTACACATACCTACTAGTTGTGCCAACCTAGCTTTTGTAAGAAATTTCATGTGCTTGCCACGACGCACCATCTTACGGACACCTCGGGCACACGCTCACGTTGGAACGAATTCACCGCTCCTACTGCTGGCCAAGTCTCGCGAAAACTGTGAAGCACTGTTTGCGCATACCACGACTGACAATGACGTAGCACTCCACCTGTACGACCAGCAGGATTCCTACTCCCAGTAGCCACACCGAAGCGCCTTTTGATTAGCTTAGCGTAGACTTTCTGGGCGCTTCCTCCGTGTCTTCATCTGGAAATCGGTGGTTTGTGGTTGCAAGAGATTACTTAACACAATACTACGAAACAAAAGCCTATTAAAGCTACCGCGGTGGAAGTCGCCCAATAATTGTTTTGGTTAAAAGCATTGTCCTCCGTCACGATGCTCCAGCTGTCGTCATCACAACTTTCATCCATAACTTTGTAAGAAATATTCAGTCTAAGATGTACATCCGAGCAATCGGGCTTGCTAAACGACTAAACAAGATAATTGCAGACATGCTGTCAATGTATGTTACAATTTACCACAAGAACTGGCACGATATCTTAATTTACGTCACATTTTTTTTTAAAACACTGCAGTTCAAGATAGGACAGGTTTAACGTCTTTTCCCCCCTGTGCACGAGCGAGAAGTAACCACAATGCTCGACGCAGTGGTTCTTCTCGACAACCTGTATTGTTCAACATGGACACTGTCTTGTTCACCCAATGCGCTGAAGAGGCCTGTCAACTCGCGTGACGCCGTATCCAGCGTCGCTAATCTGCAGACGCACGCCTATACAATCTTCGTCACCGGAATTTTCCCTTCAACCCAGACGATCAAGTTTGGGTGTGTACCCCCATCCGACAACGCGGCCGGTACAGACAACTTGTTGCGTCGCTCTTTCGAACTGTAGACAGTATTGAGAACTTAGCGCGGTTTCTTTTATTTTACCTATTTCATCATGTTTTTTCTTGTTTATTTTCATATTATACCATACTTTATAGCGACCGACTGAGCTATTTTGTGTTACGACACATTTATTCCCCTTGTACCTTGTATAGTGCATTCTTACTTTTCCTTGCGTCCTAATGTGCCGCACCGTGACGATGCTTTTGTGGGAGCATCGAGATTCCGGGAATGACACATCTTTTACGAACCACCGGGGGGGGGGGGGCGCATACACAATTTGGAAAGAGAAGAACGTTTTTGTGAACTGTTTCTGCAGTAGACGTCAACTCCCGGCTTTCTGTTTTGTTTACCCGCGAGAATATGTAGAAAATCTCAGAACCACCTTCAATGAATGTTCTGACGAGCAATTCAGTTTTGAGAGAGCAAGAAGTAAACACACAAAACACAAGAAAAAAGGCGTTCAGTACTGAGCTTAAAGTGGCAATGAACCAAAAGCTTAGACTTTCCGAAAAATGAAATCTTTGTGCTGATGACGAAAACATTTCACATTCACTCTTTGTTCAATGGCTAAAGCATACATATTTTAACTTTTTTAGCTCGCACAGAAGACAAGGGAAAAAAAGAGAGACACACGAGCGTTACAATTGTCTCTCTTTCTTTTGTTTGTGTCGTCTGTGTGCGCTAAGAAAGTTTAAGTAACCATACATACCAACTGGCCCATTTATCCTTCTTATTGTTAAGCATAATTTTGAAGCTCATGCGAGTTTGCATTTGTATAAATAATAGTTTATGCCGACAGGACAACTTTTAAAAAATGCCCTGCTTTGTTTATGTAACAAAATTACATACCCAGTTTTGCTGTCAGTAGATAAACTAATCCCATATTACGGGCTTTCTTCGCTTCCATTCCTACCTGATTTCAGGCGAGTACAGCTGTCTGCGCGCTGAACTCAACCTCAAGCGATCCATTGGTCACCACCTGGTGCAGTCCTACCTGCCATCCACACTCATCGTGGTGGTATCGTGGGTGTCCTTCTGGCTCGACGTGGACGCCATACCAGCGCGCATCACTCTGGGCGTCACCACGCTACTCACCATTTCGTCCGAGAGCTCCGACCACCAGGCCAACCTGGCGCCGGTGTCGTACGTGAAGGCGCTCGACGTATGGATGGGCACGTGCACCATGTTTGTGTTTGCCGCGGTGCTCGAGTTCACGTTCGTATCTTACCTCGCACGCAGAAAGCACATTGTTCCCGCCTCCATGGGGGACGTCGAGGCGTCCCAAGATCTCGTCCTTGTCGTGGTAAGAATAACATAAAGTACCAAGAGTGGCACTCGAGAGAGATTTACGTGTTGAAGGATGGAAAGAAGATGACAAAGAAAGACGGGGGGGGGGGGGGGGGTAAAGGCATGAAAGTTATTTCAGGATAACCGGTACACTACCGTGAGCAGGGGACGTGGTTAGGGAAGATTAAAATAGGAGTACAAATAGAGAGAGTGAGGGAGGGAAAGAGAACATCATCAATCGGCAGTCTTGCGCGATACATAGTATCATCGTCACTCTACAGCTGTTCGAGCGAGCCTGTTGTCCTGAGAAGTATGCAAATATTAACGCAACCAAGGCATTGTGAAATTTGTTCGTGAATTCTGAACGCATTGTACTGTAAGTATTGAGATGCATAGATGTTCAGGAGAAAATTAAGGCTTGAATAGAGAAATAATACTGAATCCGGGATGGCACCGGAGCCAACGTTTTATCAACAGGCTTCTCTTCATCATTTCAGGAACTTAAACATGGGGCCTTCCTTTTTCCATGCAGCAACTTTAAATAGAGTCGCTGCGTTGAAGAATACAAAAACATTTATGGAATCATTGGTTCCAGTGACACCTTGGGTTCAAGGCTATTAATCTCTGTTAGTAGTGAAAAATCTGCCCTCACGCCTCGAAAACGTGACGTAGAATAACTTATCTTCCGTAACTTTTAATTTTAGAGCTTTGAAAGCCCTAGAAGCTAAGGCCTTTCACAATAGACAGTAAGAAATTAGGTAAGTGTGGCTCTTTACAGGGTATTCACTACTATCTTTGGTGAGCCATATTTGTATGTAATATCAGATGTGGAGGATATTCTGTTATAAGGTTTTTCAAGCGAATTTCTGCACAGACCTGTTTTTGAAAGGGTCCTGTTATTTCGAGTCACTCGTGAATGCCGAGGTAAGCTCAATCACATAAATATCATGAATGTTTCTGATTTAGTAACAAAATACACTTTGTTCCCAAAGTGGGGCATTGATATTTTATGTTTTGCCAAACAACAATGACGCTGTATTTTTTCGTCTTGTGACCGCTTTGCCATCTCACCTCTGAGGAGCTGAACGAAGGTGCAATTGAGGCAGGCAAAATCGTTTCCTCATTTGTAAACAACGTTCAGAAAGAAATACTTTATCTATAAAAGTAGTTCAAGGTGCTGCTTTCTCTAAAAATGAGGTGCAGAAAGGTTCGAAAACGCCAGTCATTAACTCAGTCACTAACAAATGATTCAGAACAAACTGATTTTTGCCTGTATATAGCTGACTAAAGCAAGAAAACCTTGGGTCGAGAACGACTACGCCGAACAAATACCATGAATCGAAGTGAGTGTCACGTGCACTTGGATTCTGCAGGAACAAACAAAGTCTTATGTCCATGCACAGGGGGCTCAAAAACTAACATTTCTTAATTGAGTGTCTTGCCTCTACAATAGAAACAATAAAAAGCCAAAGCAAGCAGTCAGAACTTGATTACATTTGCACTAATTTACTTGTCTTAGTACCTGCTTCCATCAACGAATCGCCAACGTTAGAGGCCATACCAAAGGGACTCGCAGAAAGCATGCCTAAACAAAATGTCTGGTGCAGCGGACTGCTAACTAATTCATGGGGGCTTCCTTCATATTGTTCTCCAGGGAAACAGTGAGAAAACTAGAGCTACGTCGCCGTCCATCCCGACCTCCACCCACGTGATCTTGGCTTACAGACACCGTGCAAAGCAGATCGACCAAGTGAGCCGGGTAGCCTTCCCAATTGGCTTTTGCCTCTTCAACGCACTCTACTGGCCCTATTACATGCTCTAGCCGGCTGTGGTCTCGCTTCTGTTGTTGCTGCTGCCAACGTGAAGTCGTAGGCTGGAAAGAAACGACTGGCTGGATCCCGCCGGGAAATGGTCGACTGCTGAGCTTTGAAAGGACTGCCATCACCGACTCACGTTCCTGAGAAAGAGGAAGCTAGCACTCTTTGTTCAGCCGCAATCTCTTTCTTTTGTTTGACCATCACTGCTATTGCTCTTTGTCTTGAGTACAACCGATGCGCTGTCAACAGAGCTTCCTTGTCTCGATCCGGTGGTGACACATTGGCCTGCCGCTTGACATTGTAGCACGGCCTTTCCGGGCGGGTATGTTGCACGACCCAACAACCGTCTTTATGGCCAGAACTTCCATGGTTATAAATTTATAGGCAAATATTTGTAAATAACAACTATTTTACCCATCGAAATCATGGTTGTACTTAGGGTAATAATAAATTTAGCTTGGACATTTCTTGAATAAGAGACCAAATACTGCACATCTTCCACCATAACGTAGTCGACATGTGAGCATATTTGTTTTCATTCAACGCTACGCCAACTTCGCAAAAGTGTCATTCACGTTTACAGTATCAAGCATTCTCCTTGAGAATATTATGAAACGGTGCTGGTATAAACCCCGGGCCCGTAATGCTAGCTTTTGTTAACTACCTAATTAGTTTTTGTCAGTGCATGTTCTTCATGTGATATTCAATGCTACGTAAAGTTGTACATACAGTCCACACTGAGAGTCCATCTTATCTTTTTAAAAATGTAAGCAGTATGAATCAATAGAACACAGTGCGGGCCAGTGACGTCATCGAAGTCAATCAATGTGTGGCTAAGAGTTTTCATCTTGCTTATATTCTTAAGTTTGCAAAGTAAACTTATCATGTTTATGTGGTTTTCTGTTTAGGTGTGTAAGGGTTTACACTCTTTTAATCCGTAACTGACTGCAATGACCTAATTACTTTAAATCAAAGAAACCCACTGCAGCGAATAAAAATCGCTAACCACTCAAGGTGATTTTTTTTCGGAGTCTTTGCTGCAATGAACTCTTTTCATGCCAAACGATTGGTGAGCTCTGACTTATTCTGCCTGGGTGAATTGGTCCACACACTTCATCCGGCCGCATGCTCAGTCCAGTCTCCAGAAAGTCAGAGAGTAATACGACTGCCGCATTTGGTGAAGCACTGTACCGAAGGCAGTGAACATTTGCTTCATGGCCTGAATATGTTCGGATGCTACATTGGTTTGCCAGGGCTCTTCAAGACATTTCGTATGCAGACTACTTAACGGCAGTGATTAGAAGACTAAGCTGCATATTCAGCGCTTCATGGGTTTCTGTTTTCATTGCCGTGTCGCCACCTAATGACTTTCGCACCTTCCTTCAGGAAAATTGTAATCCCAACCAATGCATGAAAGACGAGCGCCAAGTACTTTGATGAATATAAAATGCTCACATTACATGTAATCATCTAGACATTTTTATTTGTATAAATATTTCATGACATCTGAATGATTGTGCTTAACATGTTTTTTTGTCAAATCGTAAAAATTTCTCTACTTCATCTTGACTATGTAAGTTCATATCATCAGATCTATGCTCCCCACGGTTTGATTACAGTTAGGTGGAACGTCTATTAGCTGCTGCTAGTGGCCATAAAAGCTTTATCACGTAAACCTCAGCAAAAGCATTACGTGTCTTTATTTCTCATAGTTCGTGTGCATTGAGGTACCATCGGTTCATAAATTACCTAAAAAAACAATACCTAAAGGGAGCTGTAGTATTTACGCAATAATAACTTTAGAATCACTGTTCTTTTTAGTAAGATTATATGCCGATGCTTTCCGACATTGAAAACACTGCCTATACTTATTTAGGTGTTCTGTATTTTTAAGTACACTTGATATATAACAAGCTGACATTGAGACGCTGGATTTTCGCAACAGGGTAAAAATCGGGAATCTCCATAATGTATTTATTGTTTCGACTTTCAGTTCAGGTGCTGTATTTTGTCTTTTCAGCTAGATTCAGCGTAAGCACTATGTCATGCTAATCATAAAAAGCTGCAAAACTTCTAGTCACATTCCGAGCGGCGCAAGACACACTACCAGCTCGTTTACTTACAAAACAAAAAAGGCTGAATGCTTGTAATGAATGATAGCGCATTGCAATTTAGTTTAACCCTATTCTACATTATTTACAAGAGTGAATTACTTTGAAAACAAAATATAAATTTTAGAGTATTTGTAACCAGTACATAAATGCCGCATTAAAAAACGTTTCGAGTTTATATCTCGTCTTCTCATATTTTAAAAAAACTGAGATTTTATGGTCTTAAAGTATCATTTTGTGTATGGTTGAATTAGTCATTTGAAATGAATAAAAGCGAAAATGCAAAATGCACCAACCGGAAACTTTGTTGAAATAATCTATAGAGTCGGCTGTTTTGCTTTTTTTTTGAGGGGGCAGGGGGAGAATTAATTACTGCTTCTCACTGAGCAAATGAAACAAACAATGAAAAAAAAAGAAAATGAAAGTTGCACAAAGCCCGTTACAAGCATGAACACCGAATGTGAAAACAGAACACTAAACAATCCACTAAAAGGAGTGTCATAAACGTGTGCTATTTATAGATCTATACTTTGTTCTGCGTTCTTTCACTATTGTTTCCCACTGTTCATACCGCGAGTGGTACATAGTGCAGACAGCAAGAAGACTATCATATGGATTTGAAAAAGTAGCGAAACGTGTTGAAAACTGAAGAAATAGTGAAACAGAAGCACATGCGACGCTGAAACAACAGCGCACCTATAAGTGATATTTAATGATTTTATTTACGGATCGTGAGAGATAAAAGTACAGAATTTATGTGGAAGCATTATGCGTGCATGGGGCAACTGTTCCTTTGTAGATAAGCTGCACTTTCCATTGTCTATTTTTTTTCTTCTATGATGATGCTACTTTGCCGTTGTTTATTCGAGCTTTAGGGAAATAAAATCTAAATACAGTGTCACTTTATCATGAAAGGACCCTTTAGTTCATAGTTAACTGATAAAAAGCAGTGAAAAAGAATAGGAACAAATAATTCACTGTGTTTTTATTTGTTCCCATATTTCGGCTTTGTTCTTCTTTTGTTAAGCGAACTAATTTTTATCTTACTGCATTCTTCATTTTAAAAGCAAGTTTTTTTTGCGTTCTGGTGTAATTCTAATAGTGAGAAACACACATATAAAGAGAGCAGCGGCCATTAAAATCACGCTAGTACCGGGTACCAGGTTCTTTAACAACCAAGTTCTTACCTTAGTGTCATTGGTGACGTTCTTTTCGAATTTGCAAGCTGGATACTCTTGTGCTAAATCATTCACTTTTCTTCACTCATAATGATTTAGCTTCCATGAGAAACCCTGTAGGCAGAAACCTTACTTCGTGACTGCAAAAAATTGAAGTACATGTTACAATGTTCAAAGCGTGTAATAATTAACTTAAAAACCTGCTTTATTTGTCATTCTAAAAATAGCGCTATTAATTCGTGTCTGAAATGCGTCGTGTGATGGTGCCGCGTAACGTATTTGGATTAGTATGTGCAAGTATTATGCTTTCTTTTTGTAAAAACGGTGATTTTTAAGATTCGTACTTATTGTGTAAATACTTATTTATTTTGTGATAACCATTTTCTTGGAAGTTTACTCCTAAGCTTCATACACAAAAAGAGCAGTTTTCGGGTGCCCGGTGCTCACTGTAGCATGTAAAAAGTCAATGGTGTCCGAAATACAATACCTGTGTAAATAGTCCCAGCGTATTACAATATTGTAGTCGGTGTATATTTGTGTTTACACCTAGAAGTATATAGCAAGAGCTCTATTCTCCTAAGGTGTCTGACAAAGCTGCGCTACTGACAAATGTGCCTCAGAATATATATATATATATATATATATATATATATATATATATATATATATATATATATATATATATATATCATTTGTTCATTCTTGGTTTTGCTCATGAATCACGCATGCACGTTCCAATACTTCTCATATTCCAGTAAAGCTACGTTTTTAGAATGATGTTACATATATATTCTTGTTGAACGTTGTACCTTGCATTGGTCAATACAAGTACGCATTCGTTTCCATCACTGAGGTTTTCACTACACCTATGTAATCTGAGCCGACTAATAGATGTGCGTGGTGTGGCAATACATCGTATACTATGGTTTATCTTATACAGTAACATTTCCAATAATTGTAAGCCTCCTTGGCAACTAAATAAAGAATAAAAAATGTTCACGCGACAAAGTAAAGGAAATCGACAAAACAAAACTTCTGTCCCACTTCTTTCAGATGCTTTTAGTGTTTATTTGCTATTTTTTCACAGGCAAAAACAATAAATCTAAGTCCATTCTTTGTCATAGTGGCGTCAGTGTTCCATGCGTTTATCAGACCGAATACTACGTCACCTTTGCTCACCCTATAGCGAATGTTTGTTGGAATATTTTCAAACGAAATTGTTTTTTATTCATGAAGGAGTGTATTACCCTACTACATACTTTGTGAATGTTGTGTGCACTGGTCACGAAATCACAATCTCTGCATCATTGGGTCTCATATTATGAAATAAAATAGTTTACATTCTCATGTGTTTCTTATTTGTGCTTCATGTATAAGTTGCGAACGGTGAAATTCTATACGTTATCACCTGCGTTTCTAGATGTTTCAGTTTGCTGCTTCAAAACAGTGGGGCCTCAAGTCATTGACTGTAAGTATATGCCACTAACGAGTAGATTCCTTTTTCACGTGCTTTTTAATTTTTTGCAAAGATAATTTTCATTACCTATATTCTACACTTGTCCTTTTTTCAGAGCACTACAGTGTACAGTACAATACAAGAAATCGCCATTCATATTGTCATTCGTATTCATGACTTGCGTAGCCCATATTCCAAAGTCTGTCTTTTTAAACCTACACATTAATATTCTTTAAACCTCGCACCGTTTCCCAGCTATGTCGTAATCAAAACAACAGGTTTAGCTCATGCGCGCTGTCAGACGCCTACAATGAGGAGTAATGAGGATAGATTATTTTTTTTTTCGGGAAAGAGCGCATGTGCACGTACAGTAAAAAAAAAACCAATTGCATAGAAATAGATTAGAGGACTCTCTATATCTTGTGTCGCAATGTCAATTGACATACTGGAACATGCACCTAGGGACGACTTGGTAAAAAAAAGGCAAGTTTAAAAAGTGCCAGAAGCCGCTGAATATTAATTAACAGCTTTCAGAACGGGCACGTGCTCTTTGACTACTCGTTTCAGGTAGGTGACTTTTGTTCAATATATTTTGGCACCGCAGCGCCCCAGATTTCGGGTAATAAATGTAAATGTGAACACCGGGGAAATAGTCAGACATATTCGGTAAAAAAAAAAAAAAACGGTCATCATGCGAGCCACGACTTCTCGCGTGAAAATATGATAGTCACCTCACCTCTTACGGTTATTCTAAAATGTTTATGAAGGATCTGCATAAGCACACGGAATTCACTAAAAATAATTATGACCCGTTTGTGCATAGCATGGTGCACTTCGTAAACATGGCAGCCATGCCTAGCCCCGGGCACAACCATTGGGCAAAGGAAGTTTCCTCTACCCCCCAAATGCCACCCTGGTACGCTGAAGCGTCGTCTATACTCTGCGCAAGCATTTAATGCTATCTTTTCAATCACCAGGATACCGACTGTCTATATTAATAAATACAACGAGCGATGTTTTTAAAACCGAAGCTGTTGTATACAGCTGTTGTAGCTCGCCGTAATGTCGTAACACAGACTATCATCATCACGAATGGGTATATGCCGCAGCCACTGGGCAACCGGCGGACGGCGTATAGCAAGTGGATGCGGAACAGGGAGAAAATATGAGAGACAGAAAAAAAAAAGAGATGGAAAGTAAAAGAAAAAAACTTTCCGAGGCTGCGGGATTCAGATCCACCTACCCACGACGAGAGGGCGGTGGTGTGTCGAGCGCTTGTCCTGTTTTCTTCTCTTGTGTGCTTCCTTTTGTGCGCTGCCCAATTATGAATACATACATTAACTTAAAACAGCATATCCATGAGATGAATAATGATGAGTGGGACTGAGTGTCCGTCAATCCGTCTATGCTTTCATCCGTGCGTCCATTCATCTGTACGTGCGCCTGTTCGTGAGCCCATTTGTGCGCCCGTTTGTGCGTCCATTCGTGCATCCGTTCGTCCGTCAGTCCATGCGTGTGTCTGCACGTCTGCTTGTCTGTCTGTACGTCCGTGCGTACGTCCATGCGTACGTCGATGCGTTCGTCCGTCTATCTAGGAGACACTTCACGTACCGCCATCTCGCTTCTTTTTATCATATAATCATCTTATTCAAGAACCACCTTTCAGCGAACAATTCAAGGACTAAATGAGAGTATGTACCACATTTCTGCTGTCAGCGCTTTGTTAACACCAAGAGCGTGATAACGACGCCGTGCTACGTTTTTCGTAACATGTGGACATGCGGACATGTGCCCGAGGGCGGGTATGTGCAACTGTTATGCAGGTATATGCTACAGCTTACGTACTACGACAACGGGACGCACAAGCCACGCCATAAGGAGCTTCACCCCTACAAAAGGGAATGCATGCAGGTACCTCGCCATAAGAAGACGCAACTTTCAAATAGTAGGTGGGTATCTCTAGTACGGAACCCCACAATCGTGGCGGCTGCCTGGGTTTGTCACACGAAGGCCTTTTAGGGCCAATCTGCTATCCAGGCACGCTGTGAAAAACTAGCATTGCCTTGTACAGTATCGTATAGCGAGAGGGTAGGAAAAAGCAAGTAAGTATAAGGAGGAGAGATAGTGTGCGTGTGTAATGCACAGTGTATAAACAATGAGAAAAAATTGAAAGGACGATTTGTTGAAAGAAAGAGAAAGAAGCAACAAGCAGTAAATAGAAGAAAAGTCAGACAACAAAAGCAACAAAAGATTAAGAATACACAGTAAGAATGAAAGAAAATAAAGAAGTATAGAAAGACAAAAAATGTGGGAAAATTACACTGAATTGCACAAACCTAGGCAGAGCGAGGGTGGTCGGTACTCAAGCAAAGCCTCGTTTCAATAGAGGGAAATCTCCTTACAACATAACAAAACCTAGTGAAAACGAATAACACCATAGCAGCAAGCAGAGTTAGCCTCAGGACTTGAAAATCCAACAGCGTCGCTGTGTCAAGCTTGGCGCGGCTTAGGGCAAACGTCCCACGCTTCTTTTTTCCGAGTTGAAATCACTTCGGCTTGGCTATTTCTTCCTCTTCTTTAGTGGAGAAAGCACCGTGTGATAGTAGTTTGACATTTTCCACTGTGTGACAAATGGTTTAACAAACTTGTATCCCATGAGTTCAGGGTACACTTTAAAGAAATGCCCTAAAAATAAACATTTCAGCCTTCATAGATCTTTTGCAATCTACAATTTACAGATTTGTTTTGTCACCTTTTAGGGACGAGATGCTTTATTGCAAAAAAACAGTGTTTTTCTGGAAACTTTGCCATTTTTTTACATTGTGTATTACTAGTTCAAAAACTAAACAAGTACTATTTAGTGTTCACCTGTTGGAGTTTCAATTTGTGCAGAAAATTATTTTGAAAACAAGTGCACTGGTGGCACTAAAACTGATTTCTCAATTTCAAAGTGCAAGATGATCGCTGCAGTAGATCTCAAACTATTTTTTTCCTTAGCGTTTTCAAGCGTGTTTACGACACTTTTTTTCACTTTTCGGGTTGTTGATTTTGCCAACTGGTTCTTGGGCAGGTTTGACACATAGATGAGAAACGTGCCAACAAACCTGGCCTACTTTCCACCTGTACCCGGGAGCATGCTATTGGTCTCTGGCAGCATCTTTATTTTGCTGTACCAAGGCGCCACGGAATATGCGGCGACCAGTTTTATATTGCGCATGTCGTAGCTCACGGTATTTCTCATTAACTGAATGCAACAACATTTGAAAATAAAATGCAAAAGCGGCGAATACAACCAGGAAAAACTGTTAGTATACTTTTAATCGAGCTGTGGAATACTTTCCGAGCGTGCCCTCGGATATCAGGTTTTTGCAGGAGTATTACATGACACATAATTCAACATTATTTATCTAACGTATTCCGTCTTTGAAACTTTCTGCTCTGGAAATAAGAAAGTAAGCAAGACCATCAAATTTGCCTGAAATAATTTTTTGCAGATTAAAAAAAAGTGTATAAGGGTTGAAAAATCGAGATGCTAGAAGGACGTATGGTTGGCTACTAGGGATCCGTGAATAGTGAATTCAAGAACAGAGACAAGCATGAATCAGGCAACGTTGACAACGAATCGAATACGAATACGAAGTCCATACTAATAGAGTAGCTCTCGAATAGTAGGCAACCTTTTTAAGAGCATTCTTTAAACAACGCAGCAATTCCACAACTTTTTATTTCAAGCAGATATTTACTAACATGAACAAACAAACCTAACGATTGTGGTCAGCGTAAAAAAAAAAAGCCTTTAAGTTGAAGCAAGGTTGCATATTGCGAGAAATAGTCTCTTAGAAACATTTTGTAACTGCAGGCTAAAACAGACCTGTTTGTAGTTTGTCAACAGTTATAAAAAACTGGGATTTAGCTGATGAATAATATTTATGCATAGTACAACATCTCGTACTTCAAATACACACAATAGATTCATAATTTTGTTGTGTGTTTTACGCAAGAATGTCTTCTTACCGTCATGTATATAGCCCTGATAGTCCAATAAAACCATGGGCTGCCCACATCTTCGTTATTCGGTTATTGAAACAAGAAACAATACCTCTTTCAATTACAGTGTGTTGTTACTTCGGGGCTTTTAATTCATTTCCTCTTATTCCAGAAACGTTAAAAATTATTCCGTTTGTCTAACATGCGCTATACTACTTGACTACCTAATCGACCTGAACGGTACTCGAATCTTTATTCCAACATTTTGAATATTTTCACCCCATTAGTTGCAATTGTGTGCAAGACCAATCACTTATAAAAGCCCCGTGTCTCGTAATTTTGCATACTTAATCTGCGTTTAATATTGCCCCCAATGTAACATTTCGATGTGCTTAAGAAATCAACAGTAGCATGCTGTGGCCTCTGACAGTCCTGTCATGGTTTTCTTTGTGTAATTTTTGCACAAATTATTACAACAAAATGTGAGTTGAAAATGCAGCCACCATATTTTCGGCCTTGTTTGCAAACTAGTCGCCAAAGTCCGACATTGATTGGCGTCTGTCGCCGCTGCCAATAGTAATATCGAGCCATCACTGCACAACTGAACTGTTCAAATAAGAGACCAAAGACCATGTATTTACAACACTCCTACTTTTCTATCCGCAAGATCTCAGCAAGCGCACATGAATTTGTCATCTCGCCAGTTTTAAACATTCATGAAGCTTTCTACATGGCACAAGTTCTTCTAAATTCAACATGAAAAAATGCACGCGCTAAACATCCTGATTAAGATTATTTTATTTAATTAGGCATCTTCAAAAGCAAACTGTCCAGTCCTTCTTTACCGCTACCATAACCGGCGTACTAATATAAAGCTTCGAGCTTCTCTGTCATTTTACTAAACACATGCTAGCTATTAGCTAGCTGTTATATAAAAAATATTTTTACGCATTCTGAAGTACCACTCACCGGATACACGTATTTCTATTACAATACTGAGATTGAGCGTATATACTCGTTGATTTTCGTACATTCTGCAGGAAATCAATTCACTAAAGAAATCGCGGTATCTTAGTACAGATAATACTAATATAATATCAACAAATTGTCAAAATACAGAAGTTGTCTAAGCTGAAAAAAATAGGCTCTGTATCTGCATGTTTAACTGCAAATGTCTTCGAAAGGCGATATTCTTGCGGCTGGAAAGAGTGAAGTAGACGTTTATTCGATGTTCTGCGCGTTAAAACCGGTTAACTGTATTTTGGAGGCGCTCCGTTAGAGAGTCTCGATCTGTGCAGCGAAGGCGAACGAGCGCATCGAGGCACGTTATCCACGAGCGCTATCTGACAGTTATTTTATCTTCGAAAACGAAGGAAGGCGTGCGTGCCTGTCTCGGAGGCGATAAGGTATAGAACGCAAAGTGACGGGCAGGTACCACCATCCTGTAGTCTTTGCAAAGCGTTGGGAACACCTGCCTTTTTGAGCATCGCGTTGCATGGTCAGTGCAGCACGATGAAGGTTACGGTCCTTAGAATCACTTATGTATGTCTTCTATAGTAGGAAAGACACACGTACAAAATATTGACGTGTCGCTATGGTGTCTCAAATACGCGCTATAATTGGTTTTTAACTGACAATAGCACACGTATAAACGCTGAAACATAAGCATTATTGGTGGGTGCCGCGGATGGGTTTGGCCGTTTGAGGTATCGTTACAGCGGACAAACAGACAAATGTACAGACAGAGAGAAAGACAGAGAAAGAGGCCAAAATGTTTGCGTCGGAGTACCCCGAGAAAGACCATTGTCTTAAAAAAACAATTTCTGACCAAGTCCTTAAACTATGACCAACCTACTATAAGCCAAAATTTTACGCGTGTACTTTTGGTTGTGTTGACCACAAAACCCTGCTGTTAAACAGCGAGACACATTTTTCAGCGCAAATTTTAACCACCTGGTAGACAGTTTCTACCTATCACAAAAGGGGAAATAATTGCGGCACCTCGCACGAAAAATGTTGAGCTATATATGAGTCTTGAACACGGTCTTTCCCCTCACAAGTAGGACACATGGCGCCATCTGGGGCAATGAGCTACAGTCGAAGCGTATATCCACCTATTGATTTTTCGAGCCAGCGCCTGTCACACTTCTTTTGTTTATATACCTTAGAGCGAGTAATTACTGTGCGTATATTTCTGTACATATAGATACTAATACCAATGACAGGTCAAGTAATACGTAGATCTTTTTAGCTTTCATTAAACTGCTCAGTGCCAAACAGAATGTGGCCTTAGGTGGAAGTGTACAAGTGTTCGTTGGAAAAGTACACATGTGAGAATAATCTGGTCAAAAGGATTCTGCTTTCATTTTGATCACCGTTCTCTTCGTAAATAAATAAGCTCTTATTCATTTTGCGCTTATGAAGTTTTTGCAATTTGAGATTATGAGCCTGTAGAATAAAACAATGGTGTAGCGTGCCCACGGTCTTTAGTTTAGTTGCCGCAGAAGTATTCGAACGAAAATTCTAGAAGCTTAAACACCGCAACAGGGCCAGAGAAGCGCAGTAAAAGAGCAACATTTCCTGTGCTTCTTTTGTTTAAGGCGCCTTGAATTTTCCTTCATAGTGATATAGCAATTTGCCCAGTAACAAGTATTTCTCAGAGTTAGCCTGATGAAGAAACAAAGGAAATAAAAACAATGCAAGTGTTCAGTTGTGTGAATGGTAAAAGTTTTAAATGTCGCCATCTCGTTCTGTATCTAAGACGTGCTACTTAGGTTATTTCTATTTTGTGAAGCACTGAACGACAGGTGGTTCATTGTTTTGTCAAGTGCCTAAACTTTCAACGCCTGGCCAGAAAACAAGCTGACGACGCCGTACAGAAGCCACGTTTTTTTATTAATTTATTATGAATCAAGTTTTTACAATTGATAAAATGGAGCGAAACACTGCAACTTCATAAAACTAGACTAATCGCAGAGACGAAATGACTGGTGACATAATCTTTAACCCGCTGACGTCATCTGTGTCGAAAATGGCGTTACGTGCCGATGGATCTCGTCGTTGAATCGAGCATTCGGCAATGCAAGAAAGCACAAATTTTAAGATTCTTAACTGTAGCCCAGAAATAATATTTGCTGAAATGTCTCCGCATCACTCGAGCTGATTTTGAAAACGATATTTTCGCAAAACTGAATAGGAGTGCATCACTAGCAATTTCACTTATCTTTTCATTACTAATAATTGAGTGCTCGTGAGTGAATTATTCAGAGCTGCTATGTCATTTGGGTGGTAAAGGGTGCTGGCAAATACATTAAATCAAACTTTAATACCATCGATTTGTTTTACTTTCTTTTCTTGTTTCTATTTTTCTGCTTCTACAAGTTTTTCTACAACCGGGAAAGCTCGTAGGTTAAGGAAGAAAGGAAACGAAGTACTTATTAGAATTTATCTGGAATTGCATTTGCTTAGTAAAAGCGTTTGTTTAACACTGTCGTATGGGTTGACCGGTAACTCTACCAATGGCTCTTTTCGTGAACTATGAGTGAGCCGCGTTCACAAGCAATGCGGGGTAAAAAGATCCATTGGATGTCATTTGAGGGGATGCTGACTTGTAACCTTTTTCTTTGCTAGCTTTATGTAAATCGCAGAAAAAATATGCCGTAGCCTTTTTGCATGCAAAGAAGACAGAGGACTGTTTACGTAAATAAATAGAACGTGATGTCTCCTTTATATAAGCACCGAGGTAGAATGGAGAAAGAGTAACAGTCAATACTTGTTATGTCTTTATTAGATCCACAATTCTTATCAATATACAAATATTTTAGCCCCACCAGCCTGCTTGAAATAGATAAGAACACGGTTATAACATACGCACGCCAAAGGATGACAAATTCACGTGGGCTGAAGCGCAAGGGCGTCGGATACTCTGAAGGCGTGACTTGAGTGCCAAAGTTTTTCGTCGCATTTTTCTTCTGAAGATTAAAAAAAAGGCACGACTGGCATACAGAACAGCAAGCCTTCAAAAGGGGAGATTACTTTTTCTGTGTGGGAAAATCGAATAAAATATGGGCAGGAAATTGGAAGATGGAGGCGGGATAGGGCGAAGAAACCTTCCAGTTCCGTCTTCGGCCTTTCTGAATTTTGATTGCCCACGCTGTTGCAGCAAATTATTCTGCAAAGTGGGGTTGTATTGACATATTTTACCCGTCACCGAATCTCCTACCTGTGAGATCCTACGGAGCAGGTGAGATGAGTTTTGCGCGTGCAGTCATAAGTTACCGCTTCTCTAAACAAATATGTGATGGGCCTGTGTTTGTGCAACAGCCGGTGTGGTAGAGTAGTTATGCTGCTCAACTCGAGGTGGCAGGCGCAATCAGAAGCTATGGTTCACACATGATAAGTGTGCGCAAAGCAAAATAATCATGTCATGTCTTTGAAACGTATAACCACAGCTATTATTCTTCTGTAGCCGAGAACATGTAACAAGCGGGGCCGGTAGGACAATATGCAGACGTTGCTATGTTAAAACAAAATAATTTCCTGTCTTAACTGCAGCACCGCAGTCTGACTGCACAACCTCTAGCAGTTTTCACGATTAAGCGTACACGTTATGGCACGAGCACTTGAGTGCATTCTAGAACGTGCGAAGAGAAAGGGCAAAAAGTACGTGATCACCGAGAGATAACTGGTACGGAGCTTTGTGCTCAACCCAAGGCCTCGTTTCGCACTTCGTCTTTCAAATTTAGACGCCGGAAGCAAAATAAATATAAGGTATGTCATTTTGTATTCTTTTCTAGCATGGGCTAACATTTGTCTCCTTAACAGATGTTGAACATTGGTGAAGATACACTCCGAGAATTTGTTCGCTAGAGCACCTGTCGCTTGCCTGTGGCGCTGCGGTGCCACCAAGCCAGACAAGCTATCTAAACAGGATCAGCCGCATGCATGAGCGTCGGTGGCGTCTTGTTTTATTTTTCCCACCCCCATCGAAAACGCCGTATTGAGCACTTTTCCAGTCATACTATCGCTCTTCGTCACGGTTCTACGTTATCGATTGCCGAGTCTGACGACGGCAAGGTGAGAATCTTTGCTTTTCTTTACTTCACAGTGTCTTAATGAAAGTCTCCTGCGGCATTCCTCGTAGCTAGATTTAAGTCATATTGACGGCTCTATCACGAACGCTAACTTTACTGTTTTTGCTCGTTGACCGAAACTCGAAAAAAAAATGTTCGCGACACTTTTCACGGCTCTCAGCAACATAAAAGTTGATTCCGCGTTATGAGGTAGCGAACGAACAGACAAGCACGTGAAAAACTGTACGGCCGTCTGCCACGATCATGTCATAACAGAATACAACGTAGATTAAGTTTTAAAAATTCCTCGGTAAAGCTGACTGTTCGAAGAAGTCGCCTGTGCCTCGAAAAGTTACGCTTATGCACGACGAAAAACAAGCCTTCTAGTCACGCCTTTGTTTGGCTACGCGTATACGGAATTTTCTTCTGCCGAAGGATCATGGTGAGTGTGGTATGGGGCCTTTAGAGTGGATGCTAGAATTTAATACAGTTAAAAAAAAGGCAGAGACTGTTCAAATTAGACCACAGATCGTTAAGTATGTAGAAAATTTTGGGCCCATGGCCAACCGGAGCTTTACAGACTTACACCTTAAAAGCGTTGAAAACTTTTTTTAAAAGACAGCCAAATTGCTGACTAGTACTAATAAATAAAGAACTTCCATTTGTATAACATGTGTCGTACTTATTATGCACAGTATTATATGGCGCCCATCATAGGTGTGTAAGGAAGTTCATGACGTGTCGACTTTTATGTACTCATGAGCGAATACATATCCATAAGGAACAGGCGTGTCAACTGCCATTTTCTGCCTGGTTGGATTGAATATTGACTAGAGACATTATCAGATGTAATATTCATTTACTTTAGAACATTTCCCTACTTTTTGTTGCTGTTGTTAGATGTATGCGCGTATGAGTGTGTTTTTGCAGATGTTTTTTTAATTAAATGTATGTATGAGCAAATGTTTGCTCGGATATTCTATTTTCATTTGTAGCTTTTCATTTTTTTCTTTAAGATGTGGGTTCAACATCTTATTAAGTGCTAAAACGTAGCCGGTACCATAATTGTGCGCTAATATCTTGTACAAAGGTGAAGCCACTCGCACATAGGTGATAGCCTTCATGAAGAAAGCCATGAAGATGTGTTTGAGGATGAAAATGCGTTAGTGCTAAAGTAATGTCGTGCTGATTTCACGACCCGATGCCGCACCGATCCATTCACCAGTTTGAACGTCACGGATGAGGCTCCCATCAGCCAAGGGTTCGTCGATGCGTTGTCAGCAGTGTAAAACGGTAGTCGGGCAGTGCTCACATAATAGCGGCAGTTGTCCTAGCTGTAGCAGTTTGTCTTGAAAGCTTCACACGCCAACGTACACCCGTCGGTGAAAGAAGTCGGAACGTGTGATCAACAACCGTAATCAGATAAAACTTGATCGTCGCGCCATATGACGTTGATCGTGTTGCCTCGAGACATCAGAGTGTGCGTGCGCGTCCTTTTGGGCACCCAGTCATGTCTTCTTAGTCACTTACTCGCTTGTAACGAACTAGCTGATTGCATGTCGCGTTTCGCAGTAGGTCGTTTTTTTTCATTCTTTCACGTGCTTCATTCGCTTGAAGAGCTCGCTGCTTGCTTAGTGACAAAGCGTTGCTCCACACAGCGCTAGTTGATTGATTGATATGTGGGGTTTAACGTACAGAAACCACCCGATGATTATGGGAGACGCCGTAGTGAAGGGCTCCGCAAATTTTGACCTCCTGGGGTTCTTTAACGGGCACCCAAGTCTGAGCACACGGGCCTACTCCATTTCTGCCTCCATCGAAAAACAGCCGCCGCTGCCGGGATTAGATCCCGATATGTGTGGTTTAGCAGCCGAGTTCCTTAGCCACAAGACCACCGCGGCAGGTCACACAGCGCTAGTTGCCTTCTGTGCATGTTTTCTTTAGTAAAAACGTACCGCGTGGTTCTGAAATACGAAGGATGGCACCGATACTGAAATGACGATTTGCGAAAAAAAGATACTTCAGATTACTTCAATAAGATGAGGCTGTTACACGTTATCTGTTTGATCAAGGTAAAGCAAGTGGGGCACCCTTCACCACCACCGTACCCCTTCGAACTGATCGCGTGACGGCTTGAACAAGGAAAGTGACCCCTACCGCATAACGCCAAATGTAACCAGCTAGCTCTTTGCAAGTGAGTAAAAATACAAGCACGAGGCAAAAAGAGCAAGTATAAATGGTGCATTCTTCTCTCCATACAATAATATGACGTGGCTGCATTTCACTTCTTAGAAACTCGTTGCTCAAGTTTGCTATCAATAACATACCGCTTGTGGCCTGGAGGTGCTGGGCACATGACTATTAGGCACTGGAGACTGCGAGGGATACAAATTATGTTTAAGGCTACGAGGTTAACTAGAAGACAAATATTCGTTTTGCGACACTGCAGTGGGGAAGGCGTAAATGGTGACAAACTTGACGGAGAAAAGAAATGGCGAAATGCTTGGAAAATGTAAAAATAAATTTTGTATATTTGTGAGGAAAATAAGACACCCTTTTCGCCTTTTTTTTTGTCTAACAAATAGTCTACGTAAAAATTTGTGGATGACGTTATTGGCCGCACTGCTGCGTAAAAACATGGCATACTCTTACCTAAATTGTTAAATATTGTAACGAATAAATACAACGCCGGAAGCTAAAACAGCAATTTATTTATGGAGACCTTGTGCCGTCAACTCCACACACAAGGGTTGTCCTGAGCTTGCTAGAGAAAACCTCGTCAACCTCATCTTTTGCGTCTCCCCGCGTGCCGCTTCTTCGAAAACTGCCAGCCTTCTTTTTCCAGCGCGTGGTGTGGTGACACGTGCAGCCAGCGTTGCATGGCACGTTTATAGCTTGCCGCGTTTGGCTTGTCTGTTGGTGTGGTAGAATTCATGGCAGCAGGAAGCGGCGCAAGAATTCATTAGGTGCCTAACAACATGCGGCATTAGTCCTCCTCCCGAAACGCATCGTCCTGATGTGTACCCTGACGTCGAATAGTTTTGTACAGGTGTATTGATCTGATGCTTGAGCACACTTATCAGTTCTTTGGTTCATTGCATTTCGTAGTAAAGTTTCATTCGTACTACATGTACGACTTCTGGGCGATTCCTGCGTCGGGTTGAGCACACGTGCCCTTCAGGAATTACTTTGTAGTTTAGCGTGCCTAACCGGCGAAGTACTTTGTAAGGGCTGAAATAGCGCCACATCAGTTTTTCCGATAGGCCAGGTGCGCGTACAGGCGTCCACACCCACACTTTGTCTCCGGGGTTGTACTGTACGTCTCTCCGCTTGAGATTATAGCGACTTGCGTTGGAGCCTTGTTGTAAAATGATACAATGTCTTGCTAATTGCCGTGCCTCTTCTGCCCGTTCTATGAAGTCAACGATGTGCGGGTCACTCTCATTCGAATCGTTGACAGGTAACATCACGTCTAAGGTCGTTGTGACCACCCGATCATAAACAAGTTGAAATGGCGTGAAGTGTTTCGTTTCTTGCACTGTGGTATTGTACGCAAAGGTAGCATAAGGCAAAATGTTGTCCCATGTCTGGTGCTCAACGTCCACATACATCGAGATCATGTCAGCGAGAGTTCTGTTGAGTCTTTCGGTTAATCCGTTTGATTGCGGATGGTATGCTGTAGTCCTCCTATGGTCGGTGTGGGTGAGCTTCATAACAGACTGCATCAAACGGGCAGTAAATGCTGTTCCTTTGTAATGACAACATGCGGTGCGCCATGTCGTAGTACAATCTGAGTGACGAAAAACTCGGCTACTTCGTTTGCCGTTCCCTTTGCGAGAGGTGATGTCTCAGCATATCGAGTCAAGTAGTCTGTTGCTACAACAATCCAGTGCTTTCCCAATGAAGAGAGAGGAAATGGACCAAGCAAATCCATTCCCACTTGCTGAAATGGCACTTTTGGTGGCTCTATCGGTTGCAACAGATCCGCTGGTTTAGATGGTGGTATTTTGCGTCTTTGGCAATCCCGGCATGACTTGACATAATGGTGCACCAAATCCCTTAACTTTGGCCGATAATATTCCCGGCGAATTCTGGCCAAAGTTTGACTATTACCATATGGCCAGCCGACGGGTCGTCATGACACGCTTCTAAGATTTCTGCTCACAGTGATGATGGTGTAAGAAGCAGAAAGCAGTCTCACCACTGTTTCCGAAGTTGCGCTTGTATAGGACGTCGTTCCGGAGGACATAGGATGTTAATCCATGGACGAAAACTCGTGGTACCTTAATTTGGTGATCTTCAAGTATTGGATGAGCGGGAGTAGTTCCGGGTCCATTCGCTGAGGACGAGCCATCTCCGACACATTCAGAACTCCGAGAAATGGGATGTCTTGTTCTTGGTCAGATGATGGAGACTGTGCTCTCCGGACTCAAGTGGCAATCGCGTCTCGTCTACCTCGACGATGTAGTGGTTTTTTCTTCTACCTTCGAGCAGCACATCCACCGACTGAGAACGGTACTGGATGCTTTTCGCGTGGCAGCACTGACCATCAAACCGGAAAAGTGTCATTTTAGATTTCGTCAGCTTCGGTTCCTCGGGCAGTTAGTGCGGAAGGCGTCCGCCGTGACCTGGAAAAGATTGAAGCAGTTGAAAATTTTCTGAAACCGCAAGACAAAAAGACTGTCAGACGATTCCTGGGACTATGTGCCTACTACAGACGTTTTGTTGAAAATTTTGCTAAGGTCGCTGAGCCTTTGACACGGCTAACGAAAGAAAGTGTAGCATTCTCTTGGCGGGAAGAATTTGTGCCGTCAACTAAGCACACAAGGGTTGTTGTTGTTGTTGTTGTTTCCCTGTAGAAATGGCTCGTACCCAAAGAAGGGGATTGGCCGATTTTAAGGTGAATTTGCCCTAAACTTTCAGCATTGTGTCATTCCTACAATTTTTTTTTGTAACTTAATTTTGATTTGAAATACCGATATCATGTTTGCAGAAAAAAAAAGAAGAAAAATTTTGAGACAGCAATTTAGCAAGAAAATCGTTTAGTCGCAGTGATGTATTCTTGAACGGCGAATAAAACATCCCTGTGGCTGAAACCCAGTGTAGAGGCTCCAAATGAAAGAAGATCAGGCTGTGATAGTTGCAAGCCCAGTCTTTGAAGAGGTGGTGCTAGTATGCTTTGCCTGAATAAATCGAAACGGCGACAATGTAATAAAAAATGACTGATCGTTTCCTCTTGATTACAGTAAATGCACATAGGGGAATTCAATATGCCTGATCTATGCAAGTAAAAATTGAGGGAGGTAACGCGGCAACGAAATTTCGTGATGACAACTTCCATCATCCTTGATTTAGTCAGTTCACTGCGCCAGGGAAATAACAAGTGTTTGTACTCTGGAGAAGCCGTCAGTGCAGGGTCAGATAAATTTTGCCTGATTTTAAGTGTGCGAAATCGCGCCACCGTAATGTATACTGTATGGGGGAAAATAGGAATAATTGGTGTCGAAAGGGATGCCTTCGCAAGAGAATCAGCTATTTCGTTTAACAACAAACCTTTGTGCCCTGGTGTCCAGATTAAATGAATACTTCGGAGATGACAGGGGATCAACGATTTAAAAAGTTTCACTATAGGTGAGTGACCAGATGCGGACAAAGAAGAGCACACTGATAATGAATCAGTTATGACTGCTACAACTGGAATGGAAGTATTTACCTTTCGCAAAGCTAACATTATTGCCATGAATTCAGCCAGAAAGACAGGAAGAAAGTCCGGTAAGCGAAGTGAAAATGACCAATCAAGTACGGGGCAATATATTCCAACGCCTGATTTTTCATGTGATTGAGATGCGTCCGTTGCTATAATGACATTTGTTGGCATAGTACTTAAATGGTCCTGCAATAAACCATTTAAAATGCCTGTAGGTAATAGCTTTGCGTGAGTTGGGAAGATATCATGGTAAACAATTTCTGGAGAGTTTTGTTGCTCAGTTAAAGGAATCAGATCACGAACGTGTACATTTAGGGGCTCAAGTAACGATTGAACAAATACTATTTGTGGTTTGGTAAATCTGGGCCAATGCACGGAGAAGAATAGGTCAGGATTGGAAATAAAAATAATTTGTTCAAGGTTAAACGGTGCTTCATATAGTCGTAAAAAGGTCTGCACAGTAAGAATGTTAAAGCGACATAATAAGGTTGGTATTCGTGCTTCAAGGTATAACACTGCATTTGAAGTATACTTTGGAAGTCCTAAGCAGAGCCGTAAAGCCTCTCTTTCCAACAGAACGAGCGGCCGAAGTTTGTAGGCTGGCGCACCAGAAAAAAGAATGCAGCCAAACTCCAACACAGGTCGGACATACATTTTATATACAATCAAAAGTGCCTTTCTTCTCATACCTGATCTGCAATTGCTCAACCTCCGCAATACCCCCATCGCACGTACTGCTTTTGTCGCGATGTATTCAATGTGAGGGCGCCAATTTAGATGCTCATTATACATAACTCCAAGATATTTCAATGATTGTACTTGTGGGATATCTTGAAGCTTGTAATTAATAGATATGTGCACGGGATCTTTGATTGGAAAAACGAGAATAGCACATTTACTGGTATTGAGGTTCAACTTCAATCCATCCAACCAATGTTCTATTTTATTAAGATATGTTTGCAAGATAGTGTAGAGACAGTGGAAGTCATGTGACATAGCAAAGAAAGCAATGCCATCGGCATAAACATAGGTTTTCACTTCTGGATGAACGGGGATGGTACTAAGCAATATGTTGAATAAAACCGGGGAAAGTACTGACCCCTGAGGTACACCTCGGGTTTGCTTGTGCTTACAGGAAGAGAAACCGCCTTGATAACAATAGAATTCTCTTCTACTTAAAAATTCCGTCACCCATGCTACTATATAAGGTTGAAGTCCATCACTCCATAACTGATTAGTCAAGATAGAATACTCTACACTATCATATGCTTTACATATGTCTAACGTTACTAAAGCCGCAAAGTGCTTTTTGTGACGGGCAATATGAATACGACTTTCCAGATCTACATGTGCATGCCATATGGAATATCCAGATCTAAAGCCAATTTGGGAAGAACTCAACAGTTGTTTCTCGTTAATAAACCTAATTATACGACCATGAAGTACCCTTTCAATAAGTTTTACTACATTAGATGTTAAGGCTATCGGTCGTATGTTGTCTAAATTATAGCCTGCCCCCTGTTTCTTAAGAAATGGTATAATTTTCGCAATCTTCCATTCGGAAGGGATCCATGCTCTTCTAAGGGAATAATTGACGAGACCTAACAGATCATTCGGATATTCCCTGTGAAGTATTTTTAGCATTGTATTTGTTATTCCATCGGGGCCTGGTGCTGCATTTGGCAATCTTTCCATAGCCTGATTTAATTCGGAAGTCGATATTTCTGTGTAGTCATAGATGGTTGTTGTGTAAGCCGAATTAGGAAGATGCGTTGAGAACCTGTTTTCTAATTCTTTAGCCAACTGATTCAAAGATTCCTGTAGTTCCTGTGAGGTGTAAACTACTGAGTCAACGTTTTCTGGTATAGGGGTCTTCTTCCTACCACGAAGGAAGTTGAATAAAGCACGTTTGTTATTTGATTTAGACAGGTACTCGAAATGTTCTTGGTCATATTGCTCTTTCGCTCGCGATACAGTGCGTTTAAATGTTGCCGCAATGAACTGATAATCCTTCCAATTTTTTGGACTCTGATTACATATAAGTCTTTTCCATGCGGCTTTTCTTCTTCTATAATCTCGTGTGCACTCATCATTCCACCATCTACTAGGTTGGGCACTTTTGGATGACGACGAAGCAATTACAAATTCTGAAGTGTTCTTGGAGATTTTTAAAGCAGAACAGAGATTTCTGCCGAGGTCTTCAGTTTGACCACTGGACACTGCCCTGATGTTGGAACGCAAGCAGTCTTTAAATTTTTTGTAATTGATCAATGTTTTCTTTGTCCTTTCAATAGATTTCACAGCACATGAGATTTCAAAGTATACAGGAAGATGGTCACTGTTTGAAGAGAAATCAATTGTTTTCCAAGACTTTATTGAAACACTTGGGCTGCAAAACGTGAGATCTAATACCGATCGTGTCCGTCCGCGAATAAAAGTAGGCTGTCTATCATTTAGGCAGGTAAGATTTTTATTAATCATCCAATCCCACAGAAGAGTACCAGAATGGTCTGTTCGAAATCCCCATGAAACATGATGTGAGTTGAAATCACCAGTCAGAAGGAAATCATTCTTGCAATTAGCTAAGGCAGTATCTAATTGTTGAGTATTATGCAAACCCGTTGGAAAATATGCGTTTATAAGTGAAAAAGGGTGGTGACCGGGCAGACAGAGGTCTATTGCCAAAATTTCACAGTCTGTGGACATAAGCTGAAAAGCTATGCTCGCTGTGCGGCAAAATTTATTCGAGACTAGTATAATTAGACCACCTCCTAGTGATGGACGGTCTAACCGAAATGCTCTAAAATTGTTTAAATGATAATTCTTAACAGGGTTAAGCCAGGTTTCTTGTAATAAGATTATATCCGGATATAACTGATTAATTAAGCAAAGTAAGTCAGTAGAAGCAGAAATCAAAGACCTACAATTCCACTGTAGTACTTTCAAGGTATCTATGTTGACGAGCGAAACACTTCAGCAACGGCAGCTTCTAAAATACTCTCCTTAAAAAGTGCACTGGCATTTTCGCTGCCCTTTTTGGGTTTTGTGTTTGGGCCAGGAGATTTTAATGGAGAGCCAGTGCGCTTCTGACGCCTGAAATCTTGGCATACGTCCATTTCATTCTGATCCTCCACGTGGGTCGACGTAGAAGGTACGGACGAAATTGGGGTTTTCTCCTCGCGGGATTGTCGCTGTGGGGCTAAATTCGGTATAACTTCCACTGCACAAGGTGCCGACTTGGCCATCGGTACTGCTATCGCAGAAGCCAGCTGTGTCATCTGTGAGCAAAACACTTGAGAGATGCACTCACTCACGCTCGTAACTATGTGTTCCAGCGCTTTCGACATCGCCTTTTCTACTGCAGCCTCAATAAGATTAAGAATCTTCGTCTCACTTAGTTGTTCGTGCCTCGACGCGACTCCGGCATATCCAAAGGCTCTATCCTTCACAACTGTTATTGCTTCTCGCCGCGAGCAACGACGTCTGTCCATGATTTCTAGAAGTTGCGTTTCATTAGACCTTGCGGTGCAGTTCAGATAATCGGCCGCGTGATTTCCTGCACAGAGGCAGCACTTTTCGATTTCGGCGATGCACTCCTTCGATGGGTGGGTATCGCCACAGATGCGGCAACGTGAATTTGATTTACAGCCCCCTGCACTGTGACCAAAACGCCAACAGTTTTGACATTGGAGAGGACGAGAAGCGAGACGTTCGACTCTGAAAATGAGCGGCCATATTTTCAACTCGGATGGACAGGAAGTGCCGGCAAAGGTAGCAATAACCGACTCAGTGGGGACTTTCTCACCGTTAACTAATCGGTTGCATCGGTACACAGCTATGACCCCAGCATCAGACAGCTTTTCCAGAGTCTCAGCGGGCGTTAATGTAGAGTCGACTCCTCGTACAATTCCCTTAGTGCACGCTAAATGAGGCGGGATAAATGCACTTACCGGGACCGAAGCAAATGTCTTGCATTTTAGGATGTCAGAAACGCACGAAGGATCTGACGATCTGCATACCAAACCACCTCTTCCGAACTGACGAACATCACTTATCAGCTGAAAGTGCGGCGTCATGGCCTGCAACCCCACCTGGATCGCCTTAGGGTTGTTGAGCTTAATAAATCCACCACTCGAGGGCACCAGCGCAACAGGGATGCTTCCAACACCACTGCGGAAAAAATATTCCAATGGCAATTCATCATTAGGCAAGGAGGCTGACCAAGGGCTATGCCCTTGGCCAGGAGATGAATTAGACATTAGCACTAATTCGATTGCTTAAAGAAGTAATATGCCACGTCAGCTAGTTTCAACAGGTCAAATTCACCCAAAAACTCAGCCAAACCACCGTCCGAAAGAGTCCGAAGGGACGAGCCCGGTTCAGAACGAAGCCCGGTTCAGCGGAAGATCAGCGTGATGACGTCTGTGCGTTTGACGTTCCAGCGAAGCCGAACACGTCCGCACCTCACGAGGAGCTTTCTTCTTCCTGAGCTCGCTAGAGAAAACCTCGTCAACCTCTTTTTTTGCGTCTCCCCGCGTGCCGCTCCTTCGAAAACTGCTAGCCTTCTTTTTCCAGCGCGTGGTGTGGTGACACGTGCAGCCAGCGTTGCATGGCGCGTTTATAGCTTGGCGCGTATGGCTTGTCCGTTGGTGTGGCAGAATTCATAGGAGCAGGAAGCGGCGCAAGACTTCAGCAGGTGCCTAACAACATGCGGCGATGTTGTCCTTTTTTTTTCTACGACTTCAGTCTTAGCCTGCATAAAGCTCCAGAAATAGCGCTGAAGTCTTGGTATTGTAATACCATAGCTGAACATAGGGTGCAATAGTGCATTTAGAAAACTATTTTAGGCTCAAACTGTCAAAGATGCAAGAAAAAAGTGTAAGAGATGGTAGGACGCTTCATTTTCTTTTATTTTTTTGCACGTCCCTCAATTATATAGGTATTTTATATGCACACACAGAGTATGCGTAGCACGTCAACACTATTGGATGCTGCCAATAAAGAAATAGTTCATTTCACAGCTTTATTTGCAAACAAACATTCACACTTGTCGAGAGACCCAAAGTGCACATTGATGCAGCCATCACCCTTTATTTCCCCACTCCCTCATATAGTACCTTTTATTCCGAACAGTGGTTCGCAGTCACATGAAGCCCTTACAATAAAGAAGAATAACAGGAGTGAACACACATTTTCGGTCGATAATATGCACTCCCTGAAGCGTTCATCTCTGCAAGCACTCGTTCGGACTATGTGAGATTTAGCACACCTCAACGCCTCTGAGAGACAGAAACTTTCTGAATCGTTGTGAGATTTGAACAATCGGCCACTCTGTACAGATGCTGCAGCAGCACCGCCTTCGTCTTTTGTCAGCTCACAAGGCAGTCAGAGCCTTCTTGCGTTTTCTGAGGACTTCGAATTTCTGTGAACGCCTTTGACTTTTGCACGGTACAACCAATGCACACGCGTAAGCCCATGTACTGATGATTTTCTCCTCTTTCCCCCCCCTCTCTCATCTTTACACTCCTCTTTCCCGTTCTGCCTGCGTAGGATAGAAAACCCAGCATGTGCCTGTTTAACCTCCCTGCCTTCTCTTGTTCCTGCTCCTCCTCCTCTGCCTCCTCCTCAATGAAATCCTGCGATGCTAACCAATCTACGCGTTACTCGCCTGGCGTGCCTCATTTCGCACAGAAGCTTGGGTTTTTGCTGAGAGATGCCTGCACAAAGCTTCGACAGATTGTTCGGTGCAATTTATACGTTTACATAACGTATTTTATGTGTTGTCACTAGCCTATAATTTCTGTTTTAGTGTTGAATTGTTGGTCTCATTTGTTGTTTGTTTTCTCATAGAAAATTGGCGCCATCCACCTCATTAAGTCTTGTTGGCTTTTTGTGCATAGTCCTCAACATTGTTTAGGTTTTGAAATCAGTTTCTTTGATTGGGCCTGATTTTATTTGAGTTGAAGTTCTTCGAGAAAACGATGAGGTCATCCAAATAGCGTAGGCATGTGTTCCAATTCAAGCCTCTAAAAATATTGTTCATGAGACGTTCGAAGATGGCAGGCACATCACAGAGGCCAAAGAGCATCACGTTGAACTCGTACAATCTCTCAGACGATACAAACGCAGTCTTAGAGTGGTCGGCTTCATTCATAGGGACCTGACAGTAGCCTGATCAAAGGTCTAAAGAAGAAAAGAATTCTGCTCCTTGCAAGTAATCGGAAGTGTCATTGATTCTGAACAACGGATAAACATCCTTTCGAGTGATTCTATAAAGCGCCTAAAATCAACACAGGATCTGATGCTGCCTTCCTTTTTTTCCTTCAACAGTACATCCATAAAAGCCGAAGGGCTGTTTAGACATTGTATTACGCCACGTTGAAGCATATCGTTCACCTCATCAATGACACGACGTTCAGCACGAGAAACTCAATATGAACGCTGGCATAATATTGCAAGGCTACTGGTGTCGACGTGGTGAGCGATGGCAAACATGCAACAGAAAAAAGTAGGCTATTGTGAGATCACACCCTGAAGCGATCGAGTAGAACCAGGAATCGGGTACGATGAGCGGTGGGAAGTTCAAGGTGAATGAATAGGAAAAATTCTTTGAAAAATGAAGTGGGAGAGGTATCTTAAGTAATTTTGTTTACGTGAGATGATGGCAAGCCATCAGGTAGGTGACTGGAGGAAACAGAATCAATTTATTCAAGGTGACCGATGACTTCATAACGGAATAAGATGGCTGGGGAGGGAAGCGGGTTCATTATATAGCTAGAGCCACGTCAGTTGTCTATGGGAACAACTGCGAATAGAAGAAGGAAGTTTTTTGCGAGAGCCGAAGGTGTCGGAGAGGATGGAGAAGGCGTCGACAGAGGGTGCCTCGTCGCAGAAAATGGCACAAGAACACTGTATAGAGGAGGATGTGAGTGTCTGCAGCGACGATGACTCGAGAAGATAACGGCTGAAAAGAGGGTCTGTCAGGCGTCGGCGCTTCAGACAGGGGCAGTTGGTCGACAACTCTAGTTCGACAACTCTAGTTCGACACGCGCATAGTGTACGATGGCATAATGAGCGCAAAAGAAGCCTCAGCCCAAGATGGTGTCGAGGAAACATGGTGAAAACACAAAGAGTTCGACTACATACAAACTATTCTGGATGACGAGTCGAGCTGTGCACGCCACAGAAGGTTGGATGTTGGGCGCAGTTGCTGTGCGGAGAGAGACGTCGGGAAGCGGCGGTGTAACTTTCTTTAACTTGCTGCACGGTTCACCTCTGAGCACAGACAACTTTATCAAGGAGCGCTTGCGCAGGTACCCCATCTATATGCATGCTTATTTCGTTAGCGTGTAAAAAAAGAAGGCGTTGAAGTTTTCGATATAAGCGCAGCTCTTGCCTCGGTAAATGCGATGGTCAGTTTTCCGCTTAAGATGGTGGCAATTGAGGAAGCATCGGAGAAATAGAACGGCGCCGTGCTGAGGCTGGCCAATTTCTGTCGAAGCCACTGTGGTGTGGCGGTGACTGATCTTACCTGGGGTGGAACGAATATGAATGTGGTGGCAAGTAACGATAGGAGCAGTAACTCGCCTCACCATCGCTTGGGCGGTAATAACGACGACGGCAGTAGCGTGCTACATGGCCATGGAGATGACAGAAGTAGCGGATAGGCCTGTTGTTGGGTGTGCACCAAGGGTTAGTTGATAGCGGTGCAGGAGGGCAAAAATCAGGTGGGTGTGGAGGGACAGAATGACGCGCTGAGTGGGGAACATTCTACTTCGTATTCAGCGTGCAACATCGTCAGCATGTTCATGCAGCCATGGCTACGAGGATATCTATCGCCTCTTGCTCAACTGTCCGAAACACGACACACACCGAGGGTCACTCGAATAGGAACACCATGCGTTAGATCCTGAGCGGCCGTTTGCGTTAGAAAAAAAAACTAGGCCCATGGCCATCTAAAGCAAATGGCAAAACAATAAAGGTGCTGAAACGTTTCTTCGAAGAAACGATGATTTGTGACCACAACTGAGCGGACTATTGTTAAAAGTGAACATGGCGAGTTCGCGTTTGTTGTGCCCACAAGAGAACTTTTAAACTCACCTATGTAGGACTGTATATATGTATATATATATATATATATATATATATATATATATATATATATATATATATATATATTATTCTTTATTTGTAACAATCAAGTGGAAAGAGGTAGCTATCGCCAAGTAACGGTGACAAAAAGTCCTTCATTTATTTTTTATTTAAAAAAAAGAGACGAGCCTGTCGAGCAGGATCCGTGACAGGTTGTAGCAACGGTGATCATCGTATTGTGGCCTCAGCATAAGTCAGAGGTGCGGAGCTAGGCGAAGGATGGTATGCGGGAGGCAGAGCGTAAGAAACTTGCTCTTCGATCACCTTGCGGAGTGTTGGCGTCCACGTGTGTGCACTAATCTAAACATGAGACACAAGAGACAGCTGGCGCACCACTTCTCGGACGAATGCTGGATTCGCTGCATTAGCATGGTCTGTTCCATGGGGGAACAGCGCCAATGTTTAACGCAGAAGGGGTGGTCACGTGTAGGTTTGGAAGTTGCGTAGAGAGACCGCTTTCTCCACAACTCGTCTTAATTTTGACAATGCTGGATCAGCTGCGCGATGGTTTGGGGGCTTTTTTGCAACAAGCATGTGAAAGGCGTCGTGCTTGATAGCTTTCATTGCGTGCCGTATTTCGTCAGTGTCGGACATTTCGGGATAGATGCGACGATAGAGGTCGAGAACATCCTCAATAAACGAAGTGAAGGTCTCGCCAGAGTGTTTTGCACGGCCGTGCAAGCGCTGTTCGCCGCGGAGCTTGCGAACAAAAGGTCAGCCAAGTTTAGGTAGGTTGGCCACAAAGCACGTCCTAAAGAATGACCAAGGGTAAATTTCAGCTTTATGGTAGTCAAAGCACAGATGTGCTACACCCTCGATATAGAAATGAAGGTAACCAAGCTTGCTTAATTATTGTGAGCGCTTACTACTTCATACTGGGACAGCCAGCCTTTGGCGTCTTGGTCGTCTGTCGTGTTGAATATCAGCTGATCTCTCTTTCGTGGCATTCCGGAACAGGTGACCAATGGGGTTAGGGCTTCAGGTGGCTGGGTCATGTTGTCAGGCATTGGTGAGGCAGGAAGTTGGGAGCGAGTCCGGGAATGGTGTTCAGAGTTAAGAAAGCTAGCACTCACCACCAAATGTAAAAATACTTTTAGACGCCTAGGTAAGGTCGCGGCTTTGGTGGCCCTTACTACCAACACTGTCATTTGTTCGAACTCTACACGTTTCACGTCACCACCATGATATTAATAATTTCAGTTTTAACCCGCATCAAGGCGCGAAATTTTAGGGCTCTTCACAGTCGCGCAGCAGTTTCATTGCTCATATCATGTTTATATCACTTCAATAACGTACCGTTGCCCTGCACTCATTATTGTTCATGCACACTTTGGCCAATTACGGCCCTTTCACCATAAAAACCCAGGTAATATCATATCAATATAGACGCCCAGATAAAGCTACCGTTTAATGTGCCGAACAACAATGAGAAACCAGTCAGTGGTTTCAGCAGAGAGCAGCACGAGCCTCCGCCACAACAAGCTTCTACTTCGTCGTTCCTCCAGCAATGTCCGTATTTGTCACTACAGCTCGTACAACAAATCGCACTGATCTCCTGACACATTTCTTGCTCCGCTTGCTCGCAGAATGATTCTGGCGGTGTTACCGTTCTTAGACAGCACGTAAAAAGTCCACGCAGACAGCTTAGAAGACAAGCACCAAGCCCATGCTGTCCGTAAAAGGGAACACGCCTAAGACGACTTTTACGCGACGAGGCGCCACGTCGCATCGACAAGAGAAAGCTAAAATAAGCAAACGTAACTGTTATTTCTTTAGCCTATTTCGCGTTCAAATCTTAGAAAAGTGAACGTTACTCACATTGAGCGTCCGCAGAAGCATCTGCTTCAATGCAGACACAATTTCGGTGACATTTGAGCTTTCCGAGCAGTGTACAAAGCCGCCATCTTGTTTGGACAGCAAAGTAGCCTGCACAGTATTTGTCTACAATGCCGTCTTCTGGGAGCTGTCTATTTTGCCGGCTACGTGAGAATTGTAATGATACTTAAGATGGCCGCCTTCCATTTAGCTCTCTATTTAGCGGTCTACAGTGAGTGTTAGAACACACCCTCTATAGTTCGTTCTCCATGTCTTATCACAAGGTATCTATAGTGATAGCCTCACGTGACCTGTTGAGCATTGCCTGGACATTACGTCCCATACTTGTGGGTCGCCTTCAAAACGTGCTCACAGGGTTTTTAGACACGCGTGCGAGAGTTCATGGCAAACAGTATGCCGGTGAAGTTTTGGCTGTCATCACGCTACAATTTTAAACTTCCAATGACAAAGTTTGTTTTCTTGATTTCATCGCAATATCGAGTTATTGAAATAATTCAGGCGAAGTCATCACTTTGCTGAGTCGAGTTTTAACTATATACGTTGCGATATTTCTTTCTACATACCGCTTTTCGTTATCTAGGGAAAGTACAAAAACGTACCATTTTATGTAACAATGAACGAGGCCTTCAAAATTTTTAGTGTCTTTAGTACTCACAAACTTCGACTAGTTTGCGTGATTGTTTTTATGAACGTAAATAAATTGGCCAGAACACAATGACGGCCCTGTTGTTTTGTGTCTTATCATTAAATGGCCTAACGTGTGGAGTTTTCGGGCGTTTCCAGTTGCATCTGTAGTTTCAAAGTCAACTTTTCTCCTGGTTTAATCAGGGAAACCTTACGTCAGACCTTTTTGGTGTGAAGAGTTTTGCTACGCTATATTAGAGGTATCCAGTAAAAAACTAAAGCCACATAAACCTTTTGTGATGCTAAAACGAATCTTACAGGGTCCTAAAAATCGCTATGAATCGGTTCGCTTCTGCCACTGTACGTTGAAATATGCGCGGCACTTCGTTTTCAGATGTTGTTTACACAGCAGGAGCATCTTACTATCGAAGTACATTAACCGAAGTGGCGCGCAAAAGATGAGACCCTTAAAAAAAAGAGCTAACAAATGTAAAGAAGTTTATTCATTATTCCAGAGATGTTCCGTAAGAGCTTTATAAAACCGAAGCGTAAACTTTGGAACTCGGTCGGCGCCGTGCTCGGAAAACAATGCCCACAATTCCGGAATATTGAACGTGCGTCGATTCAGCACGAGGCAAAAAAAAAGGGGGGGGGGGATGAGAACGGTGGAGTGTATGAAGGAGGCACCGGAAAGCTTCGAATTCGATTCCATTTGCAACAAAGTGCATGCGGGCCATTCTTTCGTGGGTTCGTTGTCAGCGATTCACGGGCAAACATGGTCCCGTTTCGTGGAAATGTACGACGGTTGACTCGGCACGTTTTATCTTCGAATAGATTACGAGCCTGTGCTTAGCTCTAAGAGCTCGTGGCTCAGAATATTCCTGTGAAGAGAGAGAACTTGAACTTTATTAAAAACACACAAACCTTAGGCCTGGTACTTGCAATAATAATAATAATAATAATAATAATAATAATAATAATAATAATAATAATAATAATAATAATAATAATAATAATAATAATAATAAAGCAATGCCTATAACTATCAGACAGACCAAGACGTTTATATAATGTCCAAATAGTGATTTCATAATCTATAGGGAGTAGTTCGCCAGACAGTCCTCCATGGTTGCTGTTTTCAGGTTTGCGATTTACTTTTCGTTCATCGTTAACCCTACTCAACGTGTGTGTCTGAATGCCCATATACCAGCAAGGGCTTTAGTACAAGATTACAATACATAATGGTATATGGGGTTTGTCAGTGGGGAACAATATATGGGGTTCAATACATTGTTTGTGTACAGGCGGTTCCCATACAGTCTTTTGACTATGAGACATCTTTCTGTATACGAAATGCTAAGTATTGTACACATTTTTTTATTAATAAAGGTTTGATTCTGACGTCCCAGGACCAGATATTATTATGAGGGACGTTATAGTGAAGCGCTCGTAGGTTTCCGCTGTCTGATGTTCTCTAAGATTGACTGAGTACAAGATTGCAGTGCTAAACAAAGAAATAAGTTGTGATAAAATAGGACATGCACAAAAGAACAGAGAGAAGAGAGAACAAGATAGAAGTAGAAGAATAAATAAAGAGCAAACTTGCAGTGGTTAGCAAGCCGGCGACAAGACTATTTAGCTGCCCATGAGCTCCGCTGTCTCTTTAGCATCGTGCCTCCTGCGCAAGCGAGGCAATTTTCTTCCTTTTGCGATAAGCGCGCTGGCAGGACCAAACAAGCGCTCGTTGTCAGGATAGGAAATCACGCCAATTAGTGCGGGTGCTAAAAGCAGTGTCACAATTTTGTTCATGCCATGTTCTATCAGCCAAGAGCACGCAAAGAACCCATAGCGTATGATATGCACGGCCCCGGGTGTCACCTCTTTTTGGCTGCTACCACTGAACCACTTTCATACTAGCGAGTTTTGCTTTTCAGGTGTATGAAGTTCTTGCCAAAGCTTTTTGATGCTCATCTTGTGGACAATGTAGGATAGCAGCATTTTTTTGAACAGTAGTTAACTATATAAAATAACGCATCAGTAAGTCAATCAATTACCATTTTATTGCCCTCACGTTAATAACATTGCTGCATAAATATATGCGGAGGACTGCTGTAGCGAAAGACTGCAACAGAACTTTACGTAATGGTAACCTAAATAATACACGTAATAGGGACCAGGGGGAACTTTTGCGAATAAAACAAGGAGAACTTAGGAGTCATATATTTATTTTTTGTTTATTCAGAGCTAATCACCTTAATCTGAATTCAATAAGGAGGGCAATACATAAATGTATACATACTTGAATAGATGTCAGAAAAAAAACAAAAAACATAAACAAGAAGTAATAATAAGTGTTGAGGTTTAACGTCCCTAAACCAAGATATGATTATGATAGACGCCGTAGATGGGGGCTCTAAACACTTTAACCACGTTGGGCTCTTAGCGCCTATCTAAATCTATAGTCATGTGGCCCTCAAGCATTTCAGCCTGCATAAAATATGCGGCCACAACGACCGGGATTTGATTCCGTGACCAGAGATTCAGTATTGAAGCACCGTAACATCTAGAGTAACCTGGTGGGTTGAGAGAAAAAAACTACAAAAGAATATACACTGAAAAAACATAAGTAATACCACCACAAGCAAACAACGTTAAAAGAATGAACATATTTCGTAAACCTTAACATCCGCTTACTTTGTCGCAAAACAAACGTCAGTATATTTATTCGAAGTACACAAATAATAAAACTGAAGCTAAGCAAAGATTGACTAGTCAACACAACAATGGTGATAACGAAAAGTAGATATAGGTTCAGAGGAATCAGTGCTTATTAGTTGCGATAACTGTTGATTATTCTAATCGGTTATAGTAGCCAGACAGATCGAACATTTTAAGATGTTTGTTGTGATGCATTTCCAGGAATTTGGGACATTTGGACGTGGCACCACCTTTTGGCAGCAGGGACGACGACCTGCCATAACTGAATGGGAAATAAGTGAGAAAAATCATATCTCGTGAAAAAGTTTGTTGGACCCACTGTTACAATTTGACAAAATTTCAGTATCGCGCTACAAAGCAAGTGGCTTCCCAGGACAATTGAATACCACCTACAAACACATGGAATCACATGGTTAAATATTAAACGCTGTGGGAAGCTGAGTGGTTTGTAGTGCGGCACTGTAACTTTTGCAGACTGTTAAAGTAAGTCTCTGCTGTACAAAACCGGCAGTTGTTATTGATAACTAGCTTCTTTTGTAAGATATCATTTTTTTTCGCCTATTTTCCGTTCAGTTACGGCACGGCACCACTGTGGCCGACGTGAGATGGCGCTTCATGCAATTGTCTCGACATCCTGGTCAAGTTCTATGGTGGTAAACATGATCATGGCTGTGCTATTTTCGACATTCTGCAATTGGTGTCACATAATTCTTTGGGTTGAGAGAGACACAGTTGTTTTCAAGTTTTACAAAAAAAATTACTCATGTGCTCCGTAAGTTGAAGTATCTGAATATGTTAACTACTGGGATTCTCCAGTTCAGTCAACTTCGCTTCGAACCTTTTTGCAGTTTGTTGAAGGTCTTCTACACGCAGGGCTTTTCCTTTTCATTCGATATGCCTGCCTGTCCAATCAGCTATAAAATTTTCCCACGTTTTTCAATTATTCTCTGAGTACAGTTACATCTTCTGCCATATTTTTCTGGTCAGACAGCATCTCATTCAATATAGGCTCAATGGAAGTACCACTACTGTTAGTGGTGCTGCGATCGAACTACGGCATTCGGGCGTTATTGTGCTGTAGTAGTCACTAACCTGCACGAGGCAGCACAGCTTTTGCTGGTCTTCCGTTCTCACAAAAGGTGCAGGTCTATTGCTGGTGTCTCTTTAAACGACGCGTCGACATTACGTGGACCATAAGTGATGCCAAGACAACATACTTAGTGCATATCGTAAGTAGTAGAGGCACAGTGTTTAGGGCATTGCAAGACAAAAAAGCACGACATTCGCTCCTAATGGTGCTATAGAAGTCGCTAACCTGCACAAGGCAGTGAGCCATTGCTCCACCGTTCTCACAAAAGATGTAGGTCTATGGCTGTTGACTTTTTAAATGATGCGTCGACATCACATGGATCATAAGTGACGCAATGAGTGGCACGCCTTGATTTGATATGTGGGGTTTAACGTCCCAAAACCACCATATGATTATGAGAGACGCCGTAGTGGAGGGCTCCGGAAATTTCGACCTCCTGGGGTTCTTTAACGTGCACCCAAATCTGAGCACACGGGCCTACAACATTTCCGCCTCCATCGGAAATGCAGCCGCCGCAGCCGGGATTTGATCCCGCGACCTGCGGATACGCAGCCGAGTACCTTAGCCACTAGACCAGTGGCACGCCTTGATTGAACCAACATGAACGCGATATCGGAGGCTTAGTTTGGACACAAGTGCACCTGGCCAAGTCGGGCAGATATAGCTGGTCAATTGTTTTCGGTTTCGGTAGTTGCAGAAACGTTGATCCGACCACACAATGGTATATCACCGGCACGAGGTAGCAGGACGGTTTAAGCCACAAGTTCTTCGATGCTTCTTGTATTTAATAACGGTAAAACTGGCAATGAATAAACTAAGTGATGACGATAACCGTATGTGCATATACGTTCAGTGGGATCTGTGCTGACTAGTTGTGATAACTGTGGGTTAATGCAATCAGTTGTTGTGTGCAAAAAGATCGACAATTTTAAAAGGGTAATGGTGGTGTTGTATGGTGTTGAAAAAGATCATGATAATGTCATGTTCGACGTGCTGCAATTGGTGTCGTATGAACCTGTTGATTGCTTATTGTCAGAAAAAAGGGTCTCAGGCCACTGGCTGAAACTGTCACGGCACGCATGGCATTGAGAGTATTGTTGCGCTTCTTGCGGGAAACTAGCCTCAGAGACGGACTGTAAGCAGTGTCGTCTTTCGCACTGTTGCCCCTTTTTTAAACATCTATTTTGCGTCATCTTCTGCTACCCTCACCCTCTTCACCAGCACAGAGTAGTCAGTCGGTCTGAGACCTGGATGACCTCTCTGTCCTTCCTCTCCTCCTCTTTCTCCTCATACTCTTCAATAGTCAGTTGTGTGTTTATTTTACAAGGTTTTGCAATTCAAGTAATCAAAATTAAATCTACGGAGACATCAGCTATATGCCAACAATTACACAGTGTCATTGCACGAAAGAATGAAGCTATTGCGCAGACTATTGTGCAGAAACCTCAGATAGTAAGAAGGTGGTAAATGCAAGTGTTGCACAGTCCATAGTCACTTAAAGCTCCGAAAAATTAAGTTGCTACAAAAAGAAAGTAAATCACTAGGTACACTCCAACGTACATTCTCAATTCAGCACCCCCGAATCTCGGCTGCGGCTGCTGCATTTATGATGGAGGCGGAAATGTTGTAGGCCCGTGTGCTTAGATATGGGTGCACGTTAAAGAACCCCAGGTAGTCGAAATTTCCGGAGCCCTCCACTACGGCGTCCCTCATAATCATATATGGTGGTTTTGGGACGTTAAAACCCACATATCAATCAATCAATCAATCAATCAATCAATCAATCAATCAATTCAGTACCCTGAGAACTAGGTGTAGGCGTGCACGTAAAGAACTGTTACAATGAACGTTCATCAATTCTATAGCGTTCATATTTAGGTACTATGGGATGAAATATCTGCGCGTCTTGATGTGTTTCGCGTAAACCACTGGAGGCTTCTTATTTCATTGCAGAAAGCAACCGCAACATGAAACCCTAAGACAGGCGTGCTATATTGGCATGATTTGCTTCAATAAAGCTCTAGTAAAAGGATTTTCGATTTGGTTTCGGAAACGATACATGCAGGTGTTATTCGCTAAGCGACCGAAAAGCCAGGAAGAAGGTAGCTTGGTGCAATAATACTTCTTAAAAGTGACAATGTTTGCATGAAGATGAATAATTGCCTTGAAGTTGCAGTGATTCTTCATTTTTTTCTTGAAGGCATAGGTTCTCAATAGTTCACAGATGCAGAGGCCTCCCAGACTCGGAGGATTTAAGTGGTTGAAGAAAAACAAGAAGTTACTATGCGCATTGAGGCACTCATAAGAAGCTTCGAGCCAGACGTGTCAATTGTTTTGCGAGTAAGCATCACATCTGCCTCTGTAAAAATTTCTAATAACATCCGTCATAATTGATAAGCAGCAGTCACAAAGGCAGACTGTTATAAAAATCTTGAATGCAAAAAACGAAAATAACCTACCTTACTTCTTATCTGAAATCTCAATCATGTTTTTTTAATGGCTTGAGACGAGAGAATCTTACAAAAATTGTAGCTTTTATTTTTTAGTGGCTAGTTTTGACGTGCCTTGCCCTCCAAAAGTGTCAAGAAATCAGCATGCCATAGACGTAACTAATAGTGTGCAATGACGCGCTGATCCTAAAAAAACAGACTTGCTGCATTTGTTCAATATACACATTATATGGTATGTGTTTCTATTGAAAACATTCACATACAGACATAATATTCTGAAAGCACAGCCGCTTCAATATCTGTTCAAACAGATTAAAACCTATCGAAGAGCAGATCATGGACATACACCTCGTACTGTGCACAACATACATGGCCTATGAAGCCCAATAAAAACAGTTTAAAGCCAATCATTGTTTGCGTTGGTGGCGAAGATCAGCAAAGTCTTAGTTTTGTGGCCGAAGATAAGCCACATATCGTGGTCGTGCAGCCGTTGCACAAAGTATATGTTTCTCTAAAATACAATGGAAAGATAATGTAACTGTATGCTATCACTGTAGTTCAGATGCTCACAGCACAAATATTTTGGTAGGACTATGATAAAACTTGTGCAACTAAGTAAGCTTCCCCGAGTCAAAACCACCAGATTTCGTTTCAATATCTGTAGTCCAGAACTAATCATACTCTCTACATTTTTTTCAAACAAAAGAAGCAACAAGGGTAATCTCAAACAGTCACACGTGCGTTCATTTCAATTGTCAGTTTCATATAAAAAGCACTGCATGCGCAAAAAAAAACTACTGACGTAGGACACTTTGTTGCGGACACAGGGTCGAACAGACATGATATTGCGTACTAGGCTACATCTTATAAGAGTAACGGAGTGTCATCTCAGCTATACAATATGCAGTAGTGTTTTAGCTGCAAAAGTCAGACTTCGAAAGAGTTATGAATGGGTGTTTAGTACTTGAAGTATTGGCGAAACTAGAGATTGAACATTAATGTATTGAAAGTGTAGGTGTTTTCTTGACAGGCACTGTAGAAACAGAATAAAAGTGCGCATGTAAGCACCTGAAATAATTATGAGCATTACTGGCGGCACGAAAAATCAAGAGCCAACATTTGTTGTTTAGGTACACTGGAGGTGGCTTCTATAGGTTTTAAGATGCCAGCGACTATACACAAAACCCTGCCGATTCATTATGCGCTCATTGGAGGCGACGGTGAGCTGCGATTCCCGCTCTCTGATATTTTTGTTTCTTGATGAGCTGTACACCTATGCCTTCGCATTTTTTACCCGGTGGCATATTTGAATGAAGTGTTCTTTAAACGTGAATGAACATGCTTAATTTTCATATTTTGGCATGCTTCCGAATGAATATACCCTTTTCGAGCAGGTCCTTTTGGTGTTACACAAAGGGTCATTATGTAGCCTAAGAGCTATAGTGCAATGCTTCAGTCATAGTAAACGACAGTATTCTCTACATTACTCACCTTTATAAAGCTTCACTCAAATTAGGCGAAACAACCACGAAGAGCTTATGAGGGAATTTAAGCGACAGTGAAGACTTAGCTTTCATCCGCTAGGTACGGCGAAATTTGCATAATCCTAGAACAATCACTTAATGTTCTCGTCTACATGCCGTCATTTATGTGCGCTTCAAAGAGTGTGGTCTTAGCGAGCAGGATCGCTGAGCTAAAGCCCAAATTAAATCTTCTATTCTTTAACGCTGTGAGAAAAACACAGATATCAAGTCTACTGAATGGTCAGTGTGCTGGTTTTGTCTTTATTGTGTAAAACTTTACGTTGATGAAAGCCTAAGCAGTAGGCAGAGATACAGAATAAACGTATAAAGAACGCGGAACTAGGTTTTCATTTTTTTATAAGGGATATTGCGTGTTACATGTATGGGTTACATACATGTAACAGTATTAAAGTATTAAAGTTAAAAGTATGGGTTACAAACGTAACCCATACTTTTTTTACTAAGAATATGAAAGATAAAAGGTGCTTTCCTGTAGCCACCTTTATGTGCTTGGGGAGAGAACGGTCGACTTAATGCCCGCTAGTCATCATCGCTGACCGAGAGATCGTGGGTTCGAATGCTGCAAACGGAGCTTCTTCAGCTAGCTCTTTTTCTTTGCCACGTGATGATGTTGATTTCACTGACGTATTTCCGTCACAGAAATACGCTAGAAAGTGTTTTTGGAGCACGGTACAAAACACTTTCGTGGTAAGGAAGTGTCATCTACAAAACATTGGCATGATTAAAAAAATCATACCGAAATTTATACTTCTTGTTAGAGCAAAATGTTCTGCTTAGATAAAAATAAGGTATACTTGAAGTGAAGCTCGCACAATCTCCCCCGGTACGAGAGCTAGTAGAATTCAAAGAGCTGCTGGCCGAACTGCCCGTAAACTACAAATTCGAGGCTTGGGCATTTTTCCAGAGGAATGCGCTCTTGTTGCTTTCACGTGCGGACATAAGAATAAGTACAGCATAAACATTAATGACCAAATTATACCGTACATTTGATCATACAAGTTCCTGTGTGTCATAGTACAAGTATTTATTATGGAGCCAACACGTACCTCAAAAAAAAACGGTTGCTTGGCATATGTCGTTTATTGAAGTTCTTCGTAGGGAGGGCTTGGGGATTGTCACCCAGTGCTATGCCACAGCAGTACATAGTACATTTCTTCAGCTTCCTGTGGCACAGCTTGCCCGCATCAACCAGCATAAGCAAAACAAGCCTGCGAATATTACAAACTGTTCACGCCCAAGCGCTTCGAATTTGCTAAGGCTTGCCTGTAAGCGCGTCGGTGGCGGCTTCTATAGTGATCACCGGAGATCATCTTGTGAAGACGCACATTGACGTTAAAACGCTCAGAACGCATATAAGACATCATGCTCGGACTTCCCGCCACCACCTAGCCTCTTTACCAGCCGACAGACCACGCACCTCTTTTTGCCAAACGGTTGCCGCGTATCGCGAGTATTCGCCAATATGATTTTCACCCACCACTGGACCTTCGACTTGTCCGCCGTGGCTTACTCAGGCTAGCATCACTCTGGCGATACCTGGTAACCATAAATAAGCAGACATGTCGTCATCGGCTCTCAAACAGCTCGACTTGCTCCCGCTGTATAAAAAGTACCCGTGCTCAACGCACGTATACACACCAATGGCTCTTTTATGCTGAATCGCTCAACTGCAGCCGTCGTCATACCTGTGAACCACAACAATCCAATTGAAGACGTCTCATCCGATGCCATAGACTGCAGCAGAAATCGATGCGCTACATTTCGCATTACGTTTCATTACTGCTGAACTGGCACAAAAACTGGTGATATTCTGTGGATCAAAGGCGGCACTGCAATCCCTTCTGTCATAGCTGTAAAACACAGCCTATACGAGCACCTGATATTTAAGATTGCAGAAGATATCCAACGCTTACCTGAAAATGAACGGAACATAGTTTTTCGATGACTCCTAAGTCACTGTGGCGTTATGGGCAATGAACGGCCCGATCAAGCTGCCTGTTGAACCTATACACAGACAGATATTACTACTTCTTTCTAGGACAGACGCTGCATGGAAGCCCCACGTGCTTGCTCATCAGTGCACCAAGTCCAAGTGGAACAAGCCGCGCTTCAAGCACGTACTTCTGTATTACTTAGATCCAACCTTCAGCCTTCGAATTCTTCCAGGGCTTCGCCAATGCGAGGCTACATTTTTGTGTATAGGTTATGGTTGGGTGTCGCATTCACCCACGCGTACGTGTTTCGCATAGGGATGGCCAACACCGCAACATGTGACCACTGTGGCAGTGTTGACACAATTCAACATATTCTGTTTGACAAGCTATTCTGTTTGACAAGCTAGACAAGCTAGACTGGCTAGCTAGCTTGTCAAACATGTTCTGTTTGACAAGCTAGCTAGCTAAACGTTTGACAAGCTAGACTACTGAAATCTTTTAGAAGAATGAATCCTGTGCCGTTGACTGGACCTAACGTCTCAAAAGTCTGTGCAGGCGCTACTGCACTTCCTGCGTTCAAGCGGCCCCTCAGAACTATATTGATATGAACGTTCTGCGTGTGTGTATGTGTCCATGTGTTTCCTTTTTTTTCGTTTTCATTTATCTCTCTCTCTCTCTCTCTATCTTTCTCTGTCTTCTGGACAACCTCTGTTGGCCAACCCTTACTCAGGGTAGCATACCGGTAACATTTCACGGGTTAACCTCTCAGCGTTTTCCTTTCATCTATTTTCTCTCTCTCTTTCTCGTAGAGATGTAGCCATGTTATATGGCTCCGCACAGTCCACTGACCCCAAACCAAGAACTTTATCTTTCTTTTTCAAGCCGTATAGATGACAGCGATAGCAATGCATCGGAGAAAGTCAAGCGAAGTAAGGTTCATTGTTTACCTGGGGCGTACAAGTTTGCGTATTACAGAAATGAACCGAGTTGGTGTCATTTAAACACCAGTAAATTGAACAAATGACACCCAGTAAAAAATGCAATTTAAGCCTGAACGTAGCAGTCTTGTTTAAGCTCACGTGTTTTTATGCTTTGTTCTTTCTATCCCTCTTTCTTCAATTCTATGCCCTCTTCTCCTGGTGTAGGATAGCAAACCGCACGCTCACCTGGTATACCTTCCTGCCTTTCCTTCCTCTATCCTTTTCCTTCATTCACGCTTTGGTGAATGAGAGCGTAGGTACAGGTCTGCAACACACTGCTCACTTTCTTTTAACTTTCCAAGTGCGAGCACTCCCTGTACCAGAAAGAAGTATTATGTCATATCTGGTATCTATTATTCAAACGAAACTTTTCACTGCCTCATACTCGCGCCCGTCCGTTCATCCTTCCATACCCTGAAACACTGCCACCTGTGGCGTATTCAACTTATACTCTCTCAGGATTCAAGTGATTTCTGATTGCGTCAAAAAAGCGAAAAACATTAAAATGGGGTAAAAATGAAGGAAACAATAAGAAAAGACATGGCATAGACAGTCGAATGGACACAAGCCTTTGCGGTGGAGCTTTGGAGTTCAAAAAAGTACTGTATATTTCAAACTGTTTTCCTTTTTTTATCCCTTATGCTCCATCTTGTGCTGTGGGCCTGGCAGTGTGTATTCCGAATTCTGTATTTCATGCTGTGTATCTCGCAGTGTGCAATGCTGGTCATTAGGAGCTCTCTTGTTTCATTTTAACTACTTTCGGTTATGTTCGTGTGTTTAGGTTGCATCCACAGCTATGCGTCTTTCTCAAGAAGAAAATAGAAACTTATGGTTCATTTTGTTTAGTTTCGAAGCCATTTGCCCTTTTCTCTTAGTCTCTCTATCGCATGTTGTTGAAAAAGTCAGAAAAGTCCATCAACGCTTCTGTGTTGTGTGGTCTGAACCACGTGTAACAACAATGACTAGCCCACAAAATCAACCCCGAAGAAAAATCTTGTTTCTCGGAAAGTGAAGAATTGCGGCGCTGCTAAGTTCATTCAGTCGTGAGTTTTGAAATCACATTTTTTTTCTGCTACTTCTTCTTCGCTACTCCTCCTGGGTCCATCTGCTCTTTTCAAACAAGATATACTCAAGACACTTTCGTCACAGCCTTCATTTCAAATATTTTTGGTGCTTTTTGATTATCGATTTTTATATGTCTTTCTTTTTAACTTTGTAAACTTCGCTGTCACTTCTGCGGAAATCATGTTCAATTTAATTTCGAGCTGAATGTAGTGAAAAACAGTTGAAAGATTGCAGACGTTTTTGGACAGGAAGCGTAGCAGAAGTGCTAGCGTATGTGGTAAATGGCATATTAAAATTAAAATTTGAGGCTGAACATACGTATTGCAGTTCTTTCAGCATACAACTAGTTCAGTGCTGAAATAGTTCAACAGTTATTGCCTAATTAGGTTTTTCTGATGGGCGAAGCTCCTGAAGTCGTGGTTCTGTACATGATTCGTCTCTGTCGGTACGTGACCGCCGCTTCTATGACTCGCTCAGCAGGTGCGGACAGACATATGGACGGACGTTTCACGGCTTACCAATAACGCCCTCCGAAGCTTCTTTCACTCATTATCATTCACTGCGTGGATATGCTGCTATTTTTGTACCCTTACTGCTCGTTTTCACATTTGCTACTAAAAATGAAATCCTCTTCGTTCCATTTTTTTTTTCTGGGAAGTAAACAACTTACAGCGATGCACTAATTCTTCTGAAATAGAGCAAGATAAAATATGGGGAGCAGAATAACATTTGTCAAAAAAAACTTCAGAATTCTTTGTCATTTGCTGTGTTAAATATTGCCGGAAGTACAGCTGTTTCTACCGAAAACCGGGTACAGGGAGCATTTTTGCCTGGCTGCATAAAATACGTGGAAATTCAATTATTCACTACCGGTAATGGCAGTAAAGACTGAACAGCCGTATTTCAACACTTATTTCAACACGGAGCAGTTTGGGGGTATGCCTATGTACTGAATGCTTTTTTACATTACTAAGCCACACCTTACGCCTTCTAAATTACATGTAATTCTGTGCACAGCATGGTTCGTTGGTAACCGCACACCGCTGTTTGCAGCAATTAATTTTTAGCTAAATCCCAGTGTAGAAACTCTGACAAACATTTTGTCGAGTTTTGAAACAAAAACACACAGATGTAGCGGTTGCTCTATAAACAAACAATGGCTCGAGACAGCTGAGAACAAAAATTAGCATGGTATGACAGCACCACAAAACAGTTCCACTCAATGCCAGTCGCATCAGTACCGTATTTTTTGTAGACTCACTATGGCTAGTGAGCGCGTACGATCAACAAGGCTCTTTGTGTTTTCTTAGCTGCGGAAGTGTTGAGGTTTCTGCAAGCAAAGTTATACGGGATGTGAAATTTCTGGGAATGCTATATTCCTGTTTTTTTTTTCTGACAAAAAAGACGCTACAAAGCGACCATGTTCCTATTAGGACCTGCAAAGCTACTCGATAGAATGGAAGCGTCATGCGTAATAGCAGTACAAGTTCACAAATAATCTGAAACGTGCCTACTGTAAACCATTGCCGCTATGCCTCACAGGCATTTCCGCTATGCTTACGAAATAGACCTGTTATATCTCTCTGCTTGTAAACACATCCACATGCAAAAATAAGCACACACAGAACGAGAGAAAATTCTAGACACTTAAAACACAAAAAGAACGAAGAAGCACAGACGCTCTTTCTCTGTGTTCCTTCATCCATCTTGTCGTGTTTTATTGGTCAAAAGATTTCTCTCATTATGATGTACCGAATAGTCCAGCAACAAGTTTAGTACTTTTATGCGTGTGCGCACGCACACAAACACACACATACACATGCGCACACACACTCGCACACACACGCACGCACCCAAACACACGCCCACACACGCAAACTCGCGCACCCACTGGCTGGCTACCCGTCACGGTTGAAGGATAGGGATTGAGAATAGAATGATGAAAGAGGGCGAGTGAGAAAAAGCAGTAAGTATGCGGAAGTGTGCAGGATTGCACCAGAACTCAGTGGCGTTCGCAGGAGGTGGCGGTCCTCAAAAAGCACGACAGTGCCTTCCCTGCTTTGTGAGTCAACGATATTTGTGAAAAAAGTTGCAATAGAACCAGCACAAATTGTCCAATCACTACACTGGCTTAAACATCACTTGTCTCTCCGAGGCAAAATAAAGACAATGGCACAGTAAGTGCCTTTGTTTTTGATGTTTTGATCGTGTCCCGCCAACTTCAAAAAGTGCTTAAGAAATCTATGGGGTTAATGTGCAGAATAGCTTGTCTAGGCAGTTAAGATTGGGGAGAACGATACTTTAACATTATGAGCCCTCTATTTTATGTCATTAGTGCACAATCTCAGCTTAGCAACTCGTTATATAGAATAAAACTTGGGCCAGCAACATTTGTTAGAATTCCAGTAAGCATTTTAACGCAAGGTCCTTGCTTCGTTTGACGGGCTATGCTCGTTTGCTTTTAATTATGTGCTTTTTCAAAGAAATCAAGCGTATTGACCGATATGCCTCAGCGTAAAACTAAACGTTGTTGTGTACTCTTTATTTGTTATTTATGTTTCATTACTGCCATGAGAAGTCGGTGGTCGTGCACTGTAACTTTTCTTCATGTTTACTTTTCCGAAGGTTAGAGCTTGGGTGAAAATTTATATGAACTCAAAATAAATGACCACTTCTCAGGCTTTCGACAGATGCCCGTGACGTGGTTCAATATATTGATCTTTATTACAACCAACTGAAAAATGGCCGTACCGTTATTTAGGTGTTTTCGAAGCCGATGAGCCAGAGTTGAGACCTTATTTGCTTGGAGTCATCCGTATGTGCTCATATAAATTTGTCTCATGTGTTTTATGAAATGTGCTGATAAACGGCTTTTGGGACAACTCCTCTTACCTTTTATGGGAAACAATATCAATCCTCTCTGCCATCACGAACGAATCTCCCATCTTGCGGGACTAAATTACACTATTTCTCCATCAGATATAGCTCTAGTGGAAAATGTCACCTTTTCTTCAAGGCGAACAAAAACGCAGACGCAGTGTCATGCTTAGTAGAACCTATGAAAACATTTTCTAAGGGGCATTTGACTCTCAAGACTCTCATGATGATGAACCTAGAGAGGCCAACAAAGAAGGGCGCGTAAACGATTTCAGCATTTTCAGTGAAACCGACTGCAATATATCTCCAGCCACCGCATTGTTCATGCTTGCCCACGTCACGATTTTCCCCAGGAGGAGCCCCGCCGCGGTGGTCTAGTGGCTAAGGTACTCGGCTGCTGACCCGCAGGGCGCGGGTTCGAATCCCGGCTGCGGCGGCTGCATTTCCGATGGAGGCGGAAATGTTGTAGGCCCGTGTGCTCAGATTTGGGTGCACGTTAAAGAACCCCAGGTGGTCTAAATTTCCGGAGCCCTCCACTACGGCGTCTCTCATAATCATATAGTGGTTTTGGGACGTTAAACCCCACATATCAATCAATCAATTTCCCCAGGAGGAGCCTTTGGAGAGCTTACAGATTCGGTTCAGATGAATGCAAGGGACGAACAGCTGCAGTGCGATTGCACTCTTGTTTACTAATTGCACCTACGAATGTTAGCAAGACTATCAGATTATCATGATTTAAAGGGAAGGGCCACTGAAGACGCAGCTTAAGCTCGCAGCCATCTGCCATGCTAGATATTCAAAAGCGTGTAAAGGCCGGAGGCTATTGTTTAGTAACCTCTAAATCTCAAGAAATAAACTACAGAAAATAGAGGCGTGAAAGTAAAAGAAAGATTTAATGAATGGTTGCTGATAATCACCTCAAATCTTTCATTTTGTCAAAACTGGTAAGTTGTACATAAAAGGAGGGCATAACACGCAATATTGTCCCTATGCATCATAAACCAATATTGTACATCAAGCTATTCACCACGCACTACATTTATGACGTCTCGATGAGGGTGAAAAATGGGAATAATTTTAGATATGCTCTCACTCATGGCATAAGTAATTATGACTTCGGTTACCCACGGAGGGCAGTATAACCCAGCATGTTCACTCATTAGTAGTAAATATAGGAAACTTCACAGGGGCGCCTAATTTGATAACTAAGGAGCTCGATCCAAAGTGATTCGGGTGTTCAATTCGGTGGTGTTGTCGGTGAGCAAAAATTCCCGATGAATTGATTGAGTAAAGAAAACAAGTTCGAGGTCTCAATGAACCCAGGAATTTTACATAGTATACGTGTGTTCCACTAGAGGATCACGTGAGTGCACGGACCTGTTTCGTAAAAAAGATCCTACACATAGGTAACCTCGTGCCGGGAGCATTGTTTATATATTTAATTTCGCGTGGCAGAAGCTGAGATTTTCAGCAGGCGTCACATTATGTTAATAGATGAGCGAGCTGCCCGACCAGTACAAAGAGTTGATTACTTAAATAATTTATGGCCTTCATCAACCAGTGACAACACCAACAAACCCTCCACTACGGTGTCTCTCATAATCATATGGTGATTTTGGGACGTTAAACCCTACATATCAATCGACAACACCAACAAAGTGTGTAGGAGTGTCATTTTGTATATTGTCAAAGTTCGCCATGTTTTCGAATTTCACCATTGGTCAAGTCTGCTCCGGAGGGCTGTTTTGTAGACGTCCTCCTCGATTTGCTCGAAATGCCGCCATAACAAAATTTGATTCGATGCCAAAGACGGCCAGTGTTCAGGATAGAACCCCAGTTGTGTGGACACGCGCACTGCTTTATACGGATGTTTAATGGATACTTCCCTACTTCACAAAATTATAAATTACGACAACGTTGAGACTTTATTTGCAAAATGCACCGCCAATTTCATGTGCAACGATGTTTTTTCCTCGCGGCATGGTTGCAGTTTTCTCCGAGATGCAAAACATGTAATGTGAATGACAGGACGGTTCAAGAGATTCTCGAATATACTATCGTGTCCCATCTTTCAAGGCAAAGAAAAAGGAGTCCTCCAAGTTTTTTTGTTGTACCTTCATTCCACTTGCATGGCTACGTGATAAATGAATTTAACTATAAACCATTAAACCAGGCGAAACAATCAGACCATGCTATATTCAGTTCAAATGCACCGTACTTAGCAGAGCAGCATTGGTCACTTCCGACTTGAAAAAGATACAGCCAATTGTTGCATCCGTAAATAGCAACGTGTTCGGACTCCTGAAACTTCTAACTAATTTCCACAGGTGTTTCAAACTGCATGGAAGTACTGCCTAAAGGAGCTTTGAAAATGCACTGTGTACGTTACATAAACATTGTTGCAATAAAAAAATCGGTCTCGTATCTGCATGTTTCACTGCAAATGTCTTAAAAAGACGAGGCTCTTGCGTGTAGAAAAAGAAAAGAAAACTTTATTTTCTGCTGTGAGAAAATCGGTGCATTGTATTCTGGAAGCGCTGAGTTAGAGAGAGTCTGTGCAGTGAAGGCGAACTAGCGCATCGAGGCACGTCGGACACGAGTGCCATCTGGCAACTATCTTAGAAAACGAAGAAAGCCGTGAGTGCCTGCGGAGAAAGATGTGCGCCTGTCTTGGAAGCGATAAGGAGTAGAACGCAAAGCGACGGGCAGCAAAGCATTGGAAACACTTGCCTTTTTGAGCACTGCGTTGCACTGTCAGCAGCAGCGTGGTAAATGCTACGTTTCCTTAGAATTACTTGTGTGTGTCTTCTCTAGTATGAAGGCATACATGCAAACCATCGATGTGTTGTTATGATGCCTCAAGTATGTGCAATAATTGCTTTTTAATTGGCAGTCGCACAAGTATGAACGCTGAAACTTGAATAATATTGGTCGCCACTGCACATGGGGTTGGCCGTTAAGGTATCGGTTAGTGTCTTTAGGAGAATCGTTACCACTGACAAACAGACAAAGGTACAGAAAGACAGAAAGACAGACAGACAGATCCAAATTTTAGCGTCGGAGGTCCCCAAGAAACACTATCGCCTTTAAAAATAAAACAAATCGTGTTTCAAGGCCCAGCTATTGATGAGGATCAGGGTGCACTCTTCCGTTACATTTTCTTTATTACAGGCGCTCGCTTGTTCTTTACGGTTCCCCTTCACCACGCTGGAATCATTCATGCGCGGTCTCTGCTAGACGGCGTAATCTTGTGATTTATATGCAGCGCTCTTGCTCGCTATACGAGTGCTCCAGTCGCGCCACTTGTACAGCACACGCATATATTTTACTTATTTTATACGCCTTGGTACAGCACGCTTCTGAAACACAATCACTACCCCGTAATCCCAGAAGACTTCAAAGAAGCAGGGAGGGAAGCCACGCAGGAAACAAGGCATCGCTAATTCTCTCGCAAGTTTTATTCTGAAGTGACCCAGATTTGTAGCTGCCAGGTTACCTTGAACATGCCACATATAGCTCGAATTTCGTAGTATGAACGTAACTAGAAAAATTGCGTTTTGTGGCTTTTATTTATAACATGGTTTCAGCACGGTATCACGAAGTGGCTCAGCTGTGACTCTGGAATAAATTTAATTGATCGCTGCCTTCAGCCCTCTATCGGAAATGACGTATGAATGACCCAAGTATAGTAAGCTGTGACGTTCTAAAACTTACTTTATTAAAGCGTTGAAATATTACAAACAGACATCTGCTGCTCGGGTAACTGTCAAAACAGTTAGACCTTTTAGAAATAATGATATGGGTTTAGCTGGAAGTACGGGCAAGTGCACAACCCCGGTCCTCTTTTGCGAATCCGTAAAATGAAAAGAAAAAGCTTCGACCGATACAACTCTATCTCAGCCACTGATATGCTAAGAAGTGTATTGCGAACTTTCTCAAATTTTGTTTTTTTTTCAAAATTCGTGATGAAACATATAGATTACGAAGCTTTTTCCTTTCACGAACGTGCTCTTAACTTAGCTGGTGCAGGAATTATCTGCCCGACGCTAAATAGTGCATTCAAACAACTACTTTTGAGATCACCAACGCGGTCATAACGGCTCTTTTATATGTATTTGTGCCGTCTGAGTATTGCAGCCACCCCGGCAATTCGGTTCACTGGTTAAGCACGTGTGTTTCAGTTGACAAGTACTGCCCCATTATCTCCTGTGTAGGTTAGCCATAGACTATTGTTCTTTTCGTTACGTTTCGACGCCGCAGAATATTGATTTAACATTTAGGTGATAACAGTAGCAGTAAAAAGAACGATCAAGCAAGAATCTTGTGTTTTAGCGCTGCTTACAGGGATATTCAGCTTTGCATTTTCAACTGCGATCCAGGCACGCGTTTTAAACAACGTGGGCATGTTTCCGTCTTTAAATTTTATGTGCTTCGGAAAATATATCCCTATAGCGGATGGAAAACGCATCACGAATACAAAGCGTGAAACATGTATTGCACAAACATAAGGTAATGGCCTCCTCAGCCCAAGCACAGTTTTAAAAATTGGAGGTTTGAAATCTCGTGATGGCCTCATGCGTCACAATATTCTAGCCCACTATCGACACACAAACGTGTTTGTCCGAGACGAACAGCTTTCTTCTGCAGCCCCTATGTGGACAGTGTTTGCAGGCTGGTTCAAGCCCTTGAAACAATAGTGCCTAGAAAATTTCGTCTGCTTCCCAAGCAGTCCTAGGTCGAAGGGGGGGGGGGGGGCATTCAAAAAAGATATTTTAACTGAGGATAAAATATGGCCAAGAGGTTTCAACTATCGGCAGACACAAAAGAGCAGTGCCTATGTTGTCGCATGTAAAACAACAACATTCTGAAGTCACGAATGTAAATTTTAGGTTCTTATTCATACCTCGACCCAGTGAGATTGTTCTGGTCATAGTAATAAAGATTATAATATTCAGTCGAAGCGCGGTCAATATGGGTAAACAAGTCGTTAAGAATACGTTGGGGATTCAAGCTATGCGACTGAACGCCCTGGAGGTCTCGCATTTGGAATGTCTTAAAATATCCATGTCATCAACCTCGTGGTCATCTGCTAAATTTTAACTTTTTATTCAAACTTCCTGTGTTCATTGATAGGACTAAAAAAGAAACAGAGACATCAGAAGATAAAGAAAACACAGGTATATTAGGTCTAGAAAAAGACTGAGATGGTACGTACGCTACGCTGGGGAAATAGATGTGGCAGTATTGAAGATAGAGATAGAGACAGAAAGAGAGCGAGCGCAAACCCACAAGGTCGCACACATTACAGTATCGTTATTGCTGGTGGTCTACGACCATCGGTGCAAGTCTGTTTTGTTCGGAAGTAGGAGCAATGCCTTCATCGCCTACGCTAGCCATGACTTTTCAGGACGCATTGAGTAATAGAAATTTCACTTTCAATTTTCAATTCCTAAATTTCAATTTTATTTACCAGAAGAACAATCTGAAGGGACACCTGGGCAAAAAACTGTTGCAGCAACTCGACGAAAGCCTAGAGTCTCTTACATGGCAATAACACATACATGACACATCTCACCAATTGTTTTTACATAGCATTCGCATCTAAAGCAATTCACAATCATGTCAGCATGCATCACACATACTCATAAAATCTAACAATAACAATTCGTAAAAAAATGCAGGGTAAAAATTTATTATAAAGATAAAAAGTAGTCGAGCAGATGTTTTTTTTTATTAAATGTGGCTTTGTGTTTGTACCGGTTGGGTGTGGTCGGAATATTATGACTTACTGATCGCAAGCTGTAGTTTTTCCGGGACCAAGGTACATTCCATACTTGAAGGTTTCGTGTGCGTTTCGTGTTGTTGTGTGGCGTTAGCTGGGCGAGAGACGTAAAGTAATTTTTAAAATTTTTGAATGAGAAATACATTTTTCTAATAACCTATATTCGTACCCTACAACACCTCCCTGCCTTTTCTCTTGATGTTCTTGTCCTTCCTTCCTTCCTTCATTTTCCTTCCTTCCTTCCTTCCTTCCTTCCCTCCTTCCTTCCTTCCTTCCTTCCTTCTTCCTTCCTTCCTTCCTTCCTTCCTTCCTTCCTTCCTTCCTTCCTTCCTTCCTTCCTTCCTTCCTTCCTTCCTTCCTTCCTTTCTTCCTTTCTTCCTTCCTTCCTTTCTTCCTTCCTTTCTTCCTTCCTTCCTTCCTTCCTTCCTTCCTCTCACCCAACAACAAACTGCGTATGTAACGGGACCAACTGGTTGTTGAGCCTTTGCGCATATTTAGGTTATTCACATTTTAAACAGGAAAGTTTTGAGGGTAGGCACAACAAAGGGTAGTCGTACATAACGAGTGTTCAACGATGCATGTCTGTACGTTGCTCAGTCCGCGCTTTTGCGCTCGGCAGAGATACTATATACTTTTGCCCCTAAGCTACCTCAACGGGCTAAGAGCATCGGGGGGGTTTTGTATCGGGTCGCAAGTGAACGGGCTTATTGTGTGCTTTGTTTGCGTTTCCGATGTTTTTGATAATAGACTAACAAAAAAGGAACAAAAAAGAGAAAGAAAGGTGGGCATGTTAAACAGTCACTAATCTGTATGCTAACCTACGCAGGGAAAATGAATGCGGTGCACACACATGCACACGCTCGTACGCACGCACACACGCACAACGTCACAGAGCACCTGTCACCATCCCAAATAGCCGTGTTGGCAAGGAAATTTATGACTTATCACTGCGTTAACCTTTTCCAAGGCCATCACTTCCAAGAATGACGCAGAGGTAGGAAAACAAGAAGACTTTTCTACTCATGCAAACAAAGATGAATTATGGTTGGATGTTTCACGGCAACTTTACGCGTCTATCATCAAAACTTAGCACAAGCGCGATGTGTAATATCCTTTAATGTGCTTTAAAAATAGTCAGCTTTCCTGTGCTAATACCTTGAAAAAAATTATAAACAAGAAAATAGCGTTCATAAAAAGGCAAAAACGTAATATATGTAAAGTTACTGGTTAGGACTTTAACTTCCATTTGTACCTCCTGTTGCAGAGCGAAACCGTTTTTGACGAGGCCGCTCGTGATGCGAAGCGAGGGAGGCAGAAGAGCGTCAAGTCTTCAGAAACTTTCTCGCTTTTTATCGGGGTTGCCGGGAGTTTGCACCTATGCTTTGAGTGTATTGAGCGCTTTTAGCGCTTTCAGTACTTTCAACTGAAAAGAGAACGCACATCGTTCGTGTTCTGGCCTTTTATACGCACTTCAGCAGGAAGACATGTTCGTACACCCTTCCTTCCAATTTAGGCTTGGTTCTGCGTCAGTGTTGATGTACATACTCGCGCTAGCATAGCACTTGCATTCACAGCACGAGCAGGGATTCTTTTTTTTTTCACATTACTTCGTGCTACTTGGCGAGGTGCTTCTTATCTGAAATTTTACACCCCTTCAGATTGGGATGTCACAGCTTTCTAGGTATCACTCCTACACGTCGTGAAGTTTACCTTAAGGAATCCCGAAGTATTTAAAAGCCCACATTTTATTTATTTCTTTTTTGTCTAATATGCACTCTAGAAGGAATACCTTTATGCAGCTCTTTGCGGATGCTTTCTGTAGTTGCTCAAAGGAATCACGATACTTCTTAGTAAACAAAATCGCAGGGCTTATGCGAGACAAATACCGATTGTCTTCAATCTTGATTCTTGCATGAAACAAGCAATCCTCGAAGAAATACTTGTTGGTTGGCTATTAGGTGAGTGGTCCAATAAAGAAGAAACAAAGAGACGCATAACGATCATGAAAATGACATCGGAGAACAATACACCTTTTTCTACTTGTTGTCCTTTTTACGATAGGCATACGTTATTTCAGCATTCTAGCTAACAACTCTAGAAGGCGTATTGTAGATTTATTATCTATCTGTTCCAATTTTCTCTTAACAGCACTTAAATAGCTTACTCGTTAACGTTATTCACGCAATATCTGTTAATACACGTGACGTTAATGCGTCCACTGCTCTCACTACCACACGATACAAAAATAATAGTAGCCATTGTTCTCTGGGCTACAATTAAACTAATTCAACAGCAACAACCGCCTTCGTAAGGCAGCACGGGCTATACTGGTGTTTTCGCACATATCTTTTATGCGTAAGAGCAGACGGACGCAAACAGAAATGGAGAAGCAGCGAGAAGCAGCGAGGAGAAGCAGCGTGAATGGAGAAGCAGCGAGGAGAAAGAAGAGATGAGAAGGAAAATGAGAGAAAGGAGATAAATTCACTGCAACGATACCAGAAAGTTAACATTTCTTTAACGGAGCTATGTTCACCTCATTAAAGCCTAATGACTGTGCAAGACTGTGGCAGCTGTTAAACGCCAGAGCTTGTTCTGTATCAATACCACCGCTACAGCGCGCAGTCACTGCCTCTAGCTGCTGAATGAGCCTGACGTGATGACAGATCCTTGTGAAACAGTCAGTGCTCGTATGCCGACACGAATTGTCTTCCCTAGAAAATCAGTCGAGACTTTATTGAACTTTTTGCGCAGTATAGTGGCCTAGTGAATAGGCTATGGCAATCCAGCTCTTATTTTTTCCGCACATCTGCTTTTTTTGCTTTTCTTCTCATCTTTTTCTTCATTCCTCCTCCTCTTTATTGCGGTTAAGCAAACTGAATGCTACAATTTTTGGTTGACCTCCCTGCCTTTCTCTATCTCTCTAGGGTGAGTAAGTTGTAGTGAAGCACCATACACTGAAGTCGCTTTATGTAGCACTATTTAGGGCTACCATCCTCGCAAGCACAAGCGCTACAAGTCATCTTAGCAATTCTGGTTTCAGTAATATCAGTGCCACGGTTGATATTATTAGGTACCTCTTAGCAGCTGGTTGTTAAACATGTGCAACCTTTCAACACATACTTATGCGCGCAATATTTGTACAGATATTTAGCCTCATTTTGTTTGTAACGTTTTGCTCAACAACAAAAAAAAAACACGATAGTCAGCTTCTCTCCGCGTGCTTCGGATAAGACTGACTCACATGATACGTGAAATCTGTCGATTTTTTAAGCTTTCACGCTGTCGTACAGGAACTATGCAATCAACAGAATAGTCTACCAAGCAATTATTCTATACTTACTCAAACCGTAGCAAGGAAGCACCTACAACTCTGATGAAAGAGTCTGTGTTGTGATTCATCGGCCAGCGCCATGCCGTAGGCTTATTTTCAGTTTGGCAGAGCAGAGCCATAAAACGAGGCATTGAAGGTGTTTGCTCTCTCTCTCGCTAACACCCCAGGGCAGAAAACCAGCACTAATGTCGCGTCGTCTTGCGTTCGGTCTGTCGGAGATGGTATGCATGCATTCATTGCTTTACTCGTCACATTAGGATCTCTGTTGCAGCAATGGCGTATTTGTGATGCACACAGACTCTCTGGGAGCACATCACTACATATTTATTACGTCTCGATGCTCTGCGTTACGTATACTGGGTCCATGTATACGTGACAAGGTTCTATATCATGAGAAAGGGATCTGTGTCATCCCATGAGGGAAGAGAGCTCTTTGGATGGAATGGAAGTCAAGGTAGTAATACAAGTCCAGCGCATCAAAATCAGACTTAACAACATGAAATAGCAACAAAGCACTTGATCTCACCTTCAACTCAACCACTTTACCCGAGACTCTCGAACTGGCTATGTAAAACTCCATGTCCGACCCTTCATTCCAAACCCGAGGCGTTGTTTTAAATGCCAGCGATTTGGTCATTCATCCCAGAGCTGCCGAGGACGCTGGTGTGTGCTAAGTTGTGGCACAACCGGCCACAGTGCGGATGAATGTAGTCAAGACGAGATCCTCTGTGCAAACTGCGAAGGTAGCCACCCCGCATACTCCGAGCGTGCCCAGCCTGGAAAAGAGAAAAGAAATAATAACTATAAAAGTTAAGGAAAATATCACATTCAGGGAAGCAAGACAACGAGTCTCGTTATCATTAGCACTAAAAACACCTTTTGCCGAAGTGGTGCAACGAGGGGCGGCACCACAAAGGCCCTTGGCAGTTGCCCGGACCACGCCTAGCGTGCCGAGGCCAATGCCACACGCCCCTGCGGCGGGAGCAGCCAGCGCTGCCCTGCCCACTTTCAGCCTGTCCACACCAGTGGCCTCTACAAGCTCTGGCAGCAGCCAGGGCAATCACGCGGCCAAGGGGGCTCCATCAACCCCCAGCTCGGTGGGGACAAAGACTTCGTCGATCGAGGCGAAGTCTAAGCGACGCACAGATCGCTCTTTAGAGCGGGTGTCCAGTGCCTCGCAAGAGGCTATGGACACCAGTTCAAGCCAAACGGCGCAGGAAGCGCCGAAGGAGCGGCGAGCTTCGCTCGACCGCCCCAAAAAGGACAGAACGCCGATTACAGGGCCTGACAAAGGCCCTGTAAAATGAGTTAATCCCCGTCTTCTTTGCACACAGCACTTTTTCCCTTTTTTTTCCACTATGGACAAAATCATACAGTGGAACGTAAGGGGAATACTTAGAAATTTAGATGACGTCCAAGAGCTTCTGTGTAAGTTTAACGCGAAAGTGTTATGTGGGCAAGAAACGCACTTAACTCCTAAGCACAAGGACTTCCTACGACAATATATTATTTTCCGAAAAGACCGGGAGGATCCTGTTGTACCATCTGGCGGTGTAGCCATTATAGTCGATCGTAGTATAGCATGCCAGCATTTGAAGCTCCAAACGGCCCTGGAGGCAGTGGCCATTCGAGCTGTACTTTTTAGCAAACTTATTACCATATGTTCTGTGTACATACCACCACATCAACAGCTACACAGACGGGATCTGGAATCACTAATAGATGAACTCCCAGAGCCATTTCTGGTTCTAGGTGATTTTAATGCACACAATGTCCTGTGGGGCGATGCTCACTGTGATGCGCGAGGACGTCTCATTGAGCAGCTCCTTTTCTCTTCTAGTTTATGTCTTTTAAATATGAAGGAGCCTACGTATTTTAGCCTTGCAAGCAACACATACTCCTCCATAGATCTTAGCATTTCATCACCGTCCCTTTTACCTGTTTTTAAATGGAACGTTCTTAAAAACCCTTATGGGAGTGATCACTTCCCAATCATCCTGAGTGCGCCGAACAAAGATCAACTACCCCCGCAGGTTCCTCGATGGAAGATTGAGTCAGCTGATTGGGAAGGGTATAGAACTCTTACACACATGACATGGACTGAGCTGTCTGCCCTGACCATAGACGACGCTGTCACGTATTTTACAGCTTTTATACTTGATGCCGCATCTAAATGTATTGCCAAAACGAGTGGCATGTCTTCTAAACGGCGAGTCCCATGGTGGAACGACGCATGCAGGAAAGCACGGACCACTCAGAACAAAGCATGGGCGTTGCTTCGCGATTCCCCTACAGCAGAAAACCTGGAAAATTTCAAGCGGGTCAAATCGCAGGCACGGAGAACGCGTCGACAAGCTAGACGAGAGAGCTGGACAAAGTTTATATCGAGTATCAACTCGTACACAGATGAGGGAAAAGTGTGGAATAAGGTAAAGGAAATTAAGGGCCAACAAACGTATTCTCTTCCACTAGTAAATAGCCTCGGGGAAAGCTTGGAGGATCAAGCCAACTTTCTTGGCACACATTTCGAACACATATCGAGCTCCTCACACTACTCCGAATCATTCCAGAATTACAAGGCACGAATAGAAAAACAAAAGTTAGTAAGAAAATCCCCAAGAAATGAGGCATATAATGCACCATTCTGCTTAGCAGAACTGCGAACAGCACTCAACTGCTGTAATACATCTACCCCAGGTCCTGACAACGTAATGTACGCGATGCTGAAGGAACTACCCTCCGAAACTAAAGAAACCCTCCTCTCTGTTTATAATCGCATATGGTTTTCAGGTGTGATCCCCTCCTCCTGGAAGGAGGCTGTTATAATTCCAATTTTGAAGCAGGGAAAGGATCCCTTTACTGTATCAAGTTACAGACCTATAGCGGTAACAAGCTGGCTCTGTAAGCTGTTTGAAAAAATTATTAATTGCCGCTTACTCCACTACTTAGAAACAAACAATTTGCTCGACCCATTTCAGTGCGGGTTTCGAGAAAGTAGATCCACCACAGACCGCCTTGTTCGTATTGAGGCACAGATCAGAGACGCCTTCGTCCATAAACAATATTTTCTCTCTGTGTTCCTCGATATCGAAAAGGTTTTTGATACAACATGGCGTTTTGGAATTCTAAGAGACCTGTCCCACCTTGGTGTGCGCGGAAGAATGTTTCACATAATTGAAAGTTACCTGTCAAACCGAACATTCCGTGTCCGTGTGGGCAGTGTTCTCTCCCGAACATTTGTCCAGGAAACAGGCGTGCCACAAGGTGGTGTACTTAGTTGCACACTTTTTATTATCAAAATGAATTCCTTGCACTTGTCCATCCCCCGCAATATGTTTTAGTGTACATATGTCGACGACGTTCAGCTTGGCTTCAAGTCATGCAACTTGGCAATGTGTGAGCGGCAGGTTCAGCTGGGTTTGAACAAGGTCTCCAAATGGGCTGATGAAAACGGATTTCGACTTAACCCACAAAAAAGCACCTGTGTCTTGTTCTCTCGAAAGAGAGGCATGCATTCGGAACCTGACATTGAACTGAACGGTCAACGTCTGTCCGTCAATGCGGAGCATAAATTCCTAGGCTTAATCTTGGACAACAAGTTGACCTTCGTACCGCACATCAAGTATCTAAAAACAAAATGCTTAAAAGCCATGAATGTTATAAAAGTGTTGTCACGTACTACGTGGGGTAGTGACAGGTAATGTCTCATCAACCTGTATAGAAGCCTCATTCGCACCCGCTTAGATTATGGGGCCGTTGTTTATCAGTCTGCGACTCAAAGTGCTTTGAAGATGCTGGACCCCGTGCACCATTTGGGCATCCGCCTTTCTACGGGTGCTTTTCGCACCAGCCCCGTAGAAAGCCTTTATGTTGAGTCAAATGAGTGGTCGCTTCATCTGCAGAGAACTTACATGTCCTTTGTATACTTCCTGAAGGTGAAAGCAGACAAGAAGCACCCCTCATACTCTACTATTAATGATCTGTCGAGCTCCATTCTGTTCCAAAACAGGCCTTCAATGAGGCAACCCTTCTCAGTACGCCTGAAGGGTCTAGCTGAAGAAACTGGAGTGTCACTTGAACACAGTTTAATGGCTCCTGTAGCATACCCGCCACCGTGGCAGTGGCAGATTATAGACTGTGATGTGTCGTTCCTAGAAGTTACAAAACATGCGCCTATTGCCCATATCCGAACATACTTCCTGGAACTTCAACACAAATACACACGTCCTGAGTTTTTTACAGATGCCTCTATGTCCAACTCCTCTGTGTCCTACGCTGTTGTCGGCCCATCCTTCTCGGATGCTGGCCCTCTACATCCAGGCACAAGTATCTTCACAGCGGAAGCTTACGCGATACTTGTGGCAGCTAAACACATCAAACAACTACACATACAAAAAGCAGTAATTTATACAGACTCCCTCAGTGTGGTAACGGCTCTGCGCAGTCTTAAAAAACAAAAAAACCCTGTCCTCGTCTCACTTTACTCTATTTTATGCACACTCTACACACTCAACCAACGTGTTGTAGTGTGCTGGGTGCCAGGGCACTGTGAGATTCAAGGCAACGTGATGGCGGATCAGCTTGCTGCATCCGCCCACGAAAGCACCGCCATTACACCCACATCAATCCCGGCCCTTGATCTTAAGCCGTCTCTCAAACGAAAACTCAGGAACTACTGGCAGAGCAAGTGGGATACACACACACAAAACAAACTACACGTTATCAAGCCACACCTTGGTCATTGGCTGCCAGTATCAAAATCGCGTCATACAGAGGTTATACTAACGAGACTCAGGATAGGGCACATATACACGACACACACATATCTTTTGTCTGGTGGCGACCCACCATTGTGTGACAGATGCGGTGAACCATTGACCGTCCTTCACGTGTTAATCCAGTGTAAACACTTAGAAACTATAAGAAAACAGCATTTTCCATTACCCTACCGACAACATATACCTTTACACCCTGCAATGTTCGTTGGTAGGGAACCGCTTTTCAGTCATAAATCATTGTTAGCGTTTTTTAAAAAAAAATTCGTAATTTTCATATCATATACCCGGGCATCCCGTAGCTCGACCTCTCCAGGGAGGTTTTTGCTGCGGTGGCTACACAGGAAAGCACTTGCCTCACGGCCCTTGCACGCAAGGGTATGAACCAGTGAGGCACTTGTGCTAATGCCATACATATACACCATCGTTTCTATTATCACCAACTTTTGTTATCTATTCACACCACACACACCTTTCACGGCATGGTCATGATTTTATTACTTGTATGTTTTTACCCGCCTTACCGCGAGGAATTTTATGGCCCTTATACAGCCGCTAATCACAATCATTGTCCACATTCCTTATCACATGAACTGGCGCTCTTTGGCCATCAAATGGCCCTTGCGCCAAAAAACACCATATATCATCATCATACTAGCCAAACATTCCTGAATAGAGACTGTATTATACTTAACTAATGAAACTGACATACATTTACGCCAATGTATGCATAGGGGACAGCATTTCTCGATTCGTATCAGTAATTAAAGGCAATTAAAGGGGAAGAAAATCGTTGTCTCTGTCGGTGGAGAAGAACAAATAACCTTCGATTTACACGTACGATGCCCTAGCATTTAAAGTACAACAGATAACACTCCTTCGTCTCTCACCCCCCTTTTTTGTTGGGTATATACGCGTACCTAATGCCTGAGTGTGTTAGGCAGCGCCAATCCTTGACGAGACTGTGAGTGTGAAGTGCAATTTTTTTTGCCAGAGGGGGGGTGGGGGGTCATGGGAAACGTGATGTGATCACGAAGCAGTGGTTGGCCTATAAACGCTTGAATGCTGCTTTGGGCATCAAGGTTATACCTAGACAACGCCCTCGATACGAAAGTACCAAAAAAGTTTTTTCGGGGGATTTATTGTCCCTATTGTAATTACCTGACGAAACTGATCAAAAACTATGCAGAAGAAAGCATAGAAAATAATATTTAGGGTTGCTTAACATTGAGCAAAACACTTTTCACTTTATGAAAGAAACTAAAGGAGACAGAAACTCTCCCTTTGTGTCAGTGAGGTCCGCACCCAGAGTCTTCGAATTACACTTAAGAGTTCATTAGTTAAGTATAATAAAAATGAGCCCATAGAACAGGTCTCATTGCTTTGAAAGTAGGGACTGATTATTTCTGTCATGCACGTTTTCAAACGCACTCAAAACTTAAATTTGTTTGTGGTGCAAGTAGAGTAGTAGGTGGTCCAGATACCGCTATCCATGTTGCGTGCTCAGGATAAACGTCAATGTCGAATACTCCTCAGTGTAGCTCGTAATCTGCCCGTTGCAACGTTACTTACCCCACCACGGTGGTCTAGTGGCTAAGGTACTCGGCTGCGGACCCGCAGGTCGCGGGATCAAATCCCGGCTGTGGCGGCTGCATTTCCGATGGAGGCGGAAATGTTGTAGGCCCGTGTACTCATATTTGGGTGCACGTTAAAAAACCCCAGGTGGTCAAAATTTCCGGAGCCCCCCACTACGGCGTCTCTCATAATCATATAGTGGTTTTGGGACGTAAACCCCACAAATCAATCAATGCAACGTTACTTAACTTTCAATCTGAATTTGTTTCTTTCCTGAGCCCTTCAACTTGTTCTCTTCATTTTTTCCATGTTCTTCCAGATGCTTGTTTTTTTTTAAATTAGTGCAACCAATCCTACATTTCGGGTTTCCTTCAACACCACTGCGAGTAAAGTTTATTTAGGCATTGTGAGTGTGGTGAGGATTCCTTACCCGACCGAGTTTGAATAAGTCGATCTATTCGTGGTATGAGTTCCAACGCATTTACTTCGGCGTACGTATTGTGTGAGATGTAGGACTTACTCATACCAGCAACTCCCAAAAGGTATGCGAACCAGTTAATCACAAAGGGGCCAGAACACTGGGGTTGCAGGAGGTGGCATGACCAACGACCCTGTGCCCCAAAATTTGTCACTTTTGCATGTGTATACGGGCGAAAACACATACATTCATACAAACCCATGTAAGGGTTGTTTAACCACCTACCCGCACTATACATAATTTTGGCTACTTTTATTGATCAAGCAGCATTAGACTTGGCCGAAATGCGTCGGTTTTGTAGGAATAATTTGACGTGAGATGTTTCAGTTACGTGACGGTATTCATATTCGAATCGAAGCATAGGTACCGGAACACTGGAAGGCATTTAGATTTGAAAATGATGGTGGAGAGCAAGACGTTATTCGCATGGTGTACATATATATATATATAGATAGGGAACATGGGTTACCTTGAATAGAATCGAGGTCAGGTCTGTCAACCGCGAGCGTGATTCAGAACACGCTCTGATTGATCGGATGCCCGAGGCTTTCCGCTGCAGAAAACACAAAGCAAAGTGGATACAGCATATGACGCTGATCACCCCCTTGGTACAGCGAATGCAGTACTCCATGTTTCTCTGAGTTCTCAAGCAATAACGAGGTTAGTGCCTACTCCTGACAAGCAGCCTTGTCTCCAAGCAATAAACGTAAGTCTGACAGTATTTAATACTCTAGTAGGTGCAAGGTTTTGCTTACGGAATCTTGGCGCACCACAGAACTACTTCTGCAACGCCGCTGGAGATGTAAGTCGCATCAACGTGATGAAACGTTCGGCCTGCCATATAGCTGCCTTTATACGTGCGCATCTACTACTATGCCTTTATTATCCTGTCAGTTACTTGGACAGCCGCTGCGTCAGGTAGTTTGTTAATGTACAGTGATTTGGCATTGCGCAAAACGAACCTCGCGCCCGCGCTTACTTAGACCAACATTAAACAGCTCTAACGCAAGGCTAGGCCTCAATATAGTTGTCATTGCATCCGTCTTCTTAAGAACATTGCCCCTTTGCGATGTCATTATTGTTCGGGGAAAAGCTCGGTTGCAATTACTTTTAGGGTTGTAGATGTACAGCTGCGCATTCTAGGGCACTAAAATATGCTCTCACACATCAAATGCTTCTGTCTTATTTACTCTGTTAACTTCACCGTTACAACTACAAGCATAACTTGCGCTGCCAGGCGAAAAGGAATGCTCGATATGGGAGCGAGATAAATGCTTCATTATAAATCTGGAGGTGTTAGCCTGTCTATTCGCCTAATATTCTGTTATAAGTGTTGGGTGATGATAAGGATATGTAGACCGACAAAATCATACATATTGTCACACACACACACACGCACACAGACGCAAGCACGCACACATGGACACACAAACGTTTGAGTACCCACGCATGTACACAGAAATTAAACTTTTCAAAAAACTTCGTTCAGGCTTGTGGCCCACAAGAAAGTCAACAGCGCTTTCATGACTCGTAATTCACAGCTACTGCATTGCCATGGGCCCAACATGTGTCGCAGAGATGAGAATGAGTCCAATTTTCACAAGGAAGGCCACGCCCAAAGGCATTCTCTTCATTATACTGCACTTCTCTAACGCTATGCTGCAACGTAGCTGCACTAGACAGACCTCGACTGCGATTGACTGGTTGTCGCAATGTCTTTGCCAGAGCTTCATTTTTTTTGCTTTTTCCGCTGTACTTCCTTTCCAGAAGGCGAAAGACCTGCTTAGAAATGCGCATCACTGAGCAGGGCTGTCGCAAGAGACACGCGCAATCAATATTTACGAGAATCGCTGCTCTCAATGGTCTTTACCCTTGAAGTGCCTGAATTGTTCTTTCAATATGTTGTAGTTCTATGTCCGCAAAGCTTGTATGACCTGGCAAGATTCAGCGAAAAAACAAAGAAACCGAGAAAATTCTAAATGCATATATTGCAATGAGGTCCAATATTTTGTCCTTGGCATGACGTCCTAATGCTCATTTCGTGCTGCAAAATTTTGAAGACTTCGCTTATTTTTGCTCAAATAACTTCGTGGAATCGACGTTCATGAGTACGTGTGTGCATGCATGTGCGTGGGCATGCGTATTTGTTTGTTTGTGTGCGTCTTTCCTTACTTCTTCGCATCAAGACATCAGATGTAAGAATAGTGTTTAAGGACCTATACATCATATAAAATACCATATTTACATTTTTCTTTTCTTTGAATTGCTATAACTAACGATTTGTCATTAGAGCGCCAATCTGTCTACTGTCAAGCATTGTCAATGGGTCTTTTGTCATTACTACACGCCATAATCAACAAGAATGCCACCGAAATAAGATAAACATGACGAATGCGACAGCGCTCGTATTGTTGCTCTTCTGGCCTCTAGTGCAATATGAAAAGCTTAAAGCCCTGCGATGCGCTCAACTATAGACCGATCCCACCTACTGGTCATATCAGCTTACCCTACACGATGAATCAGTGGCCGCGGTGCCCTTCTGCTGACCAGGATGTAACCGGTTCAATTCCGGACGTGGAGGTTGCATTTCGGTGGAAGAGAAATTGTTGAGACCCGTATGCTGTGCGAGTCAGCGTACGTTAAAGAACACAACACGGTCGAAATTTTTGGATTTCTACACTACGGCGTCTTTCATAATCGTATGGTAATTTTGGGACGTAAAACCCCAGATAAAATTATTGTGCCTGTCCGCTCGGCAGCATGAACATCATCAATGCCTGCAGCTGAATCTATCTCTCTCTGTCTGAGTATTTTGTAAGCACATTTTTTTATACTCCCAGCCCCGTAACATTTGATGGTGGGGCCGGGTTGCACCACGAAACACCAAAACTTCGCAGCGGTCGACCCTTGGCTTTTCCTGCAAAGGTAAGAGAGGGATCGCGCGTATCGAGACATTTTTAGCAACAATTTTTCTTCCTCAGGTAAAAGACCTTGGCTTGTTTTGCGGAATAATCAATGACTGCACTGAAGACTTATTGGCGATGTACGAGACTACACGTAGAATTACTGTTGGGATGACGTACTTGACTGGCGAAGGTCTTGTTTTGCCTAGAAAGAGCATAAGTGTGGTTTGATAACCAGAAGAAGAAATTTGCAGCTGGGACGAAGGCAACAAAAAAAAAAATGCTTGCCCTTTTGAAAAGTCTGTGGATAGAAAAGTGGTGACCAAGAATAAATTTGAAGTTTTTGTGTGAAAATTCGACGGAATTACACGAGACTTGTATCAAAACGTCATTGCCTTCTGCCCGAAAGTTGAAAATGACGTGTACGAAACCAAAAAAGTGGACGCACATACATGTCATAACAGATCATGAGTTGAATATTATGTGCAAAGGCTGTGACAGTGTAGCTGCAATCATGGAGAAATTGCAGGGTTGTGAGGTCGCAAAAAAGCTAATGAAATACCGATGCTTTTCCCCAACTTCAACACAGCAGCAACATGGCCTTTCGATAGCATACTTTCCCTCCAGTTCGACTAAAGGAAGACCACGTGGTAAATATAATGGGACGGAAACTTGCAGCTATATCTACTACTTGCACGTGCTACAATGTGTGTGACTGGCTCTCAGATGATACCACTAGTGATTGGTATTGTTCAACTGCTTTTCAATCTTAGCCTGGATTCTGCGTGCAATACTGCTCGCTCTCGGCTGATCGACCGCCATCAACCCTCCTTTCCGAATTCCCAGAGCGTCTTCGAAATCCAGCCGAATAGAAGAAATCATATATGGCCGACCCACCGGCTTCAACTGCCATCGCGTTGGTCCCATAACTCGCCTTTGCAACAGCCAATGGTATCCTTAAGATGCATCCCATCAGCAGCCACCGGCTTCAACTGCCATTGCATTGGTCCCATAACTCACCTTTGCAACAGCCGATGGTATGTTTATTGATTGATATGTATGGTTTAACGTTCCAAAACCACCATATGATTATGAGAGACGCCGTGGTGGAGTGCTTCAGAAATTTCGACCGCCTGGGGTTCTTTAACGTGCACCCAAATCTGAGCACACGGGCCTACAACATTTCCGCCTCTATAGGAAATGCAGCCGCCGCAGCCGGGATTCAAACCCACGACCTGCGGGTGAGCAGCCGAGTACCTTAGCCACTAGACCACCGCGGCGGGGCATGGTATCTTTATGATGCATCCAATCAGCTCAAGCATCGCGCAGTGATTGATGCTTGGCAATTGTAAGCTGTCTGCGAATTACCTGAGGCTATCATGCACGATGTTTCTTTCATACCGTACCGTCACCATTTTCTATCGTTGCATGGTCATCAGTCCCTACGCCACAGTATGCACTCAAAATGTCACTCGCCCGAATGTCAACGCCCAACGTCAACGACTAATTGCCTACGTCGGTAAATTTTGACCATGTAGCTCACAGAGGTGATTCTGCGTCAAACACTTGCCTACCCAATCTTTAGACCACACACAGGATGTTAAAATTGTCAAAGTTCATGATGCACTCATTCTCGCTCTTGTGGACACAAAGGCTTACATGTCACTTATGAATTCCCAGCTGAACTGTCGACCACTTAGAAAAATTTTAACCCCCCCCCCCTCCCCGTTCATTCAGGTCGACGTCAGTGAACCGGTGCTCACCACCCAACTACCGCACTAGCAGCGGTGCTCGAGAAATGCTGCCATGAACTTATCCTCGGCATGCACTGTCTTCCGCCTGCTCTACCCTGAGTGGCTGTAAAACCAGCATGATTCATCTTCAATTCTGTGTCACTGTGGTGCTACAACATCTCAGTCGCGTCTGCGTTAGCCCAACTGAGTCCATTCCTTTATTTTGATAGTTCGTTATTCTCTTATTTCATACTTTTCCCACGCCGAGGGAAGGTAGCCAATCGCGCTTAGCTTAATTAACCTCCTGCATTATCCCTTGTTTCTCTTTTCCCCACCTCAAATTTGTCTGTACTCTGTAAATAAAGTTTGTTCAGCACCTCAAGCAGTTATGTATGTGTACCTGAGATCTCTCACTCCCAATTGAGTTTGCTCCACACTCGCCACAATGGCAACAGATGGCGCCATCGGGCGCTTCCACGTTTATATGCACATACCTTTATGCCCTATTAAGTCAACGGGAGCATGGTAGAGCTTCAAACACGTTATTCGAAGATCGCAGGCTTGAATACTGCAGGTGACAAGTTCTATTTTCGTCCTCATTTCTTTCTTGAAGTTTGCATTACAAATACTTCTAATACCATTCTCTATACTTTCCCTGACAATATTGTGCGTCAGTTCTCATTAATAATTTGGCCAGCAAAAGAAATGAGCCCTAAAGCTAACCCGTTTCTTCAATTACTGATGTCCCCTGCGAGATCACTTCGTTCGACAGTAGCTTGCTATTGGCTGCACCCACTGCTGACATCGTACACCACACGCGATCCAACTATCTTAAGTGCCGACATGGTGCTACCAGTGGCGGTGGTTATATGTTAAAAAAGGCCCCAGCATGGTGGTCTAGCGGCTAAGGTACTCGGCTGCTGACCCGCAGGTCGCGGTATCGAATCCCGGCTGCGGCGGTTGCATTTCCGATGGAGGCGGAAATGTTGTAGGCACGTGTGCTCAGATTTGGGTGCATGTTAAAAAACCCCAGGTGGTCGAAATTTCCGGAGCCCTCCATTACGGCATCTCTCATAATCATATACTAGTTTTGGGACGTTAAACCCCACATATCAATCAAATCACCAATGTTAAAAGACACAAGGAACAAGAATGCTACAGAAAGACGATGAATTTAAGTACAGTGTCTTGGAACTTTAGAATTATAGAATTCCACACCTGGCTGAATTCGTTTGCTCCCTCTGAATGATTATGCGTATATTATTGTGAAACATCATTGTGTAACAAAAGCTTAATTATTTTATTGATGCCCCGCATCAGTGGTCTAGTGGCTAATGTACTCGGCCGCTGACCGGCAGGTCACGGGATCGAATCCCGGCTGCGGCGGCTGCATTTCCAATGGAAGCGGAAATGTTGTTGGCCCGTGTGCTCATATTTGGGTGCACGGTAAAAAACCCCAGGTGGTCGAAATTTCCTGAGCCCTCCACTACGGCGTTTCTCATAATCATATGGTGGTTTTGGGACGTTAAACCTCATATATCAATCAATTATTTTATTGACGCACATGGTTTTGTTACTTTTGTTGTATCTATTGCATATTGAAACGCTTTCCGCACTGTATAGTTGAACTCCTGCAGTAGCCCTTCCACAGGGCTGCAGTATGTGAAAATAAATAGAAAATAAATATATGTAAAATGCAACAGCACTCGTGTTTTTGCTGTACCACAATCGTACCGGCAGTTGCTTTTGTCTCTGTCTGTATATTCATAACTACACACACACAAATATATATATATATATATATATATATATATATATATATATATATATATATATATATATATATATATATATATATATATATATATATAAATATGGTGGGGTGATATTCAATGGATCCGGTGTAAAATGCAGTATAAAAAGAGGTCGACAAACGTGCGAAAAAACACTAGTTTTACTAACGTTTCGGCAGGTGGGCCTGCCTTCGTCGGAGTGAATTGATTCACTCCGACGAAGGCAGGCCCACCTGCCGAAACGTTAGTAAAAACTAGTGTTTTTTCGCACGTTTGTCGACCTCTTTTTATACTATATATATATAAATATATATATATATATATATATATTGACGACGAAAATATAAATACGTCGTATTGAAGGTAAAACCTAAAAATGGGTTTTTCCCGCTATCACTTCTATGTTGCGTAGTATGTATAGTGAAAAAAAGATGTTCAAGAAATTGCGTGCTTGTAGTTGCGAGCATGCCTTAGGGGCTATTTAAATTCAACGAATCATGATAATTTCTGTTGTGAGGCAGGCCTATTGATGTGTTTTCTTAAAACGACGTTTTCTTTTCTTTTATTTCTTTAAATAAAACTGGAATAAGTGTACAAGATACGCCTCACGAATGTCTAAAAAGACTAAAATGAACCGAACGGTATTGTTCAATGTAAAACGAGGTATCGCTTCTCACAAGAAAGTTTAGCAGAACGTGTTGTTGGGCTTGCTTGGACAAGCAAAAGAAACGACAAAAGTTATTAGGTTTCCCTGCCCAATTGACTTTTTTTGTGTGGCTTGCGTCCTGTACATTTCTTCTCAACTATGTTGTAGTATTTGACAACGTTGGGTGTGGTTTAATATTCTGCCCTGGAAAACACTAATTTCTTAGAAACAAGGGTGAGCAATTGTACTTTTGCAAATGCTTGCGATCAAAGCGGCAGCTTTTAAGAGTTTTTTTTTTTGGCAAAAACTGCAAAGCGCCATATTTCAAAATTTTCTAAATACAAACAGCTATATGTTTAACTCGCCAAGAGCATGTTGTTAGAGACCACAAACAATGCAGCACTCAAGTTACCTTGTTGCCAACCTGTTACCATAACTATGCCTTTACTTGTCGTAGAGTTGAGCTTGGTTGTTTTGTTTCTGAAACAGAAGCGGGTGCTGCTGGTAAGCTTTTATCCACACAGACACTTATGCGCAAACGTAGTCTTCTTGAGAAATAACACGAATAGCTGAAAATTCTAACACACCAATTGTCTCAGGATGTACGAATATTTTCTCAGTAGTCTGTCGAATATGCAGTTATTTTTAGTTCATTTTCAGAGATCTCAGAACCACTGTATACTGTTGACGAGTAATGAACCACGGATAAGCGCCGGAACACGTACCGTGAAGACATTAAATACTGTGCCTTCAGCCGTCTCATAGTCGGCATGGTAACCTTACCTTTACAAACATTATCACGCGGGACGGCTAACAAGCAAGTCAGCAAACTTTTCTAATAAAAGCCAAAATACACAAGAATGGTTGTGAAGAGTTCCTTGCTGCTTATTGTGAAGGTGGGAAAAAAGCTAGAAATCAGCAGATAATTAGGCGGCTCAAACTTTTCAGAAATCCACTTTTGAAAAAGCGGCTGTTCCTAGCTCCTTTATGCTGGCCCCTTGAAAGGAAGACAAGCGTGTCTGAATAGAAAATCAATACAAGAGAAACGAGGCAAACTCGTTTGCGCATGCAGGGGAAATGGAAATGAGGTGTAGTAAGTATTGAAATAGCAAACGCAAACGCGTGGACATACGGCGGGGTGAAAAGATTAGTCCTTGAGCGAGTGAAGGCGGAATGAAAGAAAAGGTTTTTGCTAGAGGCCAAGGGCTGTCGAGATAGTTCGTTTTCTCTAGTTACAAGCGCAGCTCTTTCTCAACAAGAAGATGGGTCAAATCTAAGGAATTCTCAGAAAGCGCACCTTATAGTGGCAGTAAGATAAAATTACGAATAAAGCAGGTGCGTGAGCTGTCAAGCATTTTTTGTCAGTTTAACCTGCATAAGAGTCAGACTTCAGCTACCAGCAAAGGAGTTTGACCTCACATAGCCCAGCTTTTGTTACAATTCGAAAATTGATCCAATACTTTTTAAGCTCGAAAAACACGTACGTGAGACGAAAATTGATACCTCGCTCGTTAACACTTCCGCGCGTGAGAATCTATATTTGTTGTTCAATTCTTAAAACAAAGAGTACAGACAGAGCAAATAAACTATCGCTGGACAACTCTGCTGCTGACACATAAATAACCAGTTTGCGATCAGCAGCTAGGGAATGACTGAAAGGCGAAGACGTTGGTGTCACCATGCGAAAGCCATATCACCATGTCACCATATCACCATATCACCATGCGAAAGCGTGTGAGAGTGAAAGAGAGAATATCAAATACATTTTAGGATATGCTAGCCTGTTATTGTCCCTTGGCTTGCTACTTGGCGTGTCGGGTGATCACTATGATTTATGCGGAATAATATTGGTTGAGCTTTGAATTTCCAAAACCACGATCAGGTGTAAGGCCCATGGGATGGCTTTTTTCTCTCCCATAGTAGACTACCACGTACTCTAAATAGTTTACTTTTCTAAACACATGATTACGAGAGACATTGTAGTGTAGGGCTCACGAAATCTTGACCAGCTGGAATTTCTTAACGCACTCTTGTATCGCAAAGTACACAGGCCTGCATCACTACGCCTCCATCGGCATGTGACCGCCGTGGCCGGCCCAAGTTTCATACGGGATCACAAGCGAGTTTCAGACAGGATCGCAAAAAAAAAAGGAACGCACAGAACATGGCTGGACTTATAACTGAAGGTTTCTGAAAAACGGCATTCCCTAAAACACCACCGCCAATTTGTATAAAAAAACAGCAGCTTTTGCTTTTTTGCTTTTTAATAAACTTTGATTGTAACCGCAGTCTTGTCCTGTGCGTTCCTCTCTTTTTTTCACTTCCGTCAGAGAGTTAATAAAACCCTAGCCTTTCAAATCATGCAGCCTACCAACTGGCCCAGAAAAGCACACTGATAAAGTGTTTTCCGGCACTATTTCGGTTTCAAACACTTAGTGACTGCATTGACACTGGCTTCACTTGAAATGTCATCACCATTGATTAAACTCTGGCGTAATCTCAAGTGCTGCGGCTCTTCCTAGCCCTCTATTCCAGAAAGTAACAAATCACTATTTGATCTTTTTTTCTCAAGTAGACAGGAGTAGCTTAATGAGCCCAATGTGTGAGGCAGATTTTGATGCCCAATCCACATATCTGAACAAAGTTCTAGTAATATGAAATGTAGTATAAGGACATTGTACTGCGTTTCATATACGGTATCCCAAGACACGATGTAGATAGGCTACGGGCGTATATTGTGCCCGTAACTGCACAGAAAAACTTATTCAAAGAATATTAGAGTACAAAAAAAATCACACAGGACAACAATTTCCTGAGTTGTTCATATTGTGCCTTTATTTTGCTGGTCACAATATATATATATATATATATTATATATATATATATATATATATATATATATATATATATATATATATATATAATGTGTGTGTGTGTGACGTATCAAGCGATGGTTAGTAGAGGTCAAAAAGGACGAAGTGCAGAACGGAATAACACATGGCGTATGAGCCAGACCACGTCACCCATTCTTCGTAGCGTCACACGAGTCGACAGGATGGAGACGTGCCGGCCCCTTCATCAGTCACTCATCATCGACGCAGTTCCCCGGAAGATACCCTGACCATACATTGACTACTGAATCATCTCCTAGCCACACACAGCGACCAGCACCATGACAGAATCATCGACTGACCTTCCCATCCCCAAGTACACCGGAGCAGCGGACGATGGACCTGTACAGGACTGGTTCGACCTGTTCGAGCTCCACGCAACCGCTGCATCATGGTCGGAACGGGAGATGGTCATCAACTTTACTGACTACATCTCAGGTGAGGCATTCAAGTTTTACCTCACCCACATCTTTGAAAATGACGAATCATGGCAAAAGGTTAGGGAAGGGATGATTGCCCGTTTTGACGACTGTGACAAGGACTTCCTCATTACCGACCATCAGCATAAAACCACACTCGGCCGTCACAGTCCACAATTATTTCTCAAGGAACGTAGCTTTGCACCAGGTTTCTCTTCACGAAAGCCGGTATTTTCAAAGTCATCGCTCCAGCACACGACACGAGACGTTGCTTACCCACCTCATGCACTTCATTTTTCGTCTCGCATACGGGGTCCACCACCCGGTTTTCCATCCCGCGGCTCTTCAAGCGCTCCTGACGCTCGCCGTTTGCCTCATGAGGACACCATGTTCACGATAGACGAGTTAACACACCGAGAAAATACCCAGTCGAGACATGCTCCTTCCGCATGGCTTCATGCATCACCGTCCTGTGCATACACACTCGACAGTCGAAGCAACACCGAAGGCTCAGACGCATCGAACGTCACACGCTACCATGCGCAAGAGCCTCTCGTAGTGAACAGTGCAGAAAAAGCTTCTGAAGAACATTCTATCCGCTCCGAAGCATCATCTTCATTGCCCGAAGTGCATGACAACAGCCCACAAACTACCAGCTGCCGACTGGGCCCCACATCAAGTTGTGAAGAAAACGAGCGCGATGTTCAAGAAGGGATCTCACCGTAATGCATTCCACAGCAACATCAGCAACGCCAGCAAAAGCAAGTCCAAGAATCGCAGACACTCCAACGGATACACCGACAAGGACGACGACGCAAAGTCAGCCTCTTAAAACAAATTCAAGACGTCAGGCATCTTTGCATAAGGGATCGGCGCCAGAAACGCATTTGGCACAAAATATCAAGACTGCGCCTAGGATTACAGCTCCGAAACCTCAGGAAACACCGAACAAGACAAGAGGTCACCAGTTCTACAACGCAAAGATTCAGACACCATCCCATTAGTTTACGACAACGGAACAAACGCCACAGAAAACTACGAAAGAGACTGAACGTTATAATTTGTACAACGCACGAACATAGACATAATTCCTTGAACTTCAGTTCTTCTTCACGCAGGCTGCAAGCACTAATTCTGTCTTAGCCGCGACACAAAATACAGCGCGTACGACAGAGAATTCAGCGCCTACAACATTCGACCTTCAATTGCTCCAAGGACTTCCAACCTTGTTCGTTCCTCGCAGCTGCTCAAGGCATGTCATGGTCAGTGCAGTTTTGCAAGACGCGGTTACCTTCTCCAGAACACCACAGCCAACCTCGCCTACCAGAACTCCCCCATTAACCGGACTGCCGCACTCTTTTCTGAAGTTTTGCGAGTTTATGGAACACCACTGGGACATGAAACCAATTGTGCATTTCGACATTTGTGACTTCTCAACCTTGCCTTGTTTACTTTTTCTTGTTCGTAATTCATGCCTTCTTTCGGGGGGAGGGAGAATCGTGTGACGTATCAAGCGATGGTTAGTAGAGGTCAAGGACGAAGTGCAGAACGGAATAAACATGGCGTATGAGCCAGACCACGTCACCCATTCTTCGTAGCGTCACACGAGTCGACAAGATGGAGACCTGCCAGACCCTTCATCAGTCGCACATCATTCAAGGTTCTCCACAAGACACCCTGACCATAAATGAACAACTGAACCAGTACCTAGCTGTACACATCGACGAGCATCATGGCGGAAGCATCGAATGACCTTTCCATTCCCAAGTACATTGTGGCAGTGGACGATAGACCTGTACAGGACTGGTTCGACGTGTTCGAGCTCCACGCTACCGCTACATCATGGTCGGAACGGGAGCTGGTTATGAACTTCAGCGACTACATCACCGATGAGGCATTTAAATTTTACCTTACCCACATATTCGAGAATAATGAGTCTTGGCAAAAGATAAAAGAAGAAATGATCACCTGGTTTCAAGACTATAATGAAGACTCGATTAGAACACGCACTCTCAGTGCATTCGAATTCCATCGCAGTCATAAGCATCCTTAGCGCATTCGAGCACAGAGCACGAATTCACAATTCCCGTCAGGTGAAGTTAGCCATATCCTCACAGAAAGACCACGCGGACGTTTTCCCAACCTTCCACCTGGTCTTCCGTCACTTGACCCCTTGGTTGTTCACTTCACCCACACGCCCACTACGGTCGGGATAGACCGTAGTGGGCGAAACTCCGAATAGACTCAGCCAAGCCCAGGGCCAACCGTCCTCATTCGTGCATCAGAACAGCTTATCTCAAAATTTGCGGACACAGAGAAAGAACCCTAAGTAAAATCTGACCAAACCAATCCTTTCGCAGTGTCGCCATTGAGTTCCCAGCCACCTGAGAGCCCAACCAACACAGGAGGCTCAAAATAATCAACTCTCAAGCACTGCCCTGTGCCAGAAACGCCCATTAGGAACGTAGTTGCAAGAGCCTCAGCAGAATCTGACCAAACCAATCTTTTCGCAGTGTCGCCGTCGAGTTCCCAGCCACCTGAGAGCCCAACCAACACAGGAGGCTCGGAAGGATGAACTCTCAAGCACTGCCCTGTGCCAGGAACGCCCATTAAGAACGTCGTTGCAAGAGCCTCAGCAGATGTTTCTGTCAATACTGGAGCACTATCTTCATTGCCTGACACGAATCACGACACCCAACTACCAACTATTTATGGGTCACACCAACTATCAGAGAAAAGCAGGCTCGTGTTACTAAAGGAGTACCACCTCGTCAGATTCCACAACATCAGCAGTGCCGTCAAGAACTCAAAGAACTCCGGTAACTACGGCCCTTACATCAAGCACTACGACGAAATAAATAAGACCACAAGTAGATTTGCGGCTTAAGGATGGTTGTAAGGAACGACACAAACTAAAGGAAAGACAAGGCCAACATCTGAGCCATATTCGTGGAAGGAAACGTCAAAGAAGTCTTATGTACGAGATATCAAGGCGTCATGTACAATCCTACCGGCAGAGATACCACCACAAAAAACCACGAAACAGACTGAACGCTACCATTTGCAAAATGCAGGAACACAGACATCGTGTCATCAACTTCGGTTCTCGCAAACGCAAGCTGGAAGCGATGCTTCTGTCTCAGCCACGACACAGAATACTATATATATATATATATATATATATATATATATATATATATATATATATATATATATATATATATATGAGTATTTTAATTTCTCACAACGTTGCGGTAATAGTTTAAAAAGCAACAAAAAATGTGGTGTCACCTAAATACATGGCACCTCTAGCAATAAGGTAGATGAGGATTGGTTTAAATAGGTGGTTATAGTAATATACTGAACAAACATCAAGATTCAACATCATTTTGTGTAAGCTTCTAATAATATTGTGGCTCACTGGACAAAGTATTTGTAAAATAGTTTATTTAGAAACTCAGGATGTTATGAAAATCATGAGCCCGAAACATTTCTTCGTACCAAGAACATTTTTTGTAAAAGCAAAAAGCAAAGTCATGCAGTGTTTTCTTGTCTAATATACGTAAAGTACGTAAACACACCTTGGGGGACTAGGGGTCAATACGAGTTTAAAGAAATAGTGTTTACAAAATTTTGTTATTGCCTGCTGGAAACAACTTCATTGAAAAAATACTTCAGTCTAGAGGAAAAAAAGTGTTTGTGGCTTGCAACGAATTGCATTATTTTGAAATTAATTTTGTGAGTACAACAAAATAACTGGTCTGAAAACAGTCCCGCAGTAGAATACAAATGCATTTACTCAAAAAGAGTACTGCTAACCACCCAAACATACAGGACGCAGATGTAGGTATTATTATCTATGTGAACCGATAAGTTACTAAAGATAAAAAATTATTTTCTTGTCAAAATATTCTTTAAGACGAGATGCCTTTTTTAAAGTATCAAAGACGTGTCCTAAAATGGCTTTCATTTTAAAGGTACCGTCATCAAAGGCATGCCTTTTTGAAAACAAGACTAACGAATAAAAGTTTTTAAAGTTATGGCTTCATACAAAGTAAACAATATAAGAAGTAAAATGAAATGTGTCAAGTAGGCTGTTTACCACAGCTGAATCAGCAAACATCAAGTTATAAGTACTGAAAAACATTCTCGAATGGGAAGCCGTTGCACTTCTGGTTCAGCCTCTGTTTATTCTGCTTGACAAAACACAGATGACCTTAGAATGCCAAGTCTCTGAACCACGCTGCATATTTGCACAATTCTAGTTTGCCCGTTTAAGTACGGCAATACGAACATTCTTCCTGAGCTGTCAAGATCCATTAAAAGCTATTTCAAAAAGTACCTTCCAAGCACCACCAGTTGCAGTTTTACTCTGCGCGGAGACAAAAATGATAAGTGGGGCAGGCATACAACTACCTATCCAGTGGACGCCGCTGGGCCAACATCACTGAGTGCGATACGTGAGTCAAAACCTACGGTTTGCTTGGATTCGCCTGGTTCCCATTATTATATCTTATATATCTATATATCTTTCGTCTTTATCAGTTGTGAAGTAATGGTTCATACTAGGTTTCGGTTTGGCTGGGTAACTTACCCTTGCTTTACGTTGCGCGAAATCCGTTATGCTATAGGCTGGAGTTGAGTTGGATGTCTACTAAAGCTTATGTGGATCATACGTGCTCTGACTAGCATCAATGATATAAACGTTTACGGTATCACATTAAAAAAGAAATCTTTGTTTTTGCGAATGGACTACCCAAGCAAGATGTCTTAAACCATAAATTATCACTTCACCTCTACTTTAGACCGTCATTATGCAAAGCGTATGCACTCTGATGAGAGGAAATTGCCATTGCAATCAGCCGCCTTCACTGTACACTTGAGAACAAAATCAAACTACTATAAACCACAATATATACTCCGATATTGTATTAAAACGTGATTTATGTGTTTGTGGGTGTATAATTATGTTGTAGTATAATATAAAAATCAGATCACGCAACATGACCTGATATTTTTGTCGTAATTTCTCGTTGGAAAGTCATATTTTCGTTCAATTTTCTTTTTCTTCACATATACAATACAATTACTTCTAAATCCATTCCCTATACTTTCCTTGGCATTATATACAAGTTCTAGTTAATATTGCATTTAACAACAAGGAAAAAACGGACCCTTAAAATCACAATTTCTTTATTGCTTCATTGCGACGGTCTTGTTCTGGCATATATATTGCCTGGATATGCGAGGGATTATTGTTCAGTGCGATATCGTAATATCATCACGTACTACGTGAGGCCAGAAGGGGCAAAACACAGTGTTACACGCTCACGGCATTGGCAACAGGCGGCGTTCACATAGGCTTCATGTTAGGATAGTCATAGATACCCTATAAAGTGGACGTGGCGATGGCCACCACGTAGCGCAGTGGTAGAGCACCAAATGTGCTATTCGAAGGTCGCAGGTTCGCATCCTCCAGGTGGCAAGTTATCTTTTGGTCCACTTATCTTTCTTCACATTAAGATTACAATTGCTCTTGATCACATCCTCTGTACTTTTCTTGGCATTATTATCTCGTACTTCTCGTTATTATTGTGTCTAACAAAGAAAAAAGCCCTTAAAATCATCCTTCTTTCGTCCACGATGGCACGGCATTCACCTGTCGCCACCATGGCTTTCCTGCAGTGCCTTTGCACCTGTTTTATTAGTCAGTGCGATAACGGTCACAGCAGTATATAGGCGGCGGAAAAACACCATCGGCGCATGCAAAATGTGTTCTGCTACAACGACCCGTCACATGCTAACACGAAGTGAAAGGCAAGGAACGTAAATGCATCTAAGGCGACTTCTTGATGCTAGCGCAATTAGCACTCCTCGCTGGCTTCGAGGGGCTCTAACTGCCGCGTCAATAAATCGCTCTCAACGGGCACTCGTTCGTCTTGTGACGCAGTACCGCACCGTGATTATTCAATTCCAAAGTGAATCCAATTTACATGACCCAAAAGGAAAATGCTGCGCACCCCGATTTTAATGCGCACCTGTTCTCCTTCACAAAAAGAAAAAAAAAAGTAATAAACTGTGCACCCCACTTATAACGTGTATGTAATTTTCGCCGAACGAAGAAGATGTGTCAATATTTTTGTTCCTTCCCGAGCTTCAATATCTGGAGATGCTCCCGCGTGTGGACCGAAGCCGCCTTCGCCTGAAGACGCACACTCGAGGGTTCAATTCTAAAGCTTTTGCCAGTCGTGAATGCAAGTCTACAGCACGCCGAAATGATAGCCTGTTCTTCTGTTACCGCTCTTTTTCGTATAAAAAATCGCCTAACGTTTAAATTAGCGTTTAACGCATTTCTACTGGTGCACACAATGTGTCCTCGTGGCGGCTGCATCCATTCTTGCACAAAGTAGATAACAAGTCGCACAATGCCCAACCACATCAATGCCTCCAGCGAGTCGGAAACCCGCCAGCAACTGTTCTACTACTGTTGCCAGCAAGAAATAAACAGTCACACAACATAATAGCCCTGACGACGGGCAGCTATGGGGCTGTTGAGGTTTGTACCCAAATACAAGCGCATGTGATTTTTAGACCCATTTTTTCCAAAAAAAAAAGGTGCGCGTTAAAATTTTGTCATTTTACTTAACTTCACTGCTCACAGTCGGCTGAACCGCTCCACACGGCTAACGACCTCAACAGAGAGAACCATGCGAGAAAGAGTGTGTGAGCAATGTAGGGTCCACCTGGAGAACTTAGGGGATGTGCGGTGGTTGCATAGTTAAACTTCAAGACAGTCGTTTGCCGGGCGAGTTCGGTATCATGAAATTCACTGAAAAAAAAACAGGGATGGAGTAGGAAGCTCATGAACATATCTAAATTTTTTTCAATAAAACTCGATTGATAGTCTGCGCTGTGTACCAGACGTTCCTTCTTCGTCCCCGTTTTTTGCTTTAATTTGTACTATGATTACGGTGCATGGTCGGTAAATCACCGGGTGCCTATATTATCGCTGCCCGAGAGACCATAGGTTCATCTCCCGGCGTCGGAACTTTGTCTTCTAGTTGTGTTCTATCTTTCTTACCCATTAGTGTCCATTTTAGCACTGTACTCTCTGTGACGGAAGCACGATGACTGAAGTCTCGGTGGATTCTATCATCGAACAGTGTTGCGTTAGAACACAAAGTGATCATGAAGTGCACTCTCGAACGGACGCATCTTCTCGCGCCTCTCGTCTTACCCTCTCCATGTGATTCAGCGCGCTCACAAGTATTGTCACAAGGTCTTGAGGTTGGCAAGAGAAGCAGTGATTCTGTTCAAAAATGAAACTGGTTATTTGGCCGAACTTGTGGCCGGTAAATGGCCAGTGAAACTATAAGCGATATGCAATGTGTGCTGATAGCAATGAGCAGAGCGTCGGCTGTCGATAATTTGATCCGTGACGAAGTGCGTTGGCATATATACTTGAGGCATGGAACATTTGAGCATTATCGCTGGTGGCCGCATTCCTTCGAGAATAAGCCCAGGTTTTTTTGCTTAGTTTTTGAGCTCAAAGGCTATCAGATGGACCTAAAGTAATCTGGAATTCTCCCACAGATTCTGACGCGATGATGGGCCGGTGTCATAAAACAGAACAAAAGGAGTATGTGGTTGTATGAAAGATGAGAAAAGTGCTTTACGCGCGTGACCATTTCCACTCGCACTTTATGAATTCTAAACTATCCTGGAAGGAAGTGGGGAAAATGGGAGTGAATTTGTGAGGTAATAAGCTCTTTTGACGAAGCCATTTATAGATTACTATGAAATGCGTTGAGAGTTCCCTTCAAGACTCATATTGCATGCGTGTGTCATCAGGGCGTAAAATTGCTTGAAGTAGGGACAAATTGCTTTTCACTGTGAGGACAATTATTGAAAGCTGTTTCATTCGGTTATTTCAAAGAGCAGATTATTGTTTTAGTGAGCAACCTAGCGCTGGTCATTTAGGCTCCCTAACGCATCGGCGATTGTTACAACACCTGGGTGAAGCACATCTGAACCACGGGGCTCCTTGTACGCATTTTGTGAGATCGGGTTCGGCAGTGTGGCAACACAAACGTTCACACACAGAAAAAGATTCTGCGTGAATGATTGAAACGCAAAAGCTAGCGATTGTTTTGTGAAGGAAAACAACCGATGAGCAAAGCTTTTTTGGGACACAAACGACTATGCGCTTGATTTTGCTGCTGGCTTTTTGAAAGTGGTAGTGTGGGGAGCAGGCAGGAAAATCATCTGCTTTACTCGGAGGTGAGAACGACTATGAGAGTGGCTGTGTTGCGCCGCCAAGCACAGCGCAAGCCTTCTGACGGGAAGACGCACCTGTTCTTTTGCTCGGTGCACTTGCCCAGCACAGGGAGCTTCGACGGCGATAACGGCGACGGCTACGGTAAAGTGCGGGCCTAAGGAGCTTCGCTCCTGATAAAGCAGAGAAGATGAATACTAACGTGTGAGTGGCACTACTCGACACCTAAGTGAGGCGTTATGATTGCTTCCTCTTTCTTTCTTTTTGTTATACTTCGATTATGAAACCATGAGAATAAATCATTTCAAAATGAGTAAACAAAATTAATAATTCCCCCTTGTCTGTTTTTTGTCGTTAAAACGAAATTAACATTTCATTCCCTCTACTGCCGAGAGGGTAAAAAAATGTTTTTCGCGAAGAATAGATTATATCGGACTACCACTTGCGCTGGCTTTTGGAAACATTGTGGCGGCGTGAAGAACCTGCCGGGGAATTCAAAGCATTCTCAGTACGGATAAAAAATAGTACTTCACCGGAATACTATATAAGGAGAAAGATAAAGGAAAGACAGGGTGGTTGATCATAAGAAGGCTCCGGTTTGCTACCCGATGTTTGGGAAGAGAAACGGATGTAAATGAGAAAGAGAACAACAGTTGGGGACAGGACGAAAAAAAAATTGGCAGCAAATTCACGGAGTGAATGATGTAGAGTGGGTCGAAGCATTCGTCTGTCCATTCGTTCTTGCTTCCGTCCGTCGATCCGTCCGTCTGTGTGACCGTCCATGCGTCTATCCGCCCGTCTGTGGGTGCGTCTGTTCGTGTGTCCGTCCCTGTGCTCGTCCATGCATCCGCCCCTGCGTCCGTACATGCGTCCGTTCACGCGTCCATCCATGCGTCCATCCATGCGTCCATCCATGCATCTGTTTGTGTGTTCATTCGTCCATCTATTCAACACTCCAAGTACCACCATCTCGCATTTTTTCATCATATATTCCCCCGTATAGAAGCACCGCCATCCAGCGGACATTCCAAGGACTAAACGAGAGGTGGCACATGCACACTTTCTTACGACTTGCGCTTCGGGTCTACTTCCCACCGTTAACAACCTCGAGTTCATGGCATATACTAGTTGACTGTATTCGTGGCACTGCGGCCCAACGCTCGCTAAACCTTTCTAAAACCAAGGAGGTTACGCCCCAGCGAGTATAACGTAGCAACCTTTTCCTGTCAAAATAGTGCTTAATGTACATGCAAATGGCTGCTAATGGGAAATAAAAGACAGGAAAATTCGGCTTTTTCTTTCTTACGGCTTCGTATCCACTTCCCATCTTTAACCACCTCGAGTTCATTCATGGTATATACTAGTTCATTGTATTCATGGCACTGCGGCTCAACGCTCGCTAAACCTTTCTAAAACTAAGGAACTTGCACCCAGTGAGTAAAACGTAGCAACCCTTTCTTGTCAGATAGTGCTCAATGTACATACCAATGGCTGCTAATGGGGATTGCTGCGTGCGCGTTAACTAAAAGCCAAATGCTCCTGTTTCTCAGTCCCCATTAGCAGCCAATGGCATGTACATCGAGCACTATTTTTTTTTGTTCAATAACGCACAGAAGAAATCTCTTACCAGCACCACCTTGGAGGTCAAAATGTTATACTAGTTGCATACTAAAACGGCTGCGAAGGACGAACGGATGCCGTTATAAAAAGCTTCGCCCCTAAAAGATGTGACTGGAGCACTATACCCGAGCACTATAGGAAGCAACGATGTCCGCGAACACTCACAGTTTGTCTCTTAATTAGTTGCTTGCAAAAACCGCAACAACTCCTTCAGAGGAGCTTGTGACGCAGACGAGGTAGGCCAGGGCCTCCTGGTCTTGCAGGTAGGCCAGCGGGCGGTTTTCCAGCTACCCTGGTGCTGCTGAGAGGGTCTCTCTTTCGCAGTTCAAGCACGTGCAATCACAAAGCAGGTTCGCGAATGTTTCGCCGCATACGCATATTTCACACAACGGGCTGTCAGCCATTCCAACGAGAAATGAGTAGGCATTCGAGAACGTCACTTCATGCGATAAACGGGCCAGCAAGGTAGTGTCACGTCGTGAAAAACTGTGTTTTGTTTCTGCGTTGGATCTTGAAAGGGGAGTGGCGACACTGCTGACATCATCATGGGCATATGGGGCAGCTGCGTATGCTTGGTCATTGCCCTGAATGCCACAATGACTTGGCAGCCACTGTAATGTCAATTTATGCCCCTTTCTTATCATTGCATGGCGCACTTGTTAGAATACAAAGTTTCACGTTTCACCAGCAAGGCTCTTTCTTTCTGTATACTCTCAAAAGCTTGGGACCTTAATTGCTAGCACATTAAACGGCTATCACGAAAACAGGGCACATACAATATGTGCTATTACACGCACAGCAGTGAACTATATGAAAGGAAGAAGTAATAACTTCTTTAAGCACATTCGCCAACCATGCTGGACTTCGATAGTCCTTGATTGCATACATTATGCATTTTTACGTACTTTTTTATTGGCGTTTCCCAGTTTACATACCCAACCAGACAAACATCTGTCGAATGTTTACATTCAATGCAAACAATATATAAAATTTTTATTTTGGCTTAATTCCCGTGCTAGTATTGCCTTGTGCACTCAACGATTGCCAGCTGTTTTGTGGATAATGAAAGGTGCTTGCAGAATCGCAAAGCTTTGCACGGGCATTTCTTAGATGCGCCGCCGCCATGATGGCTTGATACTTGTAGTAAAATGGGGCTCTCCAATTTAGGGGCTTTAAGTTGTTCCGAAAGAGAGCTGAGTCTACCTTTTTCTACAAATGCGAGAACCCGCACACTGTCTTTCAAGCCTCCGACTCCCACGAACGATAGCAGAAATCATTTGTCTGGAAGCAAAAGAAAGCAGGGAGCGTTCAACCTTGTCTGCGGGATCAATCAATCACAGCAACGACGCCCGCTGTGGATGGCAGCTCCATCATGATGCTCAATTAGCTTTCAAGATCGAATGTCAACCGACGGATCAATATCCGTGCGTCAACAGAAATGAGAGAATAGTAAATTCTGAACCTGATATGGTAGAATGTGATGCATGCCTTCTTTTAAACAGAAAAAAAAGACGACTAGCTTAGTGAGGACGGGAATTTATACGGTATCCCACCTCTTTTGTCGCATTTCAGATGAATGACGTTTGGGAGAAACCCTTAACAATACTGCGAACAACAGCCTCGCCACTTACAATGTCTATATGGAGGAGTCTTCTAAAAGAGTTAATTCGACAAAAGATGCATGACATGGAAGAAGAACTGGAAAAGGAAATAACGCAGCGAGGAGACTCTCTCAACACAAATCGCAAAAGGTGGGCACGAAAAGTTAACAGCGAAACAAGGTCAAGCTCCCTCTTTTGAAAATTGCGTCACAACGAGAAGAACTACAGAGTTCTGGGTATTATTGCGTGGACACATAAAGAAAAACCAAAGGATAGTAGATCCTACAGCAATGTATCAGGTTTCATCAAAACTGATGGACTTCCATATGCTATACAGCTTATAGAAGGCCGCTTACTTTTTTATGACTTACACATACAGGAAAGAGCAATAGCAATTTCTGATGGCCTTTGAACTGTTTAAATTGGGCACGCACTGTTGGCAAAACGCATTATTCGTAATGTTTGTGTCCAGTGACATTGTTCTCGTGCGACCCCGCCAAGCGGTGTGATTAGACAAATATTCATGAATGTTTTAAATGCGAAGCATTTCTTAGCGAACATCGGTGAATTTGAGCGTATCTATCTATCTATCTATCTATCTATCTATCTATCTATCTATCTATCTATCTATCTATCTATCTATCTATCTATCTATCTATCTATCTATCTATCTATCTATCTATCTATCTATCTATCTATCTATCTATCTATCTATCTATCTATCTATCTATCTATCTATCTATCTATCTATCTATCTATCTATCTATCTATCTATCTATCTATCTATCTATCTATCTATCTATCTATCTATCTATCTATCTATCTATCTATCTATCTATCTATCTATCTATCTATCTATCTATCTATCTATCTATCTATCTATCTATCTATCTATCTATCTATCTATCTATCTATCTATCTATCTATCCGTTTACGTTTGGGTGCTCTCGAGGTCACCACGTTAACTTGGCGTGAATCAAAGTTAGCATGGGAGGGTAAGAATATTTGACGATTACGACGCACTGGTTTGCATGAATATAATGTCACAATCCCGTCACGTACGTCATCAAACGCTTCCCGCCAGACAGTGGCACATACCCACAGGTGGGTATGTGCCACTTGTATGCGTTTATATGTACGACAAGTTATTGACACTTATTATCTACCCAAAAACGACAAGAACACGCATTTTGAATTTTTATGCGCTAGCGTTAAGAAATACCCGACGAATGCAAAGAATAAATGTCAGGGTCCCAGCTGAAATCAAACCCAAGCATTTTGCGTGGCAATGAAAGATTTTGCCACACAGCTACGCCAAGTCTTGGAACTACTTTTCAAATAGATACTAATCTTCGTGAAACATCAATTCGCACTTTCCAGATCAGCTAGCAGCACCGCGCAGAATTTTTCGGAAGCCCGGAGATGATAAGGATAGGTTGGTGCGGGCGCGTCGTATTCGCGATGCGCCATGGCAAATACGGGCTACGAGGGAAGAGCAATCGCTAGTGTAGCGTTCCTATCTACTAAATCACCTCTGTTTCACTGTGTCCATGTAAGTCGACTATTTTGAACTATCGTTTCGCAGCTAAACAGGCGCGGGGAACCATACATCTCGCCATAAACGCACGTGTGGCGCTTTGTTTACGCCCACGCTACCGCTGTTCGCTTTTGATTCTCACATATCGTACAGAGTTTGGAAAACGTAATATGAAATACTAACTTGACGTCATCGGTTGCATTGCAGGCTTCAACTTTTATGGCATTTGGTCGGCCGTTAAATGCGCTTGTTTGCAGTCAGAGGGACTAGACGCGGATGGCCGCACTTGTCATTTCTCGTATTCCACAACTCACAACGTGACCAGCGTTAAACGCTGCCTCTCCTTCGAATATACATCTCTGTGTTTCCCTGGCACGATCAACTATAGCACTGAGAGATACCAGAGGCCCGAAAGCCGCTTTATTCTCGAGACTTGCACATTTTTGGGTACCCTCCATCACCTCTCGTCCCGCCATATTGAAACGCTCTCCGCGCCAGCTACAGGTGCTTGAAAGTGCGAATAGTGGTTGCAGTGCTGCCTACCCAATTTTATAAACATTACATATGTACTCCTTTGATACAGCCGTCACCCCGGCTGCGGCGGCTGCATTTCCGATGGAGGCGGAAATGTTGTAGGCCCGTGTGCTCAGATTTGGGTGCACGTTAAAGAACCCCAGGTGGTCTAAATTTCCGGAGCCCTCCACTACGGCGTCTCTCATAATCATATAGTGGTTTTGGGACGTTAAACCCCACATATCAATCAATACAGCTGTCACGTCGTGTTAACGTCAATTGTGGTTAGGCGCCAAGCGCTGCAGATGATTTGTGTAGCAGTGTCCCGGGCCGGCATCTTCGCGAGCATCAGCGCTTCATATCAGTTTCTGGTGTTGCTAATACGCATGTTCCATTTGGGATCGTTGCGCATGTGCAAACAACTGGGTATATAAACATCACCGACTCTTCAACATATTGTTTCCACATACGTAATTTAAGTATGTGCATCTGTATAACGAGAAAGAGGTGGTGGCAGAAGAAGAGGACTTTCGGCTTTTGGCAAGAGGTCTCCGGTACGCGTTCACTATATACCTTTGAGTGGACCGTTACGTCGCCTCTGAATAAACCCTTCTCCTAGACGTCACAACAAATTTGTACATGCAACATTTGTGCATATATTTCGCGTTGTTTCATTAAGTGTCATTCAATAAAAAGTTGCAACGCGGCCGCCTTCCCTCCGCATGCTTCACATAACGTCGATTCCCAGGTACGCCGCATCTGCCGAATTTTTTTTAAAGCTGTCCTCATCAGTTATCTCAAAGAACTTACCGTCAAAATTCTGATAATTTGTGTTTCACAGCTTTATTTCGATTTTACGATGTAGGTAACTGAAACTGATTTGCAGACAGAAACGAGCAGAATATATTAACTAATTATTTTGGCAGGTCATAAGAAGAGGAACCGTATCCATGCTTCTATTAGGTTTATTTTTCTTAATGAATCACTGATACTTAAATTAGAAATTTATTTGTTGTTTTTATAATGTGTTATCTTAATTGACACTGTCATATTCAGTCTTATGCTTTGTATTTTATTAAAGGAAAGACAAACAATCACTTCGTTTATATTGATAAACTGCATTCTGATAACTCTAATGCAACTTGTTTTAATATCATAGGTTCATTATTAGTGGAGCAAATGAATCTTGAAGTTTCAATTTCAACGTTTGTGTCAGAATCTTCCCGCATGACGTGAAAAATTTTCAAACGCTGTTTTGTATTTTTTGCAGCATTGGCTAAACAAATGTGATAAAACTCCGCATGATAGGTTTACTACACTCACAAATGACAATTTTCTTTTTTTTTGTCAATTAAAAGCCTCCTATAGCCCTGTATACACGTTCAAACTTATCACGTCAAGGAGCTTGGTGCGAAAATGTCAAGATGGGGTCTCTACCCGAATTATTTTTCTCGCACGTTGGCTTGCTCAACAACCGTTTCTCGCGGTGTTTTTAGCATCGTGAAATTTTACTTCACTCATGGGCCAAAAAAGTCCGCCGCGGTGGTCTAGCGGCTAAGGTACTCGGCTACTGATCCACAGGCCGCGAGTTGGAATTCCGGCTGCTGCGGCTGCATTTCTGATGGAGGCGGAAATGTTGTAGGCCCGTGGACTCAGATTTGGTTGCGCGTTAAAGAACCCCATGTGGTCGAAGTTTCCGGAGCCTTCCACTACGGCGTCTCTCATAATTATATGGTGGTTTTGGTAACTTTAAACTCCACATATCAATCAACTCATGGGCGAAAAATCGTTTGTATTTTAGGATACTTTTATTATCCCGTGCTGCTTGCCACACGACGTTCTTTTAGACTAAAAGGCTAAAAACAGATGCCTGCCTGACAGATCGGATAACCTGGCTTTGAAGGACACGTACAAATGACAAACAATATTCTCGATCACGCGTTCCAGGACTGTAACATCACTTTATTTAAACAATGGTCCTTAAGGGAACTAAGGTGCGCATGCGCCCTTTGTAATACCAGAGATGAGAGCAGTGCGCATAATACAAACCGTTAACAACCACACCTGTCACGTGACTCAAAATGTCTGGCATATAAAAAAGTGCAGCTTGCATTAGCAGTGCTAAGTTGGAACCAACCGCGGATCTAGTGTTCTACCTAGCTTTAAGTTTTTGCAAGTGATGCTAAGCATTCCATAGAAATGCTAAGCTTTTGCACGGCCGGACTCGACGCTCCTTCCGCACGCTCCAGGGGGAGCGCCGGAGAAGGAGTCGAGTCCGGCCGTGGCTTTTGCTAGTGTGAATTGTGGGTAGGCCTGGCAATTCTTGACCGGTTTCGGTAGATTTCACCCACTGCGCACGTGTCACGTAGCTTTAGTGGGAACAATTAACGTGACTAGATGTTACATGGTTTTCGGTGCGAAATTCCATGAGGCGAGTCACGCATTTATAGTCATGTTAGTAGCTTTTACGTGATCTTACGTAATGTTTACTCTGGCCACCCTATTGATGCTGTAGGATTTTAGTCACATCACTAGCTCTTCAATGGTTCTTGGTGGGAACATTCCACGTGATCAGTAGTTACGTTATTTTAACGCAATGACGTTAAAAGCCTCGTTTTTCAGACATTCCGGTGTCGCCATCATTGGTTGAGGGCAAGAAATTCATCTTGTGCGTTACCGTACAATCTAGAAGAATACAAATTCAATATATTAAATATTTCCGGGTCCGAGCGAGGATTGAATTTAGGCCGTCTGCGTGGCAAGCTGACGTTCTACCACAGAGCCATGATATTTGTTGAAACAATTTTACAAAAAAACACTGTATGACTGTCACCTAGTGGATGGAGTCTTCTTTACGCTTCTGGCACAGATTATAAGATGGGTCAAGTCGCGTCAGGTGTAAGAAATGCGAATTTTGAGTAACGAGTCTACCTATTACGAAGCGCTAATATAAAATACGAGTTATCGTCAGCGGCAGAGCCATCGATAGAGTAAACAGCTGGGTAGTCTAACGTGTTTTCCAGAAGCGTGATGGGCGCTTCGCTCATTCGGAAACGAAATAACGATGGCATATCGAGCGCCAAACAATGCGCTCACAGTAGGCGTTGTTGGAACTCTTAAACGGCCAAATTTATTCGCGCAGTCGTTTGTTTCCTAACGGCAGAGTTGAGACATACATCGAAAGCCAGCTCAGACTAACAATTGCAGAAGGCGGCGGGCGCGAGGCCCGATTACACTCGCACGACCTACTCCTGAAAGCGAACTTCAAGCGTTCCTTCACTTTTTTTTATTGAAATAGAAAATAAACGAATGAGTTTTTGTCACAGTTACTTGGGGACGGCTACCCCTTTACACTTGATTGGTACGAAGTAAAAATATATAAAAACAATAGCATACAGTTCTACATGGGTAAGAGCAAAAGTTCTATGGGCAGAACAAACAAGTAGACGCCACGCTCACTTTTAACTTTTGTCCACTCAGTATTCGTCACAAATCTTCGTTTCTTCGAAGAACTGTTGCAGCTACTTCATTGCTTTGCCGTTTGTTTTAGATGGCCATGGACCTAGCATTTTATTCAACCCGAATGGACACTCGGGATCTAACCTATGCAGTTAGTGTTCTAGTCGCCTTCGGTGTGTGTCGTGTTTCGGACAGTCGAGCAAGAGGTGACGGATATCCTCGTCGCCGTGGCCACACGAACGTCCTTCAGTTTTTCATTTTGTCGTAGCACCTGATAGTGCAAATACTCGATCAAGGGCCGGGGGGACACGGGTGCAAACGCCAGTCCTTAGAAAAATTCTTTTATTTATTATCGCTTTGGTGTGCGGCTGTGGATGAGGATTCTTTAGTGGAAGAGGAGAGTCTTTTGTAACCCCACCGGCTTGACAGGTCAGTAAATACAAGCTTTGCATGATAAGACAATGCATGACTTCAGCCGAAATAGTTTGCTTTTTAGCCGCGAAGCTGTTGTAGCTCACACTTCTTTCTGCATAGTCCCCAGAAAAACACTCTCATGGACCAGCACGCTCTGCCTTCAATCTCTTCTTCGTTGTCGTCGTCTTCGTCGTCTGCTGCGCCACCACATTAAGCGCTGTTTTTTTTTGCACGGTATACGCAACCACCCTGATTAGATGTAAAGTACAAGTACTGCATCAAAAACACGCACAGAGAAAAATAGAGCAAAAGAACATGGTGGCTGGGGGGTGGGGATGTCAATGAAGATGCCAAAAAAAGTGAGTCCAATGCCGAACAAAATACTCACACACATGAAAGTAGCTGATGTTCGGGTTTTACAGTGGTTCCCCAAAATACATGCGTTTGTTTTATTGCAAATAACACAAAGAAGCCAGCCATTTATATAAACCCAGCTCTTATAATGTGCTGAGCCGAGCTTTAGAGGCATCGTTGGGTTGAATGCGCAGCAAGCAAAGAAGACGTTATTTATCTGGAGACGAATATGAGAAATGCAAAAGGCCAAGTGAGCTGGCGGGCTGCCTAGACCTCTGTTTCGCAACGCTAGAGATGCATGTGTGGTGTGCACTTTAAAACAGTTATATAGGGCGTGATTTCGAGATGTTTGTAAACATTAGTTATTGTCGAAGGCAGTGAATTGAACCATGTTTAGAGAGCTTTAGTATATGTACGTAAGACGGGCTTGCTGTTGATACGTATAGAGTCAAAACGAAAACGTGGAGCAGCCTGCATTTTCTGGAACAGGTTGCATCAAACCGGCCAATGCGTAACAATTCTTTAAATTGAATGGACGGATTATGTTTATGTGGATTTCTTGCTTGAACGTAACAAACTCTAACAAACTGTATTTTGCTATAAGTTATGCCTCACAGTTTATTTTTGTTCCTGCGAGCTCATTCACGCCACGCTTTATATCTCGAGACATTTTCAAGGCACGCAGAGCAGTTGTTCACCTCATCTGAGAAGGCCACTTTCAAGCGTCCTTTTCATTTTTTTCTTTTAGCAAACTTTACTCCGTATGATTTTTGTGGCAGAAAAGATGGTTGAACATACTCTAGTTTGAAGGAACTCTAGATCATTGAAGCAACGACAATGCACGCTAAGAATAAATCAGAGCAAGAGAACACCAATAACGTAAATGGGAACAGACGCAGTCAGCTGCAAAGTTTTTGACGGGCTGCCACTGAGCGCTACCTTTTTCGTGCTTCACTGCAGTGTCATATAAAGCTACGTTCAAAATCGTCAGCAAACTAATGACCGCGACACGTCGGCCGAGAGAATAGCAAGAAGTAACGTGTACTGTATAGCAGAGCGGCCGGCTTATGAGCCATATGGAGTCCGGACAGTGAAGGCACATCTGGGCTCCTACGCTAGCGCCATACCCCGACAGGAGCATGTTGCCGCAACGTGTGGCCGCGCTTTCTTCCTTTTTAGTTCGGGAAACTTACGTTGCTTTTGTAATCATGTTGTCACCTGGGCTACAGGACGTTGCACCCGTCGACGCTGCCCCGTCACGCTACAGTAACCTTCGCGTCGTTGGCGCTGGGACCGACTCACTATGCGAGATTTACTGCTACGACTAGTAACTCTGTAGGCCTAAAGAAAATGCGTATCACGACCATTATTTTTGTCATTTTTGTTTTTTTTACCAACTATAATTGTATGTTTTATGTTGTGACACAGTTCAATATGTATTATATTAGGATTTTCGTACCATAGCAGCGCAGAACATTTTTTATTAATTAGCCAAGGTTGCTGATCTCTTCTGGTGGTTGTTGTAGGTAAATTATTTGCGTAAAATGATGGCGAGTGAAATAACTGCACTTATATTTAATGATACGAAAGGCTCCCCAGCCAATGAGATATGTTCATGCTAGACCCCATTCCCTGTCTGCGTCTCTCAAACGAGCATCGATAAGCAGTATGAACTTGAGTTACTTGGCCTGGTTGGAGCTACATTTGCAAGTAGATGGCTGCGTATGTTGAGGCAGCAAAGCTCACGAGCCTTTTTACCGTCTGCGTCTGTTGGCTTTCTTCAAGCTAAGCCGTCAACAACCTTCAAGAGACTTTGATTATGAGAAAACATTGATTTCAAGGTAGCCCTCGCATAGTGTACATACATGCGGTCATGTAAAGAAAAACAGCACTTTCAGTAATTAATTACGCATAAACCAAGCCACAAAATATTGTAGCGTCTCACTATGGGTATTGCTTCTAAATTCCTTAATATGTTGGTCAGTTACATACCACTGAACTTGTACTGACGTCTGTGCCTATTGTTTCAGCGTAGTCAAGAGCACATCATCAGCGTGAAAAACAAGCAAAACACTCATACAATTGTCACAACCACCGATAAATAACACTTACCTGTCGGACAGACCTTGTTTGTATGTGGTGACTTCGTGTCTCGGAAACAAGTTCACAGTGGAGCATAACGCAGAAGCAGCATTCCATGCCCCACAGCCTTGTCTCGTTTTGATTATTGTTCAGAGTCGGTCTGCGAGAATATCGTCCAAGCATCACATTATATTGTCTTTTGTCACGGCTTAAAGCTATGACCACATTCAGCGAATGCTAATTCGCTTCAGAACGTCACGCAGCGAGCGTACACTTAAGTGTGTCCTGAGCGTTATGTAATAGTTATAATTATATTGAGCTGTTCGAAATCTCACTCTCCTCATCCGCCACTCATTTCGAGAAGCAGAAAGCAGTGGGGAAGCGAAAAGTAAGTTTCACAGAGCACTGATAAAAGTGAGGCTTTCAGAAGCAAAAAAAAAAAAAAAAAAAGCTGCCGTCGGGAAAATATTAAAATACACTGTTCTCGATTCGAGGAGGTAGTCTCGTCAGTGAAATTATTTTGTGGCATAGACCCATAAACTACAGCCTTCTAGTCTAAGTGACTTACAAAAGTGGTCTTTGAACCTTTAGGGTAGTTTCTCTAAGCAGCCCTTGGTTGACGATTCCACAGATTCAAATTCCAACTCAAAATAGCGCGATTACAAAGTAACAAAGTTGGGAAGATACATTTCATATACTAAGAGTTTTTCGCAACTTCCAGATAATATATTAACGCTATATAGCGATGATAGAGATGCAAAACAAGGCATAGAAAAATAACAAGACGCACGTCGGGTTTGCTATTGTGCACTGGGGGAAGGGATAATAGGGAAGAAAAGAGAAAAGAAAAGGAGAGCCATACACAGAATTACAACGACACTTGGGGGAGCACATACAGAGTGCAGGTATTCGCTCAAATTTGATGAGCTCAGGCACTTCTCTTTGTGTACACATTACAAGGTACAAGTGCTCATGCAGGATGAACGTAATGGCAAACTTACCTACTGCCTAAGCTTGAATTCATAGCATATGATAAGCTGATCGTAATAAGTATTTCATTTTACCGACGCACATGACCCAAATTCATCTTGTACTTTATTTTACGCGTTTTGTGCGTACGATACTTCAATAGTGAATATGTTATGCCTATTCGCTTTAAAAAGCGCATATATGTGCTTTTCCTGTTTAACAGTCATGTGCTTGTGATCATTAGGTCATTCGTATCAGATATTTGTTTTTTGTGCTACAACTCTGCAAGTGTTAACTTCGAACAGTGTGAAAATAGATTAAACATTTAAACAACATCTATATAGCTGTACTACACTTCTCTTTGAGACGTTTGAGAAACTACGATTCGTATAGGATTGCTTTGTACAGATTAATAAAAGTGGGATGCCACAAGTTGCATGGTAGTCTGACTGCATTGCGAAACCAGCTCGCCTACGAGTAGAACAATAAAAAAGGAATGCGATAGTCTGGATTTTCAACTACCTCTCACAAAAAAAGCACGGACGTCATTTATCAGTGTGCGTGCGGAGGTATGCGGCTCATCGTTTGCGATGTTACAGTTATCATTTTATTTCCTTCACTTTGTGGAAGCGTTATCATCCGTAGAAACGAAGGCTGCGGTAACTAATAGCCGGAATAGCATTCAGAAAACGCTGAAACAAAAGAGGAATTGTCCAATATGGTTCCGCAGTGGACAATGGTGTCTTCGCATCAGGGTTCCGAGGCACTGTTATGGGATCGCAACGCCATGACACCGTAGGATGAATTCTGGTGTGTGATCATGTATATGTGCACGCTAGCTCGTAATAAAGGGCAGTTCCGACAGAGTCGGCATTTTTCCCGTAGGGAGAGATAATTTGTCGTGAAATAGTGTTTCATGCTTCCCGAGTTTCATGAAGTGCCTCTGTTATACGATGAATGTGACCGAATAATGATTACTAGTATTTCAATAAAGACAGTTAGACACAAGATAGTTAGTTTTCACGGTGCCTTTACGGAGAAGTAAGCGTAAAAAAAAGCATTTTGAACTAGCGATCGGTATATTTGACATAGTCCAACGCAATCGTTATTTCTATTGCGCATAGACTCGCATCTTTGGTATTCTTTCCTGTCTGTGTTTTTATTCTCATTGATATGACACGAACGTCACAGTCGACCACGTCTCCTGAATAGTAAGTACGGCAATTCATTTTTTTCTTGTGGTTGGTAGGTGGGCTTAATCGGGTGGTACGGGCGGTCAGATCTCTCAGTATGCTGTGCAGCCGACTTCCGCCGACAACGTTAGTGAGCGAGAAGAATAATCGATCGTTGTCGGAGCATTAAAACACAGGTCACTGGCCCCACCAGTCATTGAACCAACTCACAGAGTACGTAGTTTTGGGTCATAACACTAGTGAGGCTGCAAGAATGGCCATGTAATGGCATTGCACTGACAAAGGTCGGCCATCTTCTCTATTTCAATTGACTATTTTCTGGATACCGCATGTTTTGTGGCCTATATATAGACTGAAAGTGTAGTCGATAGCGTCTAGTTGTTTGTCGTCGCTCATTACACATATTGTTTTTTTTAGGTATTCGGCTGCAGACCCGCAGGTCGCGGGATGAAATCCCGGCTGTGGTGGCTGCATTTCCGATGGAGGCGAAAATGTTGTAGGTCCGTGTGCTCAGATCAAAGCACGTTAAAGAACCCCAGGTGCACGTTAAAGAACCTCAGGTGGTCGGAATTTCCGGGGTCCTCCACTACGGCGTCTCTCATATTCATATGTGGTGGTTGTGGGACATTAAACCCTACATATCAATCAATCAAGCATATTGTTTTTTATGCTCCGAATAATTTAAATAGCTACAGAAGACATCCTCTTTTATCGAAACGATGACTGAAAACTCTAACCAAACCATCTCGGTGACAGTGATCGCAGAATGACTACGAACTATAATAAAAAGCGAATAAATATGCGATAATCAGCGCCAAACCGTGATGGTTCTACGCCGGCACACACTACAGTTCAATTTGTTCAAATATATTCATTATATAGCACTGCAGAATGTGCCTTTCGAGAGGATTGAAAATACATTTGCTTATAAATTTGGCTAAACTGTATCGATTGCTTTGAAAGTCGGCAAGTAGTAGCAGAATACAACAAGTATTCTATTGATTTGAATTAGAGTTTTTATATTTACCTACAGCAAGTACATAATGTACATAAACAACCAAGATAAAATACATAAACAACGATTATAATCTCTAACGGTCAGTAGCAAGACTACGGAGAGGCAAATGCGGTGCTAGATGCCCCTGCCTCTTAGGCCATCTGTCCGTCAGCTGAAGACTGAGCTTGCAGCACAAATGTTCTCCGCCGCCATAGCTGACTATTTTGTCCGTGAGCAGGCAACGCCATGAGCACTCTTCTTGCGCTATCTTAGTGGCTACGCATTCGTATGTTGTCTTTCACACGGATCATCCTGTACGTGAACAGCATGCGTGCTGCAAGTATAAGTGCTGGCAGCGGATACGTATACTGCTTCACAAAAAAAGATTTTGTAATTTATAGTAGCGTTTTAATGCAAAGAAATGGAAAGATTCATGTTACAAAATAAACGTAACTTCCCACGTCGCACTATGCCTACTGACTACAAAAGACACGCTTCGCCTTCGATCGTAAGAAGTTAACAGATGATAGTACCTTTCAAGCATCTGCCTAAACACATTTTATTTTTCTATTACGACGCCAACATGACTTATAAGTCTACTTAAATTATATCGTATGTTATTTGTTTATGAAGCTCAGTGTAACTGGCCGAAATAAAGGGAAGAACATGCGTACCAATCATTTTGAGTGATAAGGTTTTGACTGGTGTACCAAGGTTTAAACACCCGCAACTGAAATTAACGCTACTTCCCATCTATTCAAGTATGTGTTGAATTGAAGAGTGCAGAAGTTACCCTTGTTCACCGTTGCATATCACTCTGACAAATAAGGATGTAGAAAGACGAGAAACCAATAACACTTCTGTGGGACATCTGGCTATTAGCGAACAAAATACCTAATGCACATAAGCGTTCTTGAAGCCTTGTCACCAGCACCAAGCGAGAAGCACAGATGGCGAATGGTTGCTGAGAGTTCTTTAGCCTACATGGATCTGGTGGTAAGATAAATGATATATCAGCCAAGCAAAGCCTGCTTATACCATTCGACGTTGCTACTATATAAAAAAAAACCAAAGAAGCATCTTGGCAGCGGCTGTACACTCCAATATATTTTTATCAACGAGGATTACAACCTGTCAGCTCTGCTATCGTACCATTGATTCCACGTGGAGCAGCCATGCGGGTATAAAGCAACGTGCCGGCCCGACGGGTTGGATTAGCGACCGGCTCAACAGGGCATGAAACTTTCGTGTTCCCAGCTGTCGCTTTATACTCATTAGGCTGGTGCATCCGGTAAAGAGATTATAGTGCATTCCGGTAATCATGTCACATACTAGATTTTGTTAAATTGTATACTAATTGCGAGATTTTGGCGGAAGACAAGCCATACGTTATGTTTAGCTTTTTGCTTTTAATGAGCTTTTAAAGTGGAAACTCGATAATTAGATATACTACACCTGGAGTTGACTTGGCCAGACACGTGGTTGAGAGTTTTTGTACCGCCCCGACACGGTGGTCTAGTGCTTAAGGTACTCGACTGCTGAACTGCAGGTCACTGCATTTTTGATGGAGGCGAAAATGCTGTAGGTCCGTGTGTTCAGATTCGGATGCACATTGTAGAACCCCATGGAGGTGGTCGAAATTTCAGGAGTCCTCCTTTACGGCGTCTTTCATAATCGTATGGTGGTTTTGGGACGTTAAACCTCGCATATCAATTAAGAGTTTTTGTAGTATTGTGGGCATCACACACACCGCATGTCACACTATTTATGTTCATAAGTTCGTATCCAAAATTATTAGCCCAATACAAACGCAGTAAATTCGATTGAAGGAATGATGAATAATAACATACTGCAGAAAAGATCAGCAAGAATATCTCAGAAATCAAGTTGAAAAGCGATAGGGAAAATTTGAAGAATCAGCTTTCCTGCTTCCGGGAGCGATTACTTAATTTTATGGATATGAATGAATGTGGAGGTGGGAAATAAACCAACAAATTTGCAGCTAAACTATGTAGTACGGATATTGTAGTTAATGTTACTTTGACTTGGTAGTATGCTGATTGGAAATGTGGTGTGTTATTGTTAAAATAGACAGTTGTAAATATGCAACCTTAAGTTGAAATGAAAAAGCCTACGTTATTTAAACTAGATGAAGTTGCGCCGAAATCAGTTGCTCAAGCCGTTTGTTTCCCATTTTGTCCCTCTAAAACAAACCATCAAATTGTATATAGATTCGGATTCGGTTTTTTGTGTTTCTTAGCCTCTTTTGTCTAACTGTGAATCAGGCTGATGAATAGAGCGTACACGTTCTTCCCATCGAGAGATCAGAAATTTTACAATTACTATGCAATAAATATTATTGTCAGATTTGTATTGAAAAACGTTATATACGTTTTCGGTATTGCTTTACAAGATAAAATCTATTGAACTAATTTCTTAAGTGTTTGTACCTAGTCGATGTACATAGATGTCTTTATTTCAAAAATTGTTTAGGGATGGCATTTAACTGGCAGTACATATAGAAACGTGCCTTTTCTAAGACCTGTAAGGATGATCAGGAAAGGACGGTGCATTGACATTTGCAGAGGGATTATGCAAATATGTTTCCTTCAAGCTCCTAGCCCTGTCTCTTCAACATCCCTAGAGAACATGAAGTCCTGCAGGCGCTCCTCTTCTAGTTATTTGATTCGGGTCAAACTCGTGTTTCTTCAATGAAAAAACACCAAAGGGACAAGATACTCGTGGCTTTCTCAACAATAAATGGAACTTCTGTTCTGAAAGAAGCAAGTAGATTGACGACAGCTTTTATGTCAAGGGAAAAACGACATAGTTACGTGCAATGGGCCACAGAAATTTTTGCATATACTTAAGTACACCTTTGAGTACCCAGCTATTGGATACTCTGTCTGAGAAATATTTATATGGTTGGGAAACTCTGACATATCTATGCTTTGCACGTAAAGTACGTGTTCCGTGCATAATATCTGGACATTTTACGAGGGAGAAAGAGAAAGAGAGAGAGAGAGATAAATATGCAAAGAAAGGCAGGGAGGTTAACCAGATGCACATCCGGTTTGCTACCCTGCACTGAGAACGGGATAAAGGGGAGAAAAGAGGTTGCAGAAAGATGAGAAGGTACACACAATCACGAGCACACTCGGGGAGCACACACAGTTTACAGGCGGTCGCTCAGGTTTGTTGACTTAAGGTAAAGTAGCAGTGCTTTAGTTGCTTTCTGCGCAACTGAGGCAGATGCCCAAGGTCCTAGTATCTTCTGCACACAAAATGGTCCGGGGTCAAGTCGATTCAAAACCACCCGTAGCTGGCATCGCTGTGTGTCGTAGCAAGCGCAGCTGCACAGGACGTGTTCGATGGTCTCTTCATCTCCGCAGTAGTCACATGTAGGTGTGTCTGCCATACCAATGCGAAAGGAGTACGCCTTTGTGAATGCAACACCCAACCAAAGGCGGCATAACAGTGTCGCATCGGAGCGGGAAAGTTGTGATGGTAGCTTTAGCTTGAGAGAAGGATCCAGTTCATAAAATTGACTCCTTTGGAAGCAGGTAGACGACCAGAACGTGCGTGTAAGATCTCGAGCCAGCAGGTAAAGTTGTCTTGCTGCATCATTCCTTGATAGAGGAATCGGGACTACACGGGTTTCTTCATGGGCTGAGCGGGCTGCATCATCGGCTAATTGATTTCCGGTAATACCGATATGTCCAGGCAGCCATTGATATATAATATCATTCCCTTGTGCTAGGGCTTCATGATGGCGATGTCTTATTTCTTGTACCAATTGGTCATGACTCCTCCTTCGCATGGCAGACTGCAAACTCTGAAGCGCTGCCTTCGAATCACAGAATATGACCCATTTTCCTGGACGTTCTTGAACGAGATATTGTAAAGCAGCCCTTATAGCAGCAAGCTCTGATGCCGTAGATGTAGTCATATGCGACAACTTAAACTTGATTGTCATTTCTGCAGCCGGAATTACAGCGGCACCTGATGAGCTGCTGGATGAGACGGACCCATCAGTGTATATCTGCGTTCAGTCTAAGTACAACTCATGCAATAATAGCAGTGTTGCTTGCTTCAATGCTACTCTGGAGTGACCTGTTTTTCTTTTTGATTCCCGGAATTTCTAGACGTACTTGCGGCTGGTCGAGGCACCACAAAGAGCATGCCCCTGATGGAATGCTGTTTAGGTGCTTGGCTATGACGTCTGAAAACGTAGCACATTTTACGAGCTTTATGAAATACTCGTTATTCTGAAAATGAGTGCGTTTTTGAAACCCACAGATGCTCGTTTATATATTACTTTTAAAGGGTGGGCCTGTACTAATTTTTTCTGTGTGTGCTTAAGTTAAAGCAAAGGCTTTTACTGATTCAAAGTAAAAAAAACAGCTGTTACAAGACAGATGACAATCAACTGTTTGTGTAAAAGTGGTTTCCATCGCAAGTTAGCTTCCGCTGTTAGATGCCTCCCTAGAACTTGTAACTATGGAGCATTGTGGAGTTGCTGACTGAACGAAAACAAGTTCACTTTTTCAAACATTGGATCGAACAACGTATTTAGCGCAACGTTTTGTCACCAGTTCATGCATAGATCTTCTCCAGAACTTCTGTGTAGTTCAGTTTTTGACATAGCATTGAAAGCAAAGAGAAACATTCAACCTGAAGGTGGCAGAGATCCATTACTTTCATAAACGCATGGTTTTTCATGTCAGATGTAGTTACTTTAGCCTATAACAAAATATGTGGCTATGATATTCCTGTAGCCGTGGCAACAAGATAGATATCGTTGGCCGCATGTGGCTACCGCTTGAAAATTCGTTGTTTATAGCGTACTTACTTATATATATATATATATTTATTTATTCATCTATTTATTAGTTTGAAATGCATAACAGGACCTGGAAGAGGCACAGAGTGAGTTGAGCATGCGGTAGAAAGAGAGATGAAATTAGGAAAGACAGCGAGGTTAACCGGAAAGCGAATGTCTGTTTTGCTACATTGAATACATAATATATTAGAGGCATGCGAGTGTTCCAATTGTCACAAAGTGTAAAAAAATGACATCTTACTGAGAAACGCAGATAAAAAAAGAAAATAACAGTACAAAAAGTAATTATTTGCTCAGCGAAAAAATCCCAGAATGCAAAAGTTGCTCATTCCAAACAGAGCGAAGGCACCGAGCTGACATTTCCGCTTCTAAGAAACTCCTTTTGCCGTTTGAGCGGTAATTTATTCCGATAATAAAGTTGTGGATAGATAAGTACCTTGAAAAGCCATAAAAAAGCCAGAGAGTTCCATAACTTTCTTGGTGCTCTCCTTGTTTATTTACAAAACTTCCATACTTTATACACTTTCACTTCGAACTAACCACTCCCCAGACATGAGACACCATTCCTGAGGTTCACCGATATATATTTCAAGTGGAAGGTTGTATTGACTCGATTAAATATTAGCAATTCCAAGTGCTTTAGTTATATAACTCTTACGATGAAACACTCACAGCGTACAAGCTTACTGCTTAATTAGAGGCTCATTACGCCCTAAAATATAGTAATAAGTAGCATAAAATCTCTTGTCCATCGTTTCCCGAAAGAGGTTAGCGAGCGAGCGCTGTTTCCATGGCCCCACGTCTTCGTCCAAAGTAAACAACTCGGTGTGTTTACGAAGTTGGAAACCAAGGTGCATGTCTGAGTAACAGTGTGTTTACGCGTTCCGCCACCGACTTCCCTTTCGGTCGCGGCAGCATACTCTCACTCGGCACATGTTGCTAATTTTACTTCAGTTCCCCGAGGAAGCCCGAATCATACCTACCATTAAAGGATGAGGCGACAGGACTATTGGCGTAAATGACGTCACAGTCCATATTGACGATGCAAATTACCTGCATCTAAAGCCGTGAGCAAGATTCATCAAAGAGCGTTGAATATTAATAGCCGCCAGTTGTGTACACTAAACAGAATCGCAAAACGCCCTCACAAACGTGCGAATTCTGTCTGAAGGTGTAGAAATTGACTTTTTTAGAAAAGCGTATTGCGTGTCACTTTCAGTAGTACCTGAAAATGAAGGCCTGAGATGTTGATGTTACCTAAAACACCATTTTCTTTTGGATATTTTAGTCTGTTCTGGTTTTAAAGTCACGATTTTATAGATTAAAGTTAGCAGTTGTTGTAAAGTAAGCTCGTACTGAATTCGTCTGTATCGGCAATACTGACCCCAAAAATTTGTATCTCCCTAGCAACCGAACTAAAAGCTCTGCTAAACTACTTAATTCTTTTCCGTTTTTATTTTTTATACATCACCTAATCACATTTTGTTTTTATTACTCTGCTTAATTCACGAAGCTTTTTTTTTGTTGGTTGAAGCAGTCGGTGCTTTGTTTGCAATGTTTGCGATTTCTTAACAAACGAAAATTTTTGTTTACTTTTTTGCGTTGAAGTTATTATTTCGAATGAAGTTACCTCATCTCTGTGTTTTCTATTTAGAGTATATTGCACAATGTAAAGGTAGGCTTATACTCTCAGCCCCGTCGCGGTGGTCTAGTGGCTAAGGTACTCGGCTGCTGACCCGCAGGTCGCGGGCTCAAATCCCGCCTGCGGCGGCTGCATTTCCGATGAAGGCAGAAATGTTGTAGGCCCGTGTGCTCAGATTTGGGTGCACGTTAAATAACCCCAGGTGGTCGAAATTTCCGGAGCCCTCCACTACGGCGTCTCTCATAATCATAGCGTGGTTTTGGGACGTTAAACCCCACAAATCAATCAATCAAGGCTTATACTCTCAGACCGCTTTTCTTGGCAATGAAGTGAAAGCTACATAAGCAGAGCTTGTGCATATGTATGCACACGCGTACCATGCGTTCTGTACAACTGTTGAATGTGATGGCCGTGTGCGATGAACTTTTCATATCGATCCAGATGCCGCTTGGCGTTTGAAGTGCGTAAAAGAGGCGGCTTTCTCACGAGTTCAAAAACTCCAAGTGACGATGAATAAATTAAAACAAATGCGGACATCTTAGTGATGTGAGCTGCATTCTGTGTGGGGGAGCTATCAGCAGAAAAGGAGAGCAGTATTTTCACATCTCATGCTGCAAATCAAGCAATTGGAAGACCATATTCTTGAGCAGTAGAATGCGTCCAATATGGATCTGTAGCCTTCACTGCATTGCCAAGGAAAGTTGTCGATGTGTGCAATTCTCTCACGAAAAAAAAAAAAGCATTGATATGGTCAGCTTTATGAATCGTTTTGTTTTGTTTTCGTGCATGTACTACAGCACAAGCATTTTACTCGTTACAAATGGTATCTATATTACGCTTGTTTCGAAAGAGAATACGCAATTACATGCCTTGATGGAGTGACTAGTACTAGATATGCGAACATTGCGTCCGATTGTGACTTTGCTGGAACGATTTTATTCACAACAAGCACATTTTTAGGAAAGCTACGATTACAACATTTCACATTTTTCAAGTAGTTATGATTATATTGACAATTGACAGGCCATAAAGTACACATTTGTGCAATCACCTTCTTTTGCTCAACATCAAGATGGTACATATGTTTCTTTCATGTTTGCGGGGGTTAGAAATGGTGGAAATGCCGAAGCTACAGCTTAGTTATTATGCATGCATTTGAAAAACTTTTAATAACCTTTTTCTTGTAATATTTCATTCATAAAATTGCCTGAGAAGCGGACCTTGTTTCCGGGCAGAGGAATATAAATTGTGTTCTGCAAGTACATTAATTTTTGTTACGACTGTGGTGTCGCAATCTTGGAGGCGTCCGGTCGCTCCCACGAATTCATGGCTCTCGACTCACTCATGGTAAAGAAGACAAATGGTTACTATCGTTGATATGAAAGAAGAGAATGCCGACAATGTAGCCACAGGTGCATAAACAGCGCAGTTTTTAGAGACATACTCAGACGTTTGGTGTGGTGAAGTTAGATTCCAGGCACCTCCATCACTGTGGCAAGGTTTTAAAACTAATCCCTAACCAAGTTTCTAAGTAGAGTTTACGCTGACAGCCGATAATCGAGCCAAGTAAATGTTGAATACTTTGCTCATTCATTAATGTTCTGTTGTCTCCTTCGCCGTAGCAGCCATATTTTCTTTCTATAGAAGAATAAAACCATTCGCTAAAGAAAAAATTAATTACGGCCTCTAATTTCTTAACGACTTAGCCGCTTAGTATAAGTAAAGTACGGAATATAAAAACACTATGCTCGTTTGATGTTCACATCAAAGCGTTTAAACCACAAGGCCAGCTCGCTTGTCTTTGAGAACGCTTGGAAAAATAGTTAAGCAATTATTTCAACAGCTTAAGCCTGCTGCTAATGTGCTGCTCCAACTAAATATGGTTGTAAGTTGAAGTACACCTTCAGAGAACAACGTAATTGCACGTTTCAAGTACTAATATACATAATAGAAGCTTGACACTTAACGTAACGCTCATGTGTCCTGACACAATTATTCAACGGGAGCTCCATTAACTTTCTTACCTTTTTCGTTCCATTTTCTCTCTCTCTCGCTCTGGATCACTCGTTTTTACCTTTGCTTGACACTTGTGTATTATGAAAGACTATATCGTTTCTTGTTCTACTGAGTTGGTTACCAACAATGTTGAAGAAATGGGGTACAACACAACTTTGAAACCTTAGTTCTAACTTTCTTGTATATTATACGCACAAGCAATTTTGCTTCGTACCAAAGAAAGAGTTAAAAGACAGAAATCTACATAAAACAAGGGGCTTTCAAACAATTTCAACGAATCGTGCATATTTCAGCAGCGTCTTCGTCACATTCTGATGAAAGCCACTGAAGAAGTTCACGACTTCCTTGTAATGGCAGTAGTTCCAGAATGAAAACAAAAGGTGGTTATAATAATACTAAACAATTGCGTATACCTTCAGTTAAAGTGGCATTACTATGACGGCCAGTATCCCGCATCCGCCTTTATTTTCTGCTCGTAGGTGCCCTGCCCTGCTTATGTCAGCAACTTACATTTCTTATCCGACATCTGGCATCGGTTTCTTCCTCTTAATATCAAGAGTCGCATAATTACGAGGTTGTAACAGCTGCAGCGCTTTCATTCCAAGATTTTTATTTTTTTTTTTGCCACCGAGACGCTCGGAAGCGTCACAGTTGTTCACGCGCTGCGGTAGACACCAGGAAATGAACGTTACCAGGGCCACACAGTCTAGAGACATTGGATATGGCAGCCGCTGTTAAGATGCGGTAGTGTTTTCTGGATGATTGCTTGCTTTCTATGTCTATACATTCTTTCATCACAATTATAAGTGCCGAAATAGTTAATACAACACCATGTTTCGGAAAAGAAAGCAGTTCAAGCACTATATTGCTAACCACCTACACGACTGTTGGAATTTGGGGCAAGTAATGTTGCACCGTTTTTCTTTAACTACTAAGCTGTATTTGTGCATCTGGCAACAGGTTTGAGACAATAAGAAATGTTGTTATTTGTTACTTTAAATTAAGTAAAAACGATGAACTGTATGCGGATAAATGATTTAATGAATGGTTCAAAAGATTTATTGTTACTAGCTTCGGCAGTTATATTAGCCAGAAACGTGAAGCCTATTCTCTATTCAGGGACTCTGTTGGAATGAGCTGTAACCGGCACCCATTCCCCGAGGCAGTGCTCGGCTGGATAAAGTCTCTTCCCACCTCTTCCAAATCAGCTGCGTATTTGGCATGATGACTCTATCATAATGGCTGGACATGTTAAACAGGTCAGCATAGCTGTCACAGAATTCACACACAGCACCAAACTGTTCTGGGTATAATTTGGCCATCATGGCTGGACTGCTGGATGACAAGTCTCCTCGAATTTATTAATAAGCTTCTTAGTAAGGTGATGGAAAACTTGTCTTTGCAGGCGAGATTGCTGGAGTGTAACTGCTTATGCTGTAGTCGGTGTTGTTTGTTGAATACCGTGGACTGAGGGGCCAGGACAAAACCAGGTAAATAAATTCTCTGGTTGAATTGTGCGTTGACTTGCTTACAGCTAGCACTTGATGACCTGACACCCAGATGCACACAACACTAGTACATTCAGTTTCAGTTGAGGTTTATTGCAACTGAACTTACAAAGATCGGTACAAAAATATATGCAGACGAGAGTCTTAAAGTCAGTGAGGGCTTTGAGTCAGTGTGGGCTCACTGAGTGAGGGCTCACTCAGTGAGCCCTCACTCAACGGGCTTCTCAGTTGAGAACACAAATAGATAGAGTGTGCTCTAAATACAGAAAAAAATATATAATAGAATAGTAAAAATATCAAAAAGTAACCCGAGATATCTGTAGCATAAAGAACATCAAACAAGCAACATTAAAACCGAGAAACAATCAAATTGAAAGCAAATAAGGCCAATAGTTAATCTATTTTACTAAGAATATAAAGCTTTATTTCATGCCTAAATGTGTGTAGAGAAGTTGAAGTGACAGTAGATCGCCATTCCAAAGTTTAAGCGAAGAAAACGATGATGCCATTTTACTTTAGTTTGCTACATCGACGGAGCAGCAAATCAACATTGATTGATTGGTATGTCTGGCTTAACGTATCGAAATTACCATATAATTATTAGAGACGCCATATTGAAGAGCTCCGGAAATATCGGCCTCCTGAGGTTCTGTAACGTGCACCCATATCTGAGCAAATGGGTCTACGGCATTTTCACCTCTATCGAAAATGCAGGCGCTGCAGCTGGCATTCGATCCCGCAACCTGCAGTTCAGCAACCGAGTGCCTGAGCTGCTTGATCACTATGGCGGGGCAGAAAATTATGATATTGTGTAAACTTAGTGCAGGTAATATTGATACGCAACCTAAGATCAATAAATACATGATGGACATGAATATGAAGTATTTTTAAAATATAATACTTGAATAATATTTATTCAAATCAGAATGATTTGTTTAAATGGCCCTGACCATGCGCACTTACCGTTGTTTTTTACTATAAATGCGTGCGAAATGTCTGCCAATCACTCGCTTTTAAGTTGGCCAGAAGAGTGGTTTTTTCATGGATCGTATTGAAACCTGTCAAAGTATGACATCAGTTGGAGATGAAAGCCTTACTTTATTGCGATGACGTCGAAACTAGTGTATTAAGAGGGTTCTGTGGTGTAAAGTTTTTCTTATACATAAAATTGAGCATATTTAGAAAACCATCAGCAGATTTTTTGAGAAACCACCAGCGTTACGGAAAACGCGCCGAGAGTGTAAATGCTTTTATGTGCGCACTGTGCGATCGATTCTACCTGCTGATAGATAACAAACAAATAGATGGGCACGAGTTTATTGTTTTCGCGCTGGGCTTTGACCATAGAGAGTCACAATTGAAACACCTCTGTCACAATAGCTCAGACATTTTCATTTATGGTTATTTATATTTGTTAGGCGTACACGTGTGCTGGTATTACGTCACTTGGGCACGCGCATCTGTGTTATCCATTCACGTTTGGTGCGTTTGAAGTGACGTCATAACTAAATGCTGGCCAAAAAGTGTCATAGTTTTATCACAACAGTAAAGCAATGAATGCATTGATTGATATGGTGGGTTTAACGTCCCAAAACTACCATACGATTATGAGAGGTGCCGTAGTGGAGGACTCCGGAAATTTTGACCACCTGAGCTTCTTTAACATGCACCCAAATCTGAGCACACGGGCCTACGACATTTCCGCCTCCATCGGAAATGCAGGCGCCGCAGTCGGGATTTGATCCCGCGACCTGCGGGTCGCCAGACAAGCACCTTAGTCACTGGGCCACCGCGGCGGGACGAAGCAATGAATGCAATAGCAACAATTGTAATGCTATATTAACTAGGGCTAGCAGCTGTGTAATAAATGCAGCGTTTTTTGCTTATGGGCGAGATCGGATTGTTTAGAATGCGATCTCATTTACCATCACAGAACACTACAGTGAGTAAATGGGGCCGTTCAAGACACGAAGATTTGTTCGTGCTTTTTGTCGCCTCAACACGGAGGAAGCAGAGAGAGCGTATATGTGTATACGTGGAACCCACCAACTGATGTCTGCCCAGAGAGAGTGCTTGAATGTGCCTTTTTGTTCAAAATTCAAAGTTGCCACCCTAGCTCCACAGCCCCCCAACCAGCACCTCTTCGTGCAACTTCACCCGATAGAGCCGTTTGACGCGTTTCATTTTCGCTTGAGCCGCGTCCGTAAGCAGCAATTGAAAATATGCGCTCGGACATACAATATGCGACGCATAGAGTCATGTTATCTATTTAGCCTTCACACAAAACATGACGGTGGTGGCAAAAACTCATCTGGGGTGTCCATGCAATTGTGAAATTGATAAAATATTATTTGCATGCATTTACTATTGCTCTTCTTTAAGCAAGTCATGGAGAAGTTACTTAAATAAACTACTTTTCTGTGTGTTTGTGTGCGTGTATTCTTGATGAGGTGTGCTTGCTTGCCCCATCTTGCTCAATTGTCGGAACTTGTATACGTATTCACTTATTTCTTGCCACAATTAAGTTTCGAAGACTGCCCGCATTAGGTGGTGGCTTCCGTTTTAGAGATCTTCGTACTGAGCATTGGTGCACAGTCTGCCGAAGCAGGGAGGCTTAAGAAATTCAATTTCATTCCTTGCAGCCGGAAGCGACACTGAATTCAATCAACGAGACCTTGCACCGGCAAGAGTACGGGACTTCAGCGTAACCGACACTCCCGCTAATTGAACGTCAGATGCACTTACCTCAACCAGTACTCCGTTCATGCGTGACCTTGTAGCCGGCAAAGAAGGATTAACTTCCGCATGTAACGCCCTTGTGATAATATTAAAACAGGTAGCTTTTACGACAATGTTAATGCCTTGTGTATTACGCTAGAAAATGCCAGTGAGTGTCCATCTAAGAAGTGTTGGGCGTCTGCATAGGTCCAATATGAAGGAGATGAGGTGTTGCTTAACGAAGGCGAAGCGGCCTGTAAGGAGAAAGTTCCTTCATTCGGAATTTCGTTCATATGTGCAAATTCCAGGTGGCAAAATAAATTTTGCGCATCTGACTGCGATGCGTACATGTCAAACGAAACTTTGACGCAGCCGGGGGAGGCTTTGAGGGTGGAAGAGGGGGCTGCGTACACAAGCAGAAACATTGAATGAAATTACACGTTGGAGATACCTCTCCGCCGTACAAAAAGGAAATCTGCATTAGCCACTGCATGAAACCTTTGCCCAAGCCTACTGCACGGTGGCCTACTTTCACAGGCGACAGGATTCGCATACAAATTCTCTTTTTTTTATTTAAGTGTCAGGCATACTGATGCACGCCGTTTCTTAAATGCAGTGCATGAATGGCCTTGAAATAAGAATGCTCAAAGTTATTTCAAAGTAGCTTTATCTATAATTCATTACAAGGCAGTTAAATAAAAACTAGGGCACAATTAATTCATAAATGCAGAATACGTTCGAGCAGGTTACGACAACACTATAGTACCCCAAGTTTTCTTTGTAAATTTTGTGGTAGCCTACACAGAGAAAATAAACCTTGGAGGCACCACTTTACAGGCTAGCTTACTGGTCTGCACATGATGCCACTCCCTGCTTTCGCTTCAGAAGAACACGCTATAGGGATGTTTCAGAGCTTTATTTTAAGGTACACGAATGGCTCGCGCGCACTTTGAAGAAACAGACATAGATTCAGTTTCCTTGAGATGCCGGTGACGCAGACAGGCATGAGTAATATAAGCATGTTCATAACGCAACTTCCTTTGTTTGCATCTCTATTTCATCCGGTTGCGTCTCCCATTCTTGCTGCGGGCCAGCCTTTATTTTTGTAGCACACTTTCCCTCCACGATTTTCGATTTCTTTTGTTATTTCAGCTATCTCTGTTTTCTTATTTTCTCTTTGTGCTGTGGAAAAACTAAGCTGCCTGCGTTTTTAGATTAGCCTCCGCTTCATCAGGCGGCAACTTGTTATTAGTCACTCAGGTGGACTGTCTGTGACATAAGCCACCTTAACCATGACGCCACATCATGAGTTGTTTGATGACTGATGGAAACCATACTTTTCGCCTTCTCTACGCATGTCCATTACTGTGGCGTGTTCTTTTGTGAATGTTTATAAAAGAAAATTACCAATATTTGTTTAAAATATTCATTTTTTTCGACAATTGTATTGATGGTAAATTAATGTAGGTGCGATCAATAGGATGCGATTTATGCACGATATTTCTTTGTAGAATGCTGTTAATTAAAAGGAAAACTAAATATTGACACTTCCAATACACGCGTACAAAAATTTTGTAGGCTATGCTGCCTTAGGGATACATGAGATAATTGGTGGGTAGTTGCCCCCTTCCACACTGTGAAACATCCTGTTACATTTAATTTGCCTAATATTTTTAGTTGTAACAAGCTTTCTCACACTCAATAGCAGAGTAGACAAACAGCACGGCTTGCACAACCAATAAAATGCAAAACAGCTCTAAGCTTAGGCAAAAATAGACATCTCTGTTCTATTAAGCCACTATTCTGTTTCGTTGTTGTTCACGCGCTAAAGGAGGCCTAAATAAGCCTGCGGATATTTTCACTGCTGTATATGCTAGAACCATTTTTCGTCTTGTGTAGTGTCGTTGCATGCAGAAGCAGTATTGGGTAAAGCGATTCGCTCAACCAGGTTAGAGAAACTTGAATGACAGCAGCATACAAAATGCACCCCTCACAGTCTAACTGCTACTGCACGACAGCCAAGAGTAACAAAGCGTTAGCTTTGAATGTGCTGCACGCCTCAGGTGCCAAAGTCAACGAGAGCAGTTGGGACAAGTACAAAGCAGGATTTTGTGAGTAAACTGTATCTGTCACCACATCTTAAGGACGCCCCACTGCGGTGGTCTAGTGGCTAAGGTACTCGGCTGCTGACCCGCAGGTCGAGGGATCGAATCATGGCTGTGGCGGCTGCATTTTCGATAGAGGCGGAAATGTTGTAGGCCCGTGTGCTCATATTTGGGTGCACGTTAAAGAACACCAGGTGGTCAAAAATTTCCGGAGCCCTCCACTACGGCGTTTCTCATAATCATATGGTGCTTTTGGAACGTTAAATCCCACATATCAATCAATCAAATTCTTAAGGACAATGGCGCTGTTTGGCGCAGTTTCAAGGAGTTATCATAAAACAGCCATTATCTTTAGCAAACTGCAAAGAATTTTTAATTAACTTTGGCGGGACCACTATAGGATTGAAGAAAATAATTCAAAAAAGGGGGAACCACCGTTCGCTTTGTTTTTTTTTTCATTTTTTTGTTTTCTGTGAACTTAATTGAGTCCCAGCTGTACCGCCATATGAGCAATACATCAATATAGGTGGGTAGCACATTTTTGGGTATGCCGGTGCTTATGTAAGGGCAACACACTTGAAGCCATGTGGCTAGCGTTGAATAACATCAACCTCCTTGTTATGCACACATCTAAATTTAATCGCTTCTCGCGTTTGCTGAACTTCGGCTTAAGTTTTTGTGTAGAACTTGTTGTCGGCTATTTTTTATTTTTTCTCTTTTTAGGGACCCCATAAAAGAAGAGATACGAAAAAAAGCGATTTTTCTCGCCAAATAGTCAGTTTCTCCTAAATACTGAAGGCCTTGGAAATTGACTTGTATAATGCTCTTTAAATGAGGTTCGGTTAGCGTTTACTCGTTTTGAAGATGCACCACCCAGCCCAAATGCGCGTCTTTCTAATCTGGCTCTAATGCCCCGCCGCGGTGGTCAAGTGGCCAAGGTACTTGGCTACCGACCGCACGTCGTAGAGTCAAATCCGGGCTGCGACGGCTGCTCTTTCTATGGAGGCGAAAATGTGTTGAGCCCGTGTACTCAGATTTGGGTGCACGTTAAAAAAACCCAGGTGGTTGAAATTTTCGGAGCCCTCCACTACGGCGTCTCTCATTATCGTGTGCTGGTTTTGAGATGGTAAAAACCACACATCAATCAATCAATCAATCAACCTCACCAAAATGTTACTACCCGAAACTCACTCAGACTGAAGGCTCGAACTGTGTATGAGTGAGTCCGAGTGAGTTGATTGATTAGTTCATTTGCCTATAGAATGACCTTGTTTGATCATAATGTATAGGCTATTTGAAACTAATTTCTCATGCAATTGGTGTTCATGTAGGTACATTTTGATATACCTTAGATTATCAGCGGTAGTGGTTGCAAACGAGAGAGAACATTTTTTATTGTAAGAGCTGACAAAATAAAATACATTTATCGAGAACTTCCCCAGATGAGTTGGCACAAGCAGCCCTAGACTACCCTAAGACGACTTTTGGCTCTGATCAATAGATATTGAAATGATGTACGAACTATATTATTTGGAATACGTTTTAGAAGAAGTGAGTATAAACGAGAATTCAGGTAAGTCTGATTGTAATGCTAAATAATAGTAGATAGGATCTTAGGACAGCAAAAACAAGTGGAACTCACTGGGGCACAGATCTCGCGCTTTGAACTCATACAGACTGAAACGTGCATTGTTTTCAACCGGACTCGAACTAACCAAAATAAAACTCACCCGCACTCATTCGGAATCAGACTCATGGCTCGATTGGAGTATCAGTAAGCCTGGGTCAGTCGATTAATGAGCGAGTTCGCCGACTTATGCATGTGTCATATAACAGCATACCACGCTTTCAATTTTTGCAATATTTTTCTCCCGAAAAGTATGTTATGGGCTTTCAAATAAGCTTCTTTTACAACCACAGCAATTCAGCAACTGTTACTTGAAAGCAGTTACTTACTTTTTTGTAAACTCATCTTCCCCACTCTTCGCCAATGAAGCCATTTTCTCCAGCTTTGCTTTATTTTGTCCTGATGTCGATTATGTTGCCATTATTTTTTCTTTTTTTTCTTTTGCATTAGTTATATTACAGTATTACTACTCAAAGTTTGTGGCACATTGGGCACTTGATTTGAAGAGTTGATGTGTGGAATTTAACGTCCAAAAACCACCATATGATTATGAGAGATGCCGTAGTGGAGGGCTCCGGAGATTTTGACCCTCTGGGGTTCTTCAGCGTGCTCCCAAATCTGAGCACACGGACCTACAACATTTTCGCTTCCATCGAAAATCCCGCGAACTGCGTGTCACCAGCCGATTACCTTAGCCACTAGACCACCGCGGCGAAGCTGATCTGAAGAGTTGTCTATTGCGCATTTATTCTAAGCTAGGTAACTCTCGTGAAAGAATTTTATATGTAAAAGTGCTACGAAGGAAAGGGGGGGGGTATACCCAACCAATGTTGAAGGTGTTGAAGGATGGTTAAACTATTTTTAGGTTGCTGTAGTTATTTCTATTTTGATAGTTCAAACTTGACTGGTGCAGGTAACTTCGTCTTGTGAGTTCGGCTTGTTGGAAAAGAGCTGGCTTGGGTCTGGCGCACTACACCCCATTCGTACACGCATAAACATAACATTCAGGACGCTAACATAGCTTCACCTCGCCGATAAAACAGTATACACAGTAAGATGTTGCGAGCTTCAATATGTTTTGAGATTTCGTGATGCATATATGAAATCTAAAGGTATTGTGCAGGCGTGGCTATAGCTCAAGCAAAGCATCGTTTAATGCATAGAGAATAATAATCATGCAAATAGAATTAATTAATCAAACATGGTGATTTACAAAACTTTTGTAGCACGGAAGCACATGCTGATAATACCGAGAGATCAAATAAAAATAGGTAGCTCTACTGGTATGCGTAGCTGCGAAGGATGCTACAGTTGAAGATGGAACGAAAAAGTGTGAAAATTTTCTGATCCTTTCTGTTTGTTTTGGTTAATTGATCTCGGTTGCATTATCAAGCTGTAAAAGACCAAGAAAATCTGCTTGTTATACTTTTCCGTCACTATATTCAGCATTGCAAACACTTCTCAGCAGTGATGATTATAGTGCTGCTACCATCAAACTTCGTTTCCTATCTACTGTTTCCACAACTAATAGGAGCGAACGCACTGCCAGAATCGCTGCTGAGTACAAGAACATACTTGTGAGTTCACCATAAAATGCGCAAAATTAGGTCGTTCAGTTTCTTCTTTGGAACAGCACAATAACTCTCCGCTCACAAGGAAATGAAAGAAAAAAGGTGTATTTCGGACGAAAAAAAAAACAAAAACAAAATTAGGGCACCCTTAAGCTTCGCCTTTAAAAGTTGAATGCGATGTTGATATCCTCTCCCTAGTGCCTACATTCACCACTTAATGTATACTTTTTATGAAATGATGTTAATTGAGAAGTTTGAATTGTGGATTGAATTACTGCAATTGATATAGTGGAAAGTGGCTTGTGTCAACGAAGCTTTCACTTATGGCTGCATTGTGCCTATTCGGTAGCATGCTATAAAGGCCAACTCCGGCAATTTTTTTGATCATGTCGAGGTATGGTGTTTTTGTGTCCTTGAGACACTCTTGTCACGTGTCTAATAGCTGAAATGTTCAAGAAATTTGAAAAGGATTCTTATTAAGCAAAAAAATGTGCAATACCGAAACCGATACCCAACCGGCCACCCTGTCTGCGTATGACGTACTATTTGGTAAGAACCGGAGGCCGTATTTTTGGTCTCTCCGGCGCGGAGTATGAAAACTGTTGAAACGAGACCACAGAAGCGCCGGCCAAACACCACAGAGGAAGAAAAGAAGCTTTTCCGTGTTATACCCATGTCCAAGACCACCGCCGTTGCCTTGTGGTCAGCAAAATAAACGCTGTAGCGGCCAAAGCAGTGATGCCATCAGCTACGTCACTTTCATTAACATGGCAAACATTACGTCACTCACACAGTGTTGCCAATTATTCTGGCAAGCGATGTGAGCTTTTCGAGGCAATCTTTAAAATTCATTTCAAACTACCAGCGCATCTCTAAAGCCTGTATTTTGGCATAAATGACGGAAATGCGCAAAGGAACGCACCCAGTGAATTTCATTAAGACCCATTGATCTCGAAAAATCACCGAAGTTGGCCTTTAAACCACGGATAATAATGTGCGTGAAATGTTTTCGAACTTGTTATGTTCCCGACACGTGCGTGCAGTAACATGTGTTCTTTTTTAATAGATGACCGGCTTCTAACAAGAAGCAATTATGATATTATCACGTTCTGACACTGGTAGTAAATGAACGCTTGAACCTCTCAATATTACTTCGATATTACACGTTGTATTGTGAAGCCCGTATGCAGGAAGCGTCTGTTTGTAAAGCATGAAAGTTGTTTCCACTGTATTTCGAAACAAAGAAAGCTACTTTCACTGTATTTCCAAGAAAAAAAGCATGAGTTGCTGGTGGAACCTCCGCTTGCCTCTCAGACGGCGTGGATTCAATTCTCACTTGTACGCGGGAATTTCAATAATTATGTTATTTGCATCTTCATCTTTTTTTTGGTCACAAACAAGATTTTTGGTCACCACTAGCGCTGCTGACGCCGACAACAACAGTGACACCGAAAATTCTGCAAAACGAGCGTTATTAAAAAAAAATCTTGGCGCAACAAATCCACAGCAAGACAGGCAAACCCGTATGAAAAACGCCACGCCTGCGCGGAAGGAGCAGCACATTCACAGCGAAAGCTAAAAGAGCGGCCTTTCAGAGCCTTTTCAAAACAGTCATAGGATAACTATAGCAAGCACACTTACTTGATACCCACTAGGACAATAATAAACTTTTTTGTAGTAGGCTGGCATTCGCTATGCTATTTTTTGTCATTCTTCTGAGAAACGTGGTATCCGCTAAACATCTGCAAGGAATTTCGTGCCAACCATTTATGCAGTGGCTGACGACGATGAGAAATTATGGCTGAAGTGGGTATGCGCCACAGTTTATAGGGAAACAAGAACAAGCTTTTGTAATAGGTTGGAGCATTGGACTGCCAACTTGTTACGCTAATCGCATTGTGCGACGACTGGATGTTATTTCACTGTTTTAAAATGCTTTAGAAGTTGTATTAACGCGATTGCTTTCCCGACATCAAGCGTGCCTAAGGCAAGTTTGCTAACAAGTCGTAAGCACCAGCGTAGCTCAGTGGTAGAATACTGAGCTTGCACCCAGTAGACCCGGGTTTCGAGCCCCACTGGGTCTTTGGTGCTAAGTTTTTTTTTTCTCCTAATTTCGCTCGATGTGCTTACGCACACCAACGGCGGCGGCGGAAAACTGCTCGTGACTCGAGTTGTGATCTCATGACAGCTTAATACGAGGTGATGTTTTACATTACCTGAACTGTCGTACGATGAAGTATGGGTGAACTGAAAAGACGCTAGGACGCGCACGCGCATACTTAGTCCGCCCATGTTCTGTAACAGGGTAACATGTACGAAAAAGCCCAAAATAGGTTGAAATATAACTGCATATTTGCTTCGTGCATAAAAATATTTATTTAAATGCAGCTAACAAGAAAGCTTGAGCAGGAAAACTAAGAAATGAAGAAAATATAAGAGCATTGCGAGAGTAACACAACCTGCAGGTATGTTACCAGAAAAAAAACGTTCACAGTGTAGAGTGCGTAATAAAACTGCTATGAAACCACGCCTATAGGACTTATGTGAGAGATTGGGGGTAGAGAAACGACGAACATCACTCAGCGTCCATGCAGAGGACAATATTGAAAGAAAATGGTTTACTGTGTAGCCAACGAAGTCTAAACTACAGCGTTCATTCTAAACTTTGTAAGTTGAGACGTGAATGGGGAAGTGTGTTCCTCTTTCGAATTATGCGTGGGAGCAAAGCTAACATGGTCAATTAGAGAAAACGCAAAGTGAAAAGGAAGGAAAAGCGAATGGGGAATAAGGGAGTCTGAAAGTTGTCACGAGGAGACACGGAGCTGGCAATGGGAGTGCAGTGGCTGACGGGTCCAAAGGGAGAGCACGGAAGTGCGTTTACTTTCGAAGAAAAGAGAGTTCTGACCCGCGCTGCAGATCAGAACTCCCTCTTCTTCCTAAACGAAGGAGAGAGAGCGCGCCTGCTCCTCGCCACAGTGTCGGCCGTTAACGAGCGCGCGAACGCGGGCGGCGTGTTGGTGCGCTAGCGACGGCAGCGGTGGCGTTGCGGGGCCCGCGGACGCTCTTGTAGTATAGCCACGCCGCCGCTCAATCGCGGGCAGCGGACTCGTCGTCCCCGGAGGGCTTGAACCATAGCTCCCTCGTCACCGTGGTGGCCAGCCGCTGCACGCACGCTGTGACGAACGTTGCCACGCGATGATGGGCGGGCTATGCACCCGCGCCTGCCGCCTCGTCTTGGTGATCGGCATCTTCTGCTGGCCGCCCGCTCTGGCTCTCGTGCCTGGGTGAGTAGATGAGAAGAGTTTGGTATGCACGAAGAAGAATGAAAGGGTTATAACGATGTGCTTTTCCTTCAGAAATGAGGACGGCAAATTGCATCGGTGTCATGGGAAATTTTTACGAGACGCTGGCTAAGTTAGTCGTGGCACGTGGTCGTAGCTAAACTGATTGTCCGAGTGTGAGTTGTGTTCATTGATGTATGAAAGTGTGTGTACACAGCCTGAAATGGTGGTTTCTAAGGCATGTGTTCTCAGTGTCTGAAATTTGGGAGCGTGATTACCTAAAGCGAAAAATAAAATAGCGAAACGCGTTGTGTCAATATTATTTTCTTGGGTCCTTTTTTTCACGTTAGCTCAGGGTGATATAGATGAACCTTTTTCTGTAAACTTAGTGCCATTGAAATAGTCTAATGTATGGAGTTTTATGATATCCTTAACCCCCGTTGGTTCCCAAACCCACTCTGCTTTCTTCTTGTCTCTTAAGGTTATACCTGCCATTTTTCTTTCAATTGCTCCCTGCGTCGTCTTTAATTTAAGCTGAACACTCTTTGTAAGACACCAGGATTCTGCTCCGTAGCTAAGTACCGGCAAGATACAGCTGTATATACCATTTTCTTGAAGGATAGTGGCAATCTACCTATCATAATCTGAGAGTGCTTACCAAATGTGCTCCACCCCATTCTTATTCTTCTAGTTACTTCAATGTCGTAGTTCGGCTCCGGGTTATTACCTGCCCGAAGTAGACAGAGGGAACGAACGGGTGTTAAGGATATCAGAGTTGAAATCAAGAAGAAGAAATGGACATGGGTCGGGCATGTAGCGCGTAGACAGGATAACCGCTGGTCATTAAGAGTAACTAACTGCGTTCCCAGAGAACGCAAGCGGGTTAAGGGGAGACAGAAGGTTAGGTGGGCCGATGAGATTTACAAGTTTGCTGGTATAAATTGGCAGCAGCAAGCACAGGACCTAGTTAACTGGCGGAGCATGGGAGAGGCCTTCGTCCTGCAGTGGACGTAGTCAGGATGATGATGATGATGGAGGTCGGTATGAGCCACTGGTACACGGGTATGTGCCACTGGTGATATGGTTTGTTTATATATACTCAGGAATGGTGAGAACACACACGGATAACTCTAATGCTTGAGCGTTAAAAAAAAAAAAGCTGCCCTAGGCAGCGTTGACCGGACAACGCAAACAATAAATATCATTGTTTCAGCAGGATTCGAACCCTAGCATTCTTTGTGCCAATGAAGTATTCTAACACAGAGCCATCCAGGTCTCGGATATATTTTTTAAATATACTAAATAGACCCTAATGTTCGGTAACGAGAATGGTGGTTGCAGTACTCGCTATCCGATTATAAAAACAATACATATACTCTTATGATACAGCCGTCATGCCGGATTAACTTGTAGTTAGGTGCCATCCGCTGAGGTTAATTTCTGTGGCAGTGTTGAGGGCTACAATCCTCGCGCGCACCAGAACATGATCAGCGTTTCATATCTGTTGACCACTTTGGTGCTGCTAATCTCCACATCGCTATTGGTATCAATACGCAACTGTAAAAAACGGCCAATACAAAACATACGCGGCTGTTCAACGCATGTGCGTGCGTCCATTTGGACATATATTTAGCGCCACTTCATATCTTCTTGCTCAAAGAAAAAAAAATAACACGTTTCACTTTTCATCCGCATGCTTCGATTCACAAAGTACGTATTCACAAAGTACATCGATTCACAAAGTACGTAGGATCTGCTGACGAATCTGCAGAAAGAGCTCGTTGCGCAGAAATCTCGGCGCCGGTGTCGGTGACGGCCTCCTTGGTTGTGACCGAAGAATCATCATCTTATGCATGGCCGAAAGATCTAGAAAGACGCAAATAAAATAAATGATAAAAAATTCTGGGGCAGATTGGGAATCAAACTCGGGTCGTTTGCGTGGCAAGCGGATGTTCGACCACACGGCCACGTGCCGGCTTGAGAGTACAGTGAAAGTAACTTCACCTGCTTGAAAATGCAGTGAAAGTAACTTTCATGCTTAAGAAATACACACGTCTTGTATACATCCTTCGAAATACAACATGAAATATTGCAGCAATAATGCGTGGTACAAGCACCCATTGCCAAGGGCCGTCACAACATGTGATTTCCATTATGACTCCGTGATTTAAAGCCAGTCACACACTACAAAAGGCACCTACGCTACGGTTCCTAGTTCCTTAAGGCCACCTATGAATGCATAGCAAGTTAAAAGAAAGGATTTCAGGCACTAAATGTTCAAAGTACGAACTAGAAGTGGGGCATCGCTATTGCGTTTGACTCTTCAAGGAGAAGCTTTATCCCCGTATTCACAAACGCTCCGTCACTCAAGGACTCTCCTCAACTTGAAAAAGTCGATGGGAGCGCCGTCTCTTGGCAGACCAAGTCACTGCATATCGGAAATAATTTGCAGCGATTATTGAGAAGCACGGTGTCAATAATCGATTCAGTTGAGCAGCGACGCAGTGCTGAACTCAGTGACTAAGTGAAGGATGGAGTTCGAGTCGAGGAGCGTTTCTGAATACGGGGGTTATTGTCCCTTCCATTTCTCACTTAAGGCAGTGCGCGTTGTACACTTAGCTATAAAAATCTACTAACATCTTACCTATAAATCTACATGTTACACTGCAAATGCCATCGAAAGACGATAGTTTTGAGTCTGGAGAGAGTGAACAAAACGTTTATTTGATGTTTTGTGCAGTCGAATCGGTAAATGGTATTCTGGAGGCGCTGCGTTACAGTGCCTCGAACGTGCAACGAAGGCGAACGAGCGCATCAAGTCGCGTCACATTTGAGACATGAGCGCCGTCTGGCAGTTATTTTGGAAAACGAAGCGCGCGGCGTGCGCGCCCGTCTCGGATGTGATAAAGTGTAGAACGCAAGGCGACGGGTAGGTGCCACCACCGTATCGTCTTAGCAAAGCGTTGGAAACACTTGCCTTTTCGTGCAAGCGTTGAATATTCAGCGCAGCATGATAAGCGCTATGGTCCTTAGAATTACTTATGTATACCTTTTATACTAAAAAGACACACATACAGAATATTGACGTGTTGTTACGGTGCCTCAGATATTCGCAATTATTGCTTTTCACTTGACAATCGCACAAGTATGAACACTAAATCTTGAGCGATTTGGGTAGGCGCTGCGGATGGCGTCGGCCGTTTGGAGTATCGTCTGGGGCTCTGTAAGCCCTAGAGTATTGTTAAGGGCAGACAAAGAGACAGACAGACCAAAATTTTTGCCTCAAAGATCACTAAGAAAGACTATCCTCTTTATAATATTGGTGTGGGTTATGCTCTAGGATTTGCTTTCTCTGATTATCAACGCTTTACGCGATCCCTATGGCAAAATAACCAATGTAGAGAAATTCCGTTGCCGTCCACTTCGTTATCGTGAATTATTTTCTGTCGGCGCCCACATGTCGAAAATCTACAGACTGTTTCGCATACGCGTTACCGCTTCCAGCAGAACATTGCTGTGCGGCGGATTGTTGTTTGTCATTGCTTGTCGCTCTTTTTCTTTGTGAGGGTGGTTATAGTCGAATCGATTCACACTTGCAAGACTATTGCTTTAACTTCTTTAAAAACAAGCGAAGGCAATGGTTTTAGGCAAACATTGGTTTGAGATAATAGTTGCTTTTGTATAAATAGAACATGTTTAGAATTTTAGGGATTTATTCAAATACAATAGTAACGCTGCGTGATAATTCCCCCATGCTTTCGAAAATTCGTTACAGTATGAAATCATATTTTAAGGATTTCACGCAGATCAAGGAAATACTGTCGTAGCTACTATGTTTCTTAGAAATTTTGGATTCAGTATTATATAAGACGTAATGAACATATTCTAAGCGCTAAAAAAATTGTATTCATACAGTATGGCCAAGAATAGAATAAGCAAAATAACAGCTGCCAAAATGTTTCTTTATATCTACATACGAAATTGTAAGTCCTCCTTGTCATCTTATATCGTCAATCAATCGATTCCTGTGTCTCACAAACTTTGAAGGGTCAGGAAGAGTTCCCTATGACGTCTAATGTAACTAGGGAGTACACATCAGCTGTACAGTGACTAAAAAGGAGGAGGTTATAGCGCCGTACTACTTCCAATTGTGTGAAGAAGTAATTATAGGTGTAAATGCATCTGCTCCCGTTAGGTGCGTTTACACGGACGTCAAATATTTATATATCAGGCTACTAGGCATCCTAAAGCATATGGTTTATTTATAACTTAAAAAAAAGATTGCATTATTTCAGAATATATCTGTAGAGAGAAACGTCGCTGTTCACTCAAGCATCGTAAATTGTTAATCTAATAGGACCAATGCAACGCCACATTTGTCGATTAAAACATTTCTCCGTTTCGATCAATCAGCATTAGGTTAATACAAAAGGAGGGCTAGTACTGAACTTGTACGGGCAGGGAAATTATGTTACAGCGTGACCAATAGCTTATTTAGTTTTAACATTGTTGAGCTCCTTGTTGACATTTAAATGGTTTGAGCACAAATCAATTCAATCGGGTTACCGTCCCGTGCATTACTGACACTATCCCGTTTGTTCTAGAAGGCTTGGAGCTTCAAACTATGTATTCTACTTGGCTTGTTTTTTTTTTTTTTCTTATCGCGAGATTAGTTCCACCTGCAATATACAGTCTGTCCGTTTCACATTTTCAGTTTTTTTATTGTAGGAAACATAGTTTTGTGAACGTACTGATGCAGTTTTCTATTGTATGAGCATGTGCCCTTGCGTTTGTTCGTCGTTCGGGTATACACAAGTGAACTGTTCTTCGCGGTGATGCACGGAAAGGACTGAGTCGTCGAAACACAAAAAGGGTTGCCTATTTCACTGAGTATACAAGCCACGAATCAGCTGCGTCGTAGAGAGGAAAGATGTGACGCGTGCAAAAGACGAACGTGGCTTGCCTGCCAACAACGAAAGCTTTCACTGTAAGAAAAGAAGTTAACAAATATGAATGCTGATATAGGTGGCGCCGTCCTCTGCTAAAACATGTCACGTTCAGCTGCGTCGCCGACCGAAATCGCTTCGGCCTTCTAAAGTTTGGGCCCTGTTGGCTCCAAAAGCACTTGCCGAGAGATCTATTTCCGTGGAGCATAATTTTATATAATTCCACGGGCGGTCACCCAACTCATTTACTCGTGAAGACTAGCGTCACACCCTTTACGTGTCGAGCCTTCTTCTTCTGGTTCATTGAGCTCATAATTCATAAGAGCCTCCTGAAAGCTTAGTCGCCTTGAGGCTTAATTAACTTTTTCGTAAATCACCCGGACAGATATTCTGAGCTCCACGCTTGGACATATGCAAGAGTATCATAAAATCTTGCTCAATTTCGTTTTTTCTTTTCATAAAGTGTTTTAAGAAATTAAGTAGACAAAACAACCTCTCACATTTTCATCGCAGAAAGATTGAAGAATGATTTTATTAGGGGAAGCTTTGCGTCAGTAAAGATTTTTTTTTTACAGCGAATTAACAAGCAATACTCCAACAGTTGCACATGTATTCCCGAGCTGTGCCTTAATCAATTACTTTAGGCCAACGTGTAAATAGATTAGGGCAATAGCTTCAAGTCAATTCACTGAACAGCAGCTGCATTTGCAAACAAAATGGTACGCTGGAACTCGAGGGGTTTCATTCCTAGAGCGGTTTTAAGGACAAGTGTAAACTATCTTAGAAAAACGTATTATACGTTCACAATAACTTATGAAAGCTAGGGTGAAATTTTAACTAAACAAGATTCTCCTATCTCTGTATACAACGGCTTCGGCTAAGAAGCAGTGTAAAAACGCAGATAAGTGAAACAATACGTCGGAAAAGGAGAAGCTTCTGGTTGCATGACATTCCAAGACAGCGACTTCCAATATAGCGGTACTGTTATGATGTTATGCTAATAAATATCACAATAACTACGTATGAATGCATGCATGAATGAATGCGAAGGTCTTTGTGCTCCCAATGCATTGTTTATCAATTGTATAACAATTTCTTATTGTTTTATACACTGCCAGTTAACTGACATTATGTCAAGTAATATGCTGTTGTGACATGTTACGCGTACCGGGGTCTCTGTCAGGCGTTGCTCGCCTTTAGCTCCTGTACCATCCTTGATGTTGCGAAGATCAAATAAAGTATATTATCATTATTTAATAACTAGCAGACTTTCGCTTGAAAGGCAGAACGAAAAAAAAAAAGATTGATCCAGTCTTGCGAATGACTGCGAGAAAGAAAAAAAAACGTGGAATAGTTCAGTCAACGACTAATCTTCAATAAACACCTTTACGATACGTTACCTAAGCATTTATTGTTCCATGAAAGGAACGAAAATTTCATGAGAACAAATATGTTTTCTGCGATAAAGCCTTGTCCTGAGCACTAGCGAGAACTCCCACGAACATATGCATGTATGCTCCCCCGAGAATATGTACACAGCTGCATAAAACAGGAAGCTTGCTTCTGGGGTATTGAATTACGAGTTTCGTGGCAAGAATATTTGTTAATAGTGAGAAAACGTTCTGAGTCATTTCTCTGAATAACAGTTAGAATTCTATGCCTGCCACGAATAGTAAAAGATATATTAGCTGTGAAGTCCGTAAAAACCATGCCTGTTGTGGTGTACATGAAAGGGTGTACAAACGTTATCGGGGTAATTTAAGATATAAAGAAATTGCCAACGTTGAACTAAGGGAGTTGACACCTACATACTCGCTGCTGCTTTTAAAGGGCTACGGAGCACACCAACCGACAATGAAAATAAAAGCATCAACCCACACTATATTGTTACATGATGAAAGGCTTCTCGAGGAGAATTGCATTCCAAGTAAATACCTGACTTCATTTCGAAAGGTTTCCCGCGTTCTCAAAAAAGGCGAATGCAGCACTGCTACGTGTTGTTAGAAAGTAGTTGGAATGATAAGACTGCCGTAATTATAAAACGTGGAAGTGCTCACGTAACACTGCGTCTCGGTTACTTCACCGTGGTGTTCTAGTGGCTAAGGTACTCGTCTACTGACCCGCAAATCGCGGGATGGAATCCTGGCTGTGGCGGCTGCATTTCCGATGGAGGTGGAAATAATGTAGGCCCGTGTGCTCAGATTTGGGTGCACGTTAAAGAACCCCAGGTGTTCGTAATTTCTGGAGCGATCCACTACGGCGTCTCTCGTAATCATATGGTGGTTTTGGGACGTTAAATCCCACATATCAATCAATTTCCGTCTCGGTTGTCTGAGTCACAGTATGAACCGTTAGTGCAAGCAAACCAGCAGATCATCTGATCAGGCAAGCCATCAGATCAAGATTAGCGCTAGTAAAACAACCCCGCCATACTAAGAACAGTTTGAATGAGACCCCAAAAAACCACAAGCTACGAAGTGTCCGGCAACTAGTGCATTTGGCTCAAACTCTCTTGATTCTCATACAACATACGGCTATTCACTCTCTGATTTAACGTTGGCAGTCTTGTATGCAAGTGACTCTGTTTTGCGAATGATTTATTGCTGCAGCCTTTCATTGGATGAGGTGAGGGGCGGTAAAAATAGCTAATCATTCTCTTCGTTTTTTGCATAGCAACCATTTCTTTTATTAGCTGTTGCTGAATGACTACGGAGGACTTGAGCAGCTTCTATGCTTAAGGAAGGCAAAATAATTTTGTCCCATTTACACAGAGAAATTCTTGTAACTAGTTAAGGTGCTGTAGTGGTTGTTGCGGGATCGAATGCCGGTTGCGACGGCCGTATTTTTGTGATGATCAAATGGGCGCAACTTGTGTGCTAAGATTCAGGTGCACGTTAAAAGAACTCGATTGGTCCAAGTTTCCAGAGCCCTCCTCCATCACGTCTCTCATGATCATATCCGTGTTGTTGAGTTAAGATACCTACAGGTATTATATACATCAAAATACATACGAGCTCTACACAGCTCATTTGCACCCGTTTACGTCATGATTAACTGTGCGCTGCTAAATTAGCAGTATAAATATGCAGTTATCATGGGAAGTCAAATAGAGCACACGACTTTCAAGAAGAGTTGATAACCTTCCCCTCTCGCAATTTACAGTCGCGCAGCTTTTTATCAGATCACCACAAATTTTCACCCTAGCAGCGCGATATCTATATATATATATATATATATAGCTTCTGCATCCTTTCGGTATCAAACAAGAGAAAGATGTTCATTTGTCCAATATCGTGGATGTTCAAGGTGTGGTAGTGTGTGCCATGGACATATAAAAATAGCGCCTACAAAAAGCCCATTGTCGCGGCAGTATTTAACCTCTTTGTATAGTTTGTTAATATATATATATATATATATATATATATATATATATATATAGCATGAAGAAAGACAGGAACGTTAACCGGAAAGCAAGTACCTTGTTCGCGACCCTGCGTTGAAAAGGGGGAATAGGAGAAAGAAAAGTAAGGAAAACGGAACCGGCAACACACACACACACACACAGTAGATTGTCACAATCTCTCCACAAGGCGGTTCGATCGCAGAAACTTCAGAAGGATCTTCGTCGCTTTTCGGCTTGACGCTCTATCTTTCCGGCATTCCAAAATTATTTTTTTGGGAAGGGGCTGGTCGTAGATGCGTGCAAACACTGCTGACAGGGCTGTCTCTGACAGCTGTACTGAGGGTACTGAGGGAACTCACACAAAACGTGTTCGATGGTTTTGTCAGCGCCGCAATAGTCACAAGCAACACTGTCTGCCCAGCCGATGCTTCAAGAAAAGGCGTTCGTATAAGACACCCCAAGCCACATGCGTGAGAGAACGGTTATCTGAGATCTGGATAAACCAGATTGAATGGTAAGTCCTAGGCAGGGATTCAGGCAGAGAAGGCTGGTGTCAAGAAATCCGGGTGTATTCCACAGAGACCTGGTGACTTTGTGCGCGAGCGTATTAATCCTTGCTGCTGCGTCGCTTCTTGACATTGGAGGTAGTTAGAGATAGGACAAAGAGAATGGAACACAGTAAAGTTTCTGATTTGATGGAATTACCAGTGGGATGGATTGTAGCACTTAGCGTACAGTTCACTGAAAAAGATCAGGTAACGATCATACGTTTATGCATGAGGGTGGTTCAAAATTTTCGTTTAAAGATAAAGGTTAAAACAGTTCATGGAGTAAACACACTATGCCACATGAACTTTATCTTTCCTGCTGATGCAAAACTATTTTATGATAACAAAAAGCCCTGACTTGTCGGAATTGTTTTCCGTAAGTGTATAACTCTAGCTGTTTTTGTTTCTTTTCTTTTTGTATAACGTTCCCTGAGTCATGTTCATTGCAAAAAACTTCCAAGTGCTCTTAACCAGACAAGTTAGTTTAGATTAGCCCAGTAATTTTCTGAATACGCCATAAGCTGCAATTTTTAAGTTAACAGACATGCACAAAAACTCAAGATTGAGAACGTGTTCACAGAAAAGCAATATAACTAAGCTTTTAATTATTATTTACATCGGTGTGCTACAAAAAGGCAGTCAAAGCTGTGCTGTCTACGATGACCTACCTACATCAACTAAGTCACGGCTGATTCACGACAAGACGCTCCCCTCGTTTATTTTGTTTATTTATTCAACCAATACGTCTTTCCTTTTGCTCACAGAATTCGTCACCCCATGGCCCCTTCACCATTCGCTTACCATAAGTTACTGCCTCTTTTCATTGCGCATTGTGGAAGAAGGTACGAAGCATATACGTGCTAGCGCTAAAGAAATCTGTTCTAGCCTTGAGGTAGACAAGTCCTCTTGCCTAAACATCGGCTTAGGTACACAGGCCCTGTTTTTGGATTTTTTTTGTTGCAAGCTTTGATGTTCTCCTTCCTGCCAATTTTTGGTTGTGTGAGTGAGAGAAAGTCTGTTCTCTGATTCGCCTATGGCATGACGTTAAAACGGAGAAATGTGATGGTCCTAATTGCGAAAGGACTAAGGAAATTTACCGAAGAACGTAAGGGCCGGATTTGTTTTCAACGTATTTTTCACTACCCGCTAAGCCTTAAAAAGTGCCCAAATTACGGTTGGGAAAACGTGGGAAACGATGGGCGGCTACTTCTTTGACATTTTCTTTGTCTTTATCAATTAAGAATAATACGTGTATCAACCACACCGTATATTGTCTTTTTTTAGATATGGTGCTAGCCTCCCTACGCTCTTATATTTCTTCTCTCTCTCTCTCTTTCTCTCACTCTCTCGGTATCATGTGTATCGGTGTTTTTCATAAAAACCTCGTTATATGAAGTGCAACGACAACACCTACTTCTTGATTGATTTAGGACGCAATATGCTTTCACACATTACATCAACCTAAATCATTTATACCTAAAACACAAAGATGCCATTCAAGAAACACTGCTACGCTTTCAAACATTAGGCAAGAGCGATTGATCACCACACGCGGCGGCATGTCATTAGAGATAGGCTCCGAGGGCGATCTCGTACAGTGTGGTAGTGCCGAAGTCCACTCGTTGGCCATCAGAGGAAGGTAATTGTTTACGCGACAGGAGACTGCGTGATTTGAGTCCGCAAGCCAACGTCGCCATTCAAAAAGGGTGATTCTTGGGAGCAGCAAACTTTTCTCAATTCATTTGTTTTCGTTAATCATATATTTTAAAGAGGTGAAGGCTTAAGTTGGTGAGTGGCAAGTTTCGCTTACAGTGTTGGCCTGAATTTTATGAAAATGATGGTAGATGAATTTTATACCCGGCAGTGATTTTCGCATGAGCAGGACGTAATATATTTTATCAATATGTTCAATACGTACAGCTGACAATGAATTTTAGAATCCTATTTTGATTTTGCACCCTCCCTTACGTGATATGTGGGTAAACGTGTGACCACATATTTATAGAAAAAATACATGGTTCTTTTTATTCTATATATGACATATCTACAGCGCGTGAAGCCCTGATATCTACACGATTGCGTACGCAATCATAGTTTGCACATTGCTTGAATTACTTAAAGCATTGACACGACGAAGCGTTTGAAAAAAACAATAAACTAATTATGAACATTTTAAGCGTGCAAACGCATTGCCTAGAACTTATTGTTTCAGTTGTATGTTTGCAAGATACTAACTTACGTTTTAGTTTTTTGATACAACGCAGCAGATACAGACTTTACAGTCAGAAAATGGCGTTCACCGTGTAATAAATTTATTACACATAACACGTACAATATTATGCCTTAAAAATGAGTAGACGATATGTCACATTGAAAGAGAAGGCGGGAAGCCTCCCCATGCTTGTAGACTATACCAGGTATGTCCTCATTACTCTTGATTGTGCAGCTCAGAAGAACCCATTTGAATAATGACCCTGCTTAAAACTTGTACGATACAAATTTAGCCTATTATTGACTGTCGAAAGGCACTGCCTAAGCAAAAGCGTAATCAGCCTCTCTGCTTTTCCCCTTTATGTTTTTTTTGCGAAACAAAATTACGCGCAGGCCTTTTGTTCGTTTTTAATTTATTCTTTTTTCAGCGATGCATTATCTGCCGCTAAAATAAGTTCTCATTGCTCGCGTTATGAGCTGATAGTTGCGATTCATAAGATTTATGGCATATTTGCATAAAATAAAATATGCAATAAAGTTTGTTTACAAAAAATGAAATTGCGGGCAGCAAAACGTGAATCAATTCAAGCCATCTAAAAGTCATGACGGTTGCATTCAAGCTTCTCGCAATAAATGATGGTGAGTGAATTATATTGTTACGGTGCGATGCCTTTATTTACGGGAGATGATCAATGCGAGAGTCCAGGGATTGTTGTTGTTTTTGTTGTTTCCCTGTGCAAATGGCTCGTACCCAAAGAAGGGGATCGGCCGATTATAAGGTGAATTTGCCCTAAACTTTTCAGCAATGCGTCATTCCTACAAATGTTTTTGTAACTTAATTTTTGATTTGAAATACCGATATCAAATTTGCAGAAAAAAAGAAGAAAAATAGTGAGACAGTAATTTAGCAGGAAAATCGTTTAGTCGCAGTGATGTATTCTTGAACGGCGAATAAAACATCCCTGTGGCTGAAACCCAGTGTAGAGGCTCCAGGAATCTGGCCGATCACCGCTCGTGCCAACCTCGTTCTCCTCTTCTTCCACGTGCCCCCTCAGTATCGTAGCAATTCCTCCTTTGCAGACGATGCCCACCGGGCGAGTTAGGCTTCGTTGCGATGATGATAGCGTTTTAGACGGGCAACATGAACGACGTTGGTTTTCCTTGAGCGGCGGCCAGTTGACAACAGCTGAGATATCACGTACGTGACATCGCTGAGACGTTCCAAGACAACAAACGGACTGGTGTAGTTGGCCAGAAACTTTTGGCAGAGGCCGCGCTTGCGAAGCGACGTCCAAAGCCACACCAAATCCACTTTCTCAAACCATACGTGCCGGTGACTTCTGTCGTAACGGTTCTTGGAGCGTTTCTGTGAGACGAAAGTTCGAAGACAGGCGATGCGCCGGGCCTCTTCTGCGCGGCAAATGGTTTCGGCGAGAGTAGGTTGATCAGTCTCGGAAAAAGGAAGGATAGTGTCAAGAGCTGTGCGGGGTTGGCGTGCGTAGAGCAGATAAAATGGACTGTATCTCGTTGTTTCGTGCTGTGCAGTGTTGTAGGCGAAAGTTATAAATGGCAAAATCACGTCCCATGTTTTGTGTCCAGAATCAACATACATGGAAATCATGTTGACGAGAGTCCTATTTGTTCGTTCCGTCAAACCATTAGCCTGCGGGTGATACGGGGTAGTGTGACGAAAATGGCACGAAGCAAGACGAAGGAGGTCTTCAACTACATCGGCAACAAATTGCCGCCCGCGATCACTGATGATGACACGGGGGGATCCATGGCGTAATATAACGTGTGACAGCATGATTTGTGAAACTTGAGTGGCCGTTGCCGCAGGAATCGCCGCAGTTTCGGCGTAACGTGTGAGGTGGTCAACGCCCACAATGATCCATCGGTTGCCGTTCGTTGATCGCGGAAAAGGGCCGGGCAGGTCGACACCTACGATGTCAAATGGTGAACTCGGGGGTGCTATGGGATGAAGTAGTCCGGCTGGCGGAGTTGTAGGACGCTTGTGGCGCTGACATTGCTCACAGCTCGCAACGTATGCAGTCACACTTTTACGCATCTTCGGCCAGAAGAAGCGTTCTTGCGTGCGATAAAATGTCCTAGACAAACCCATATGGCCAGATGTAGGGTCGTCGTGCATTGCTCGAAGTACGTGTTGTCGAAGACTTGTAGGCACAACTAGAAGTAGGCGAGGGCCTACGCCGGAATAATTCTTTTTGTAAAGAACGCCATTTTTTACGACGAAACCACGTTGACCGTTAGTTCCGGAGATAAAGAAAGGAGTGAGACTGTTGTCATTGCGTTGCTCTGCTCGAAAAGTTGTTAGGTCAGGACGGCGAATTCAGCTTCAAAGAACTTGTCACCCAAAGTGACACTAACAACACACACACCGATCAGGCACAATGTCTCCCCACTTACTGCACGAAATGATGCACAACTGTCCCAGCGAAACATCACTTTATGTCCTAGCCGCAATTTGAAGTTAAGACTCATCACTGAAACAGCTGCTCCAGTATATATCAAAGCCATCGTAGGAAGTCCATCAATAAGCACGGGGACCCTATTTTGCGTCATAAAAACGGGTGGAGGCATAGGCGGATGTAGTGACCAATGTTCGGCGACCTCACCTCCATTGGCCGCACCACCTAGTTTCCCGGAGGCGGGGAGGCGACGCGTCGACCAGGAGATGGGGAACGGAACCGGCGTGTTGTGGGGGGCGTCAAGCTTCGCACGGAGGAAGGCGAGTCGTTGCGTAAATTCCGGTGGAAATTGCGTCCTACATGTGTATCACTGTGGGTCGTTTGCTGGAAGCCGTCCCCAACGTACGCGTCCCGCATTGAACGCATACCACCGCGCCAGCGGTTTTGTCGAGAAGAAGCTGATGGTCCCTCGTAATAGCGCTACTGGGGGCGACGCCTTTGACCACAGAATTGAGCCACATGTCCACGGAAACCGCAGTTATAGCACACAGGGGCCTCACGCACGTCGCCAAACCTTCCACGAGGCGCCATGTGCCCATGATCGTCCCACGAAGACAACATTGTAGGTGGTTGGCGGGAGGCATTCTGGAGACCACGGCGATGATGTAAGTTGTCGGTTGGGGGCTCTGGTGCTCTTGATTGGGGCACATCATATAGCGTGGCATCAACGGCAGCACACATTGCGTCGTATAGCGGGGAGGTGTTGATAGCAGGTGCTCTCGGCGGGTTGACAGCATCACGTCGTCCAAGTTCTTCTCGTACGATTTGCCTGATCATTGAGGCAAGATTACAGGAGGATGTTGGAGGTACGTCGACACTTGCAACGGTGGTGACGTTGGCAAGTCTACCAAGTTTGGGAGTGATGCGTCTAGCCTTCAGTGTCTCAAACGTGCGGCAGTGTTGTATTACGTCCGCTACAGACGCCAAGGTGCCCTTGCCGATGAGGAAATTGTAGACATCCTCAGCAACCCCTTTGAAAAGATGCCCTACCTTGTCATCTTCTTTCATGCGTGGGTCTTGAGACTTGCACAATTTCAGAATCTCTTCAATGTACGTTGTACATGTTTCACCGGGGACTTGAGCACGCTGCAACAATATTTGCTCAGCGCGCTTCTTCTTCATCAATGGGTCCCCGAAGCAGCTCGCTATTTCTTTCTCAAACGCTTCCCAGGTCGTTAGCGTTTCTTCGTGGTTTTCAAACCACACCAACGCCGTCCCTTGAAGAAACAGTCCGACCTTGGACAACCGGGAGGCCGCATCCCAACAGTTGTATTTACTCACACAGTTGAAGTGTTTCAGCCATTCGTCGACGTCTTCTCCGACCCTTTCAGAGAAGCTTCGTGGTACCATGTGTCGGGGCCACGCAGCGCCAGACGAAGAGTGCGTGGTGTCGCCGTCAGCAATCGGATCCATAGAGAGCGGTGGTAGACCAGCCAGTCGGCGGCTCCTGCGTTGTTCTTGAGGTAGCGCTTCCGTGATCGTTGGCCTTGGATCGCTCCGCAGTACCCAGCTCCTCCACCAATCTTGTTACGGTGCGATGCCTTTATTTACAGGAGATGATCAATGCGAGAGTCCAGGGATCTGGCCGATCACCGCTCGTGCCAACCTCGTTCTCCTCTTCTTCCACGCGCCCCCTCAGTATTGTAGCAATATGTCTTGCTCTTTCTTCTAAAAGTTGTTTCCGCAATCTACAGATTAGAAAAAACTGCTAGGCATGTCATAATTTGCAGCCAGTTTTGACCATTGTTTGTTGTGCTGCTTGTATAAGTAGTGTTGCTCTCGAACACTACCTACGTTGGCACATGACAAAAAAAAATACAATAGCAACATCTTTGTCTTGATACGACTAAAATGATTTTTAATTGTACTAAAAACTTCTGGTGTTGCTTTACCACAAAGGAGCAATGTACCGACAGGGAATTCAGTTTGCAGCCTTGCATCACCGGTATTATAAGAAAAGAAAAAAACAATTTTGATTTTGACTACTTTATTCTCACTGAAGCACCATGAAAAAATGTATCATTTCACACGCCATATATCCAAAATGGTGAGTTGTTCGGCGGGTTGATTTGACATCTTAATGAGGGATCTACAAAAGTGTTTCACTAAAAATACCGGACAAAAGGCTGACTAGGAACACTTGTATACAAGTTGCTGTGGTTCGGCTAGTTACTTCGTCTTGTTCATGCCTGACACAAGCTCGTCCACTTGCAACTAAAAGCTCCTGACACGCAGGTCGCGGTATCCAATCCCGGCTGTGGCGGCTGCATTTCCGATGGAGGTGGCAATGTTGTAGGCCAGTGTACTCAGATTTGAGTGCAAGTTAAAAAACCCCAGGTGGTCGAAATTTCCGGAGCCCTCCAATAATCATATAGTGGCTTTGGACGTGAAATTTCACATATCAATCACTTGCAACTAAACAAGAGATGGTCTCTGTCATGGCTGTTGTCGACCAATAAAAACTGCGCACCGTTTATGTCGTGCTAATAATACAATACTTCCAAGGGGCAATAAAAAGGAGTGTACGTTCACCGTTGTATGTTGTCCTGCCTGATACAATGGTCCTGTGGAAAGTATGAAGCTAATATAACAAACAGTTATTGTTAACAAGTGTACGAGAGATAAAACGTGTCATTCGACAAATGCACCTGCAGAGCCATGAGTAGCATATGGCAACATGATTATAATGTAGTTATATACCTCTAATAGAACCACCAGTTGTTTGAGTAGCTGATATAAACCGTCTACCCGTGGGAAATTATTTGGCCTCATATGTTTCCCGCAAAATAACATGTGTCACGAATACGACACCAACTTCTCCAAGATAAAAGTGCTTCTTTAATATTCTCTTAGAGTGCCTTCACCGAGAATAAATCTTGGCCATAAATAAACTTAAAAAAAACTCCTGAAACTACTTTTTTGAAAGCTTCTGATAACAACACAGGAAGCAGCAGTAAGGTTGCAACGTGATAACCGTGATGGTGCGTGCACATCAATCTCTGTAAATGAACACTCCAGTAGCAAGACGTGATTACACACTACCTTTTTCGAATTGTACATTATGGTTTTGGATTTAAGACTGTTTTTAGCACACAGGATATTTGTTGATGTTACGAACCACGTGGCCTAAATCTTTTATTCCTTTTTTTTCCGCTCCCAGCAAGCTAGTGAAGAGAGGCATAGCACGGACCTGCCTTGAGAATGCCTTGAACAGGTCGTGCATTCACAACATCTCTGTGAGCTTCAAAGCTCGAGTGTTCCGGCTTAAGGCTTCGGGTTTTCCTGAGGCGTGTTCATCGCCTTTGTCGCTGAGTCTATCCTGTGGACCAGTAGGGCAGAACAGAGGCAGGAACAGGATTTGAACAAAACAGATACAGAGCGTCAAAGGATAGCTGTTGTCCCGTACAGACACCCGATATCACATAGGCTCGAAAAATTGGAGGATGAGGAGGAGAAGGAGGGAGAGGGGGAGGAGAAAAACTTTATTTATCCCAAGAGGGAAAGGTGCGGTGGTGGAGTGTCAGAGAAGCCTAACCAGCGTAGGTCTCCGCTACACCCTCTGCCCAATCCAAGATCTGGTCCTGGACCTCGGGCGCCGAGCTGCGCACTGCAGCCTCCCACTGCTCCTTACTATTAATGTGTAGAGAATTAGGTGGTGGGTTTCGAGTACACTCCCACATGCTACGGTCTAGGTTAGCTCTTTGTTGACTGAAAATGCACAAAGTGGAGGGGTATATCGCAGGATGTGTAAGACGGCGAAAAGATGAAAAACGTGTGGACGTTCGTGTGCTGTTCTCTGCACCATTTAAATTAATCAGTCACACCAAATCTACAGACCCCCTGAAAAAGCTATCATCAACTGAATGTAAAGTTAAGCATAGGAACAGGTACGTGGCATGTTCCCAGGAGTTGTCTATAGGACCCCCCTTTCCTGTGGTTCTTATTATGTCGGAATCACCAGAAGCTGTCTCGACTATTGAATGAGGGAACACGCTAACAATATTAAAAACGGGAAGGATGGTTTCCTTGCTCAGCACTGCACTGAGTGCAACTGCGTGCCCCTTTTCAAGGACACAGTGACGCTGTATAAGCACAGGGATGAGCGCTCTCGAGTTATCGTCGAGGCCGCGCAGATGGCACGCGAACAGGTGTCATGCATTAGCAAGCCCTCCGTGTCTCTGTCCGAGAAGGAAGAAAAGTTCCTCGAAGGTGTCGGTGCGCGCAACTAGTTATAGTATTTTTACTTTTACCTTTCTGTTTCGTTTTCTTATGGCTTTTTCTTCGCCTTTTTCTTTGCTTTCGTTTTTTTCTTACTCATGCATTGTTCTTTGTGTAACATGGTTTTTGTCACATGGTTTACCGTCTCCTCTATATTTTTTCGTGCTCTGCCCAATAAACTCAGTTAGAAGTTAAGACGATAGTTACAGCGCGAGAGCAGAACGACAACAGACACAAGAAAGACACGAGCGCTAACTTCCAACTGTCCTTCATGCCTGTTTGTTCTCGTTCTGTTCTCGCGCTATAACTTTCGTGATGTCACAACAATTAACTAGCCCAACCTGCCACACTTCTATTGAAGTTAGCGCTCGTCTCCTTCGTGCTCCTTTATGGTCATTCTGTTCTCGCGCTATAACTATCATTATGCCATACAAACTACCCCAAACTGCCGCACTTCTAAGTTACGTGGGTAGGGCGTACGAAATAAGCTTCTGTTTTCACATGGGGAGACGTTATACTTTATATATTCTTACGTATCAGGGATTTGAACTTTTTATATCCGTAATGCCTAGAAAGTGTCTCCATATATGAAAACACGCGGCTCGATACAGGCGTCAGAAATTTCTTTAACTTACATTTATTCAGGCCACGTACATTACAAGCACTGATGTCATGTCATCAAAAAATTTCTTATGCACAACACTTCTCTTCACACTTCATTATGTTCAATTTATTTACTTCATGTGTGTTAACACTGCATCATCTGACTCACGCACTCCCAGGTGCTACTAGTTTTAAACCAAGCATATGATGCGCGGGAAGAATCTGATCAGGAGCTGTTGTGCATTTTAATTATACCACGATGGTTCTTGTTCCTATCTTATGCTTCATGCAAAATAATACCTCATAAAGCGCTGTAGCATAGTGCTTTATGAAACTAATTTTCAATTTACGTCTGCAATTTGGATTTGCTAAGCGGGCAAAGCGTTTTCCACTCGCAAGTCGCACTCAGACATGAATTTTCGACAATATTAACTTACGATTCTTGATCCGTATTTAAAGTGAAGTTGATGCATCTCTCATCTTATAGGCGTTTTTGTGAAACAGTCACACAACAAATCGTCTATCGGATTACATAGTTAATGAAAGAAATTCAGTGCCAACTTAGTAACTTGTGAATCCACATCTTTTGTGGTGAAACAGCAAACGAAAAGACATTGGGCTAGTCACATTTCACAGGAATAAAAATAAAGTTCTTCTATCCATTCATTCATAGCTGATCCCTTTTTCATAGAAATCGACAAAACTCGAAAATGAGAGCGTTCTTAGTGCGTTATTCTGCCACATAGGCGAAGGAATGGATGCTACAGCAACAAATTGTAACGTCACCCGAAGCACAGCAATAGCTCGAAACATGCAAAACTCTTCCCAGTCAGAAAGGACGAAAGGTGAGAACATACACAGGATGAGGGCGAACTAACACCTATCATGGTTGTGAATTTTAATGTATCAGCGGTGCGCTCATTTCGCAAAAGTGGCCGCTGCAGTTAGCGAAGTGACCTTTGCGCTCCGCCTGACATGTGGTGAGAGAACATGACATAGAAACCGCTCCTATCGCGAGATAAGCGCACGCGTCGCACTGTGGGGCACCACTATTCTAAGAATTCCATTCGAACCATTCGCGCCACCTCGCTAGTGATGAGGAAACAGGCTAAAGTCAATGAACTCAGTTTACTGTCAATTGTAAAATGATGCAAATAAATAGCTAGCCGTTAGTATGCTGATCAGCGTGTCATGTGTGGACGAATCATTTTACAACGCGTGTTCTGTAGCGAGGGGGCGAAGATTCAACTTCCAGCGGTGAAATATTTTGTTGTAGTTTTGTTCTCTGCCACTTGTTAGCGTATATTACGTATATACGCTAACAGGTGGCAGGGAACAACACATCCCTGTCTGAAACACGTCAGTGAAGCTGTGGTGCCCCCTGGCATTAAAAAAATTTGTCCTGAAAAGCCTATATATATATATATATATATATATATATATATATATATATATATATATATATTCTGCCCACGGCAAGTTAACTTTTCACCCACTTTTCTTTCTTCACATTTACATCACAATTGGCCTAATAACTTCCTCCATGCTTTCTTTTACATTATAGGTTGTTAGATCTCATATATACATATATATACTCAATTGACTTCTCTTACTGCGTAGCGAGCATCACTATTCCGGCCGCGATCGTCTGTGCGCGCCCATGTTGAGACCGAACAAGGGGGGTGGGGGGGGGGGCGCCTATGATTGCCTCCACAGTTGGTGGGAACTTCTACCGGATGCGCTCTAAACATAAAGAAACGGTGCCAAAAGTGTACCTCAAGCCGCAGTCCACATATTTATGCGCTCTTCATATAACAAATTGCCACCAGGCGGCCACACATGACGTATAGTCCCTTACTACCAGCATGCGCTGCCCGTGGGAGGCGCTTCTCATTCAATGCCGGCACTACTCACGAGCCTTGTTGTGGTCATCTACTGTGGCCGCACCGCGGGAAACCTGGCTACTTAGCAAGCTCGTGCTCCTTACAATTAATATTGCTCCTAAAAACACTAGCCTTGCTTTCTAAAACATTTAAATATGTTGCTATGCATTCATTCATTCGCCCTTTTAGTGAAAATTGTAAGCTTTTTTTTAACTTTCTGTCATCCCATCATATTTTCTCTTCCTGTTTTTTTATCGTTTCGCCTCTGTTCCTTCCTTGCTTGCTTTTTGCGCTGTACTTTTTTCTATCTTTTTTTCGGTATTTCCATTTTATCTGTCGTCCCTTTCTTTCTCTTTTACTTTCTCTCTCCCGACAATGTTTCTTTTTCGCTGCTTTTCTTTCTTTCTCTTTCTGTGTTGATCTCCGTTTTTTATGTTTTTAGCTTTCCTTCTCTTTATGTCTCTCTTATGTGTGTCTTCGTTTTTTCTTTCGAACTTTTTATTTGATCTTCCTCTCTTGGCACTCATTTGTTCGTCTATCTGAAATACTGCATGCTGCACGGGGAAATCGGTGCAGCTGGCGAGCGCGCACCGGGTGATCGTGTCCGGAGAGGGATGTAGAAGATGTGGAAGACGAAAAAAAGAGCGTGCGCCGGGACAGTGATTGTTTATTGTCTACATCATGAGTCAGACAAACAGTGAGCATAACAACCCCATTATAAAAGAAAAAGAAAGAAGGAAACTATGATTGTTTTATTCTTTCTTAGGAAGTCGCTAGCTTTTCTTTAGTAATGAAAAGGCGCGTGGGCAGAGGAGGGCATGCACGCAACTAATAAATCCTTCGTTAGAGCCCCTTTTCTGCTACTATCGCACTCAACGTGTTCACTTTATAAGGGGACACATGATGTATGAAAACCTGAATATAATTTTTGCGATACACTCTCAAGCGAAACTTTTATGTTACGAATTTAGCCAGCAAAAAATATAATAGAGCGGCTCTGACCTCGGCACGCATAGACAAAGGAATGTTTTGTAACTGAAGTGTTATTTGCGCAGAACTTTTACTAGCATAATATATACGGTTGCGTAAAACAATCAATGAGAATTCTGGTAACAGCTTGGTCGTGCACTCATAATGTTAAGGTATTTTTGTGCCTGGCGTATTCTCTGGGGATTGATGAACGGCCGTACTGCTAACAAAGTTTGCAATCAATAATAAGCACATTGTGCCTAGTGAAAAATCACATCACTTGAAAGGGCATGCTTACCCAACTTGAATGGTACTAAGTAGAAGTTTTCGCAGCTTCTCCTCTTCGCACTGTAAGTTAATATCGCAAAGTTTATCGAATCAATTCATCAAGATTTATATGAGTTTCACACAGCTACGCTATTCACAGAATTCCTTAAATCAGAAGTACGCGTGGTACCAGGCGTTACAACTGAAAAGGGGTTTATTGGCGTGTATTGCGACGGGGGCCCTACGACGAAAACACGATCGGGACAGTGCAACGGTCAAGCAGATGCCGGCGACCATCAGCATGAGGCGAGCGAGAGAAGCCCAGGACCCAGTACCCAAGCGGTGGCGATGTTGCTTGCCAACGATGCGTTTTCTTCACACAACTAACAAAACTGGAAGCCGGGCTGGAGGGCCTAGCTTCAATTTCTAATGACATACAGCAAGCAAAATGATACAAATGTCAAAAATGCTCACACAAACTGTACAGCAAGGCTTCAACAATCGCACAAGTTAGAGCTCCTGTCGTTATGAGTGACCTGTCGGAGAGTTTATTGTTTGAATTCTTTGACATATTTTAATAGAAGCTGTATGAAGGTAGGTGTTCATCTACCCGAGTTATGAACCGAGGTGCAAGATAAATCCCTCGTCCGCTTTTCTCAGTAGAAATCATTTCATAATCTTGAAGTTTTAAAATTTTCTCTTTAAACTCAGGTGTTGTAAAAGCAAAAAACTTTGACGAGATTCTACGCATTACACGCTGCCTAGTAAATGGAAATTCATGAGTGCTTTCTGCCTGGATATTCAGGAATAGCGTCATAGAAAAATCGTATTACTTAGGAGGTATAGTTTGTAGATATAAATAAAGATTGCAAAAGTTCAAACGTTAATTTCACAAACTTTTTTTTGAAATGATTGAAGGATAGTTCTTTGTACTCATAGTCTCTCTCACCGAAAAATGTACCTTACTGTACATTTTTCCAGCCAATCTGTAGCGCATGTTAACGTGTCAGCCTATCGCGAAGTTTTTATACCTCGAACTTCTTATTTCTGTTTCCATTATCTTTATAGTCTCCAATACATTGAAGTATAATGAAGCAAGGTAGAAAGCAGGTTTATTGCAACTATACCGCGTTAGCAATGGAGGTCAGTGGACGTCTATAAGTGGGGACATAAGCATATACGTTTTACTGAATATTAATATGGTTTACGAGGCCAGAGAAAGCTTCACTACATAAAAATACAAATGAAATTGCATGAGAATGTGTAAAATTCATGAATACGTGATGCCGATCAAACCCACCTTTGAACACATACACTTTTCTTATTCAACGCGGTAATTGTGAAAAAGTTGCAGTCTTGCAGCAGACAAGACCGCTTGTTGAAATGTCGGTTGTAGCATCACCACGCGTTCAGAAATTCTTCACTCTTTCACAACGTGGTGGTATATTTAGTCACCTCACAGTTTTTTTATTATGCTGTTAGCTATCGAAGAGCACAATGACGTAAATGCACTACAATTTCTTGCATAACCTTGGTGACTTCTGAGAAACCAGTCCTGTTAATTTTGCTCTGGGTACCTGAACAGCGACCATCAGCTATGCGAATATTTATTGCTCGGTAAGAAAAAGGCAAAAAACTCTTACCTCTTCAGTTCCCAAAATCTTCTGTCACCTCTTATAATAAACACCCCACTCTTCCCCTGCCTTACGCCAATATAAAAAAAGAATTCAGGCTTTCGTTTGTGGAAGTAAAAGATCGTAACTTTAGACGTTATGATTACATTGCGTCAGATAAATTAAAAACTCAATTCTATCACTGAAGTTTTATACCCAGTTTTCGCTTGACCCGTATAACTCAGTCACGAACGGGAGCACAAGAGCTTTTCAGCGATATCGACCTCAATGGCGAACGGGGGCGTTAAGCGAGCATTACACCGAGGTGGTTCCGAATGTGAGCCGAGGGCGCGAATTCTGGTTGAACGGCGCAGTAATCTCTCCGGGATGAAGACAGACCAAGCGTGACTGCTTTCGCGTTCCCTTCGGGCGTCTTGCGCGGCTCTTCTATTGGTGTACTGCGTCCTGTGTCGGAGAATAATGGACACCAGCGATTGGGAAAATGGTCAGTTCCCAAACCTTGATCCATACTGCGGGGGCTGACCAGGCTTCTTCCTTCCAGATGACCGGCTGTCTGGTATCTCGGTGCAGCCATTACCGGATGTCGGCTGTGGCGTTAGGCGGTGATCATACGTGCCCTTGTTGGAAGGCGTGTGTGTGTGCGTGGGCTTGACTTCGAAGAAGTCGATTCGCAAAGATGATTGACGCAGATATCGCTTGCACTCCATATTGCAAAGTTATGATTTCGCGATCAGGTTTTGAAAAAAAAATTGATGAAAAAATAAAGGCGGCATGAATAATTACAGTATAGAGCTCCTGATTAGATGTAAGTTCGATTGCTTATATCTCGCTAGATTGACATAAAAACATGTTTTATGCACAATCGTTCACCTATGATTACCTTTATTGACTCGGGGTAAGTGCCAAAGCTACTGACATGTTTTTATTGGGCTCGAGGAGAATGCTAAACGCCTGTTAGTCACTGACAGATTTACGACCCATTTTCAATAGCTGCAGTTGTGATGACAGCTGAAATCCCCGAAATTACATATCAGTTATTATGTTCCATAATCACGTCATAATCCTGGTGCGTGCCGATATAGAGGCCTCCAAAAATTTCAATTGCCTCGGGTTTTTCTTTGACGTGCTCCTAAACATAAGCGCACAGCCCTTCAGCATTTCACCTCGATCTAAACGCCACCGCCATGGCCGCGACCGAAAATGTGATTTTCGGTTCAGCTGCCAAACACCGCAAGCAGTGTTCCAAGGCGACAGTTCACGTTTGAAATTTAATTAGCTCTACGGGACCCAGTGGTGAGGCTTGAACAAATGATTTAGGCACATGGGAACTTTATCACTACTCAGGAAAGTACTGCTGCGAGCAATATGCCAAAAGTGGCAAGCAGAACGAACAACACCGTGAAAGCACACTTGTAGTCGCGCAATAGTACGTTCCCGAAACAGGTTCCAGAGGTTGCCGAGTCACAAACCGGAGCCCGAACTTCTAGGCTTTCGACGTAGTCAAGTACATGTGAGGATATTTTTGAAGCCTGTTCTAAGGGAAATAGCAATTAAGACACGATGAAAACATTTAGCTCGCCATTATCGTGCCATGCAAACACAGGACGCGAATCTTTTCTCCTGCTGTTCAAAGATTCTAGAAAATACTTCTTGCGCGAACCGCAGTGGTTAATTACAATTTCCACTCATACTTTTTAATAACTTGGAACACGTCAATGGTGAACTAGGTGAAATTAATAAGACTCTCTCCACTACGAGTTCCTGTTATCACACACTGAATAATGGTGAAAGAAAGTAAAATCTAATCAAAGGTGGAGATTTGATAATGTATTCTGCTTCGTTCGAGGACTGTCTGCGCGAACAGATGCTGTTACTGCGCATGTCCCGCTAATGAGGTCTATATGCTGCTAGCTCAATCTGCCAAAAAACTGAGATGAGCTCAAATATACACGTTCAGTTTCTAATGATAATAAAAAACAGGAGAACAACAGCACTGGAGGTGCCAATTGAGAAGGCAAGATATGACGGCATCGCAGAAATAGTCCTGATGCAGGCACAACAGTAATCACGTCGCATTGCTGAAGTTGCTTTTTTCCTTGATTCTGGGTGAGTTAAGCTGTTATAATGGTAATTCGAGACGGGGGCACTGGCGAAAAAAAGACGGCGAATGCGGAGAGATTAAGAAAAACACACATTGAATGGAACTAACTGAGCTTAGGAAAAATACGAGTCGTTCGCATAAATGGGCTTCCAAACCTTGATGTACCTTCTGTATTGCCAACAAACAAAGAAACAAACAAACAGACAAACAAACAAAAGGTATGCTCCACAGATATTTAAAGAGGAGACAATACGTGGCTATGGCACTGTCACAGCTACTATCTGCTTTTAAGTTCTGGCTTTCTAATAGGGTATTTTGGATTATTATAAATAGAATGAATGAGCGTTCAGTGAGATAAATCTGTAAGCTCTGAGGGGAGACATAACATCTACGTTTGAAATCCGGATTGTTGCTTTACTGAACTCAAGAAATTATTGTACTACGTGACAACGACGAAAAAAAAAGAGAATTGTTTGAGGGACTCCTGTTAGGTACTATGACCACAGAAAACTTGAGCGGAGGGCAAGAAAGCATATCAAGCCTTAGTTGTAGCTTTCTTTTGAAGTGTGGTTGTTTTAAGGTCTAGTGAAAGGACTCAGTATTAAATATATTGGCGTTGTTGGGAAGCAAACCTACAAGTTTCGCATTTGCACTTATATCTAAATTGCAGTTGTGGGCGTTAATAGAACTAGAACATTGTGTGAAAACATTTCTAATTTCATTAGCTCACGCGCATGCATGCTAATTGTTATATACCATGAGCTCATAGCTGTTGTTCCAATTTGTGGTTATACATGATGAGTATAAAACATGGGAATATATGAATTTTTGAAAACATGAAATGACCGACACCATTAAGTGTCCAAATTAAAATAAAGCTAGAAAATTAATTAAAATAGAGCCACGTTTCTTCTTTTTCAACTATGACAGGTACTACGTAGTTAATTTTCAGCCTGTGCTCCTCAAGCCATTATGTTTAAAATTAAATACCAGCGTGACGCCACAGAGACCTGCATCTTTCCAGGACTGGATCTTCGGTTATATAGAGACTGCAAGATGGCCCGTCGATGTACAAATGTAAAATTATTTATAGTTGAGGAAAAATTTTACGAGATAGTTTACATATGGAACGAGTGCGTATCACTGTTAATTTCTGCGAGAAAATGCAAATCGTCCCCCCCCCGAGGATTGCACAGAAACCAGCCACCCTCTGTGTGCACGTATTTTAATTTTTTGCAGTGACTCGACTATGACGAGCACAGTGTGTGCTCTATCTTCAGAAAAAAAATATTCATTTGCCGATATCCACGCTGAGAACAAGCATGTCGATGCAATGAGAACTGGTAGACGATGCGAGCAGTTTTTCATACTAAGCTTGGCTCTAAAGACTTTGCCAGGTGGGGTTCCTCTGGCATATACCGATTGATGGAAGAAACAAAGACCAGCTACACAAGTACATGTGCTGGGCATTCTTTCGTTCTCTTTGTTCCTTTGCTCTCGCAATCGAGCATTACTTTAGGAAGCCCATGGAGTTCACATCATGAGCGATAATACGAAATATCTCGTTTATGCCACACACCACGTCTTTTGTAGCGCGGTAGGTTTTCGTGCTGAGCCTTGGACGTTGCACAAAGTTCTTATTCACGGCGTCTTCGTGTCAGTCTAGATAATCAATTATCGCCAGCTGCTAATACGATCTTCCTGACGCTACGTACACAAAAGCCTCCTGCAGGGTGTGAACAAAGGAATCGAAGGGCTGCCACGCTGGGCTGAAAGAGTGGCAAGAAACAGGTCATTTACCCTAGTGGGGCTTTTTACTTGCTGATGGTGTAAACACAAGGTCAACAACAAGGTCATTCGGTCACTAGCTCTGTGTAACGGACAAACATTCGTGGCCTGCGCTTTAAATGCATCACGAAGCTTCTTCGAACGGACAATTCGTTCATGCAACGAGTTTAAATGGATCTTCGATTGACTTCTTTGAGCGGTCAATACGCGTCCAGAGCTTCTCGAGAAGCTGGAAGTGGCAATTGACAGTGCTCATGTTTATTTCTGTTTGCTCACAAGTCGGCTAGGCAGTAACACTGACAGATTGTTTCTTTGACACCATTCTTTCCCTTAGTTCCCATTAGGCTTCTCGGTCGCCCGACTAAGCCAGATTACCAAACATGCAGCCTTCGCGTCATTAGTTAAAACTTGAACGCTTAGTGGCTATTGGACACCACCGATGGCAATTATGTCCCAGATGAGAGACTATGTATGTGCGGGAGTTGTGCTGTCCACTAAAAAAAAAACGTTTATTTGACCATTACTCTCTGCAACTTGTCATTACGGCCTTTTATGTTTTGAACAAAATAACAATTCACCTACAATCTACCTTTGAATATGTGAATGTTTCTGCATTCATATATAATTCTTTCTTTTTCTCTCTGATAATTTTCTAGCGGTTGTAACTGGCAACAGCCTTCAAGCTCATTCACTCCTTCGATTCACTGTTGACCTACGAGCCCGAAGAGTGCATGGAACTCTGGGGGGGGGGGGGGGCTGAAAGTCATGCGAGATTGTTGAACCAGTAATGCAGCTGTAAGGTGTCGACAAGAGGATTTGTATTCCTCAGGACTGCAGCTCTCTTGATGATGATATTTCACCTTGTTGTACATTTATTAGTCAGAATTTGTCTTAAATGTGTGTTTCGGGAAAGTGGTTAACAATTTAGAGCACTTGGTACTCTACTGCGCGAGATCATATAGCCGTCCCGTGGGCTTCATACTTAAACATGCACGGTAGCTAAAGGGAATGTAAAGTTTGAACAGAGCACAAAAGACCAACTTTGTTTCTAGTACCATTTTCCGTAACTTAACCCTTTTGAACCTTACTATAAGGGCAATCAATGCTTTGAAAGCGATTTTATCCGGTTGAATGGTTTACAGTAGTCTGCATTTGATTTCTCTGGGACACAAAAATTATAAAGTAACTGTAAGGAGAAACCTAGCTGCCTGTAATTATTTGTCTCTTTGCATTTAATTAAAGTGTCAGCTGCGTGTGGGCAGAGCTGGTTTGTTAGAAAGTTAATTAAGTCGCATGTCAGCGTGCAGCATTTCACACCACATTTCTCTTCGTTTGATGCATCACCTCTGTCTGAAACAGTACTTGGTCACTGGGCTTCGATGCTGTAAATAAATAGAAAGCTGTCCATTCCAGACAACTCTGTGCTTTATTCACGACAATGAATTGCTCGCATTCATCTTTTGGCAGCTTCACTTTCAGATCACTGAGATAACGACCGAGTATTGTTTAGAAACAGCGTTCAGTCGCACAAAGCGGCAGTGGTATTGGCAGATAAGTTGCGAGAGCAGCGTAATTATAACAGACCGTACCTCTGTGGATACTCTACGTTAACGAAGATATGGTGGTCTTTTCATAACCCCGAAGTTAGTAGGAGTGTTCACATTGGACAACGTTAATTTCAACTATGTATTCTCAATAAAGTTTTTACATCTACCTTTAGTCGTTTCATTTGGTGAAAGAAATCAATTATCAATTACTTTGACAGATCAAGTCGAAGGTCTGATGAAATTTTGTCTGGTCGGGATGACACATTCGTGAAAACACTGACAGGTACTGAACTATGTGACAAACATTTACTGATGTCACGCGGCAGCCTTGGTCACGATCACTTTGTGAGCGCCTGTGTGGGTGACGAAATGTCAATGAATATTTTTCAGCGTAATCGACATTCATCAATGTCCTGATCAATGTTTTCATGAACGTTTCAAAACATTCTTCACTGAGACAAAAAGTAAGAGAGAATAAGCATAAAAGCAAGGCAGGGTAGTTAACCAGGGCAGAGAGTTGACAAACAACAGTGATGGCACAAGCTTACAGCGTCGACGGGATAATGCTGCACAGCGCTTCTTCATTCTCTTTTTAACTGTGGGAGTTGAAGGATTAGCGGCGTTCTGCTATAACCGTTCACTCCGTTATGACGGTACGACATGACAGAAGTTACCGCATAATACTGTGATAGCCATTTCTGGAGCACCACATTTATTCCTTCCATTCTTCCTAGTAAAATACACATAATTTGTCCTGCACGTGGCAGAGGGGATAGTTACGTGCTCTTGAACCTACAAGCTTGTTATGTTGACTGGAAACTATTGAATGTAGAAATTCGCGCCTTATTCTCGCAAGCAGAACCACCATTCTCAGTAGCAGGCTTTATACCACCAACAGTTAATCACCTTATTTTTGCGAGATGTTTAACCAAAATGGTCTGTATCATTATAACGTCTATATGGCCACGCTGATGTTGTTTGGAAATACAGGCACCTGGCTTTGGATTCGAAAACGCCATTCCGCACTCAGACAGTATGATGCTGGCGCCACCATAGACGAGTACATTTGAGCACTAATACTGTCCTGCTCTCCATGACATACCACTATTTTTTTTCTTTCTAGAGAAGACATTGTATAACTAAAAGGTCAGTATGATGATATAAAACAGCGCTGTCGCAGAAAAAGTGTACCACTCGGAAGTTTTAGACTGAATAAGGCGCGCTCACAGACACGGACACTATACAGAAGAACACAAACACCTTCGGTGTTTTTGCGTCTAGTGTCCACATGTGCGTTCGTACCTTATCCAGTCTAAACATGAATCAATATCAACTACCAAATTACCTAGGCAAAAAGTTATGAACCCTTTCGCAGCCGCTGTAAAGTGCTTGTGATTTTCACAACACGGAGAGAGAGAGAAAGAGAGAGAGAGAGAGAGAGAAAGAGACGTAATATAAAAAAGGTAGAGAGGTTAACTAACAATGCCCAGTTTTATACCCTACCCATGGGGAGAAGAACAAAAGCGTGAAAGAGAGAGAAAGAGATGGAGACGGAGAGGTACGTTGCACAGCACACACAGAGTGCAGGGCTTCACAGGTGGTCGCTCAGTGATGTTGTCTTTAAAATCACCCTTCCAGTACTGGCAACACAGTAATTCTCATGTAGTAGTCTCTTATGACGCCACTGAACATTAGCGGTGTTATCTCATGTGTTTTTGTAATTTTGAGCTTCTTCATTTCTGCGACACTTGGGCTGTCTCCCACAACCTTCTTTGAGGCAATACATCACCACGCTAAGGGCACCGTAGACGTGTTGAATACCTGCTTCAGGAGGGTGCTTTTTTTCTTCTTTTGAAATACGAAAAAGCAGGAGTGGAAAGATGGAGGCCTTTGTAATGCACGCGTACTTTGTCGAAGCATTCTGCCATAGTGATTTTTTTTCGCTATCGCGCATCGTAAACACTACTTTTCTTTCGGCTTGAATTTCGAGCTTCGGTAAAGGTTTTTCTTACAGAAACAATGCAACCACGAAACCGCTAGCATTTCATGACGTCTTGATGCAAAGTGTAGATCCCCGTCCCTTGACGTTGAAGCTATTTGGTGCTTTATCCTCTGAGCAATGATTTCTCTTACAACGTTTATTTATAACTGCAGTGCTTCCTCGCTTTGTTTTTTTCCCACCTCACGGCCCCGACACATGCGCAAATTCAAATAAGGCACTAGATAGTTTCACTGCAGAAGACCGGGCTAGATATATCCAGCATTTTAATGCCTAACTTTGTAGACACACCCTTTTTACATTCCAAGTCAGTCATTCGGAGATAGGTAACCGGGAAACCGCTCGGAAATCCGTGAAGAGGCTAGTAGAAAGGCTTAAAGCAAGTTATTGGAGTTCAGTGTTTCCCAATTTTCAGCTGTTTCCGAAGTGTTTGCATACTTTGTAGGGAAAGTCTGGAATGACGGAACGAGTTTCATTTAAATGTTTACGCAAGGCTGCGTTTTTCCTAGTATATATGATAAGTAGATGTTGTAAGATCACGAATGGCCGCCTCATGAAGTAATGGAGTTTCTCTAGTCTCAATTTCACTCTTTATTTAAATGAGAAATTCTGCTGAGAGATTATCGTATTTCGCTTTTCTGCTGAGAAAAAAAAAGCATGATTCATCTAGTGTGTTTTCTTCATTTGAACGTTTTACTCCTCAGCTCCTCCGAATTCCACTCGCTGAAGTAATACTCCGAGACACTTCCGAAACACCACCCACCAGCGCGCTCTAGTATGGTATTTTTCGATAATCTCTACAGGGCTCTTAGTTTCAAATGCCTTACGTGTAAAGGCACCATGCTTCCAAATGCTGAACAATTCTCTTTATTGCAGTGCTCGCTCTCGGTATCACATTCATGTTATTTCAGCATTTCATTTTGTTTTGGCGTTCTCACATATTAAACAGAAAATAATGTATGCATGACGTGTTTGAGTCTTTCAAAACATTTATAATCTGCTACTTTTTCTCATTCGCAAGGGTACCAAGCACATTAACGTGTCTAAAGCATACAGAGTTTTTCACAAATCTAAGTAGGTTTTGAGGTAACCTGAACATATCCACGCTAATTGTCGAGAAAAGATATAACTTTTCAAGTAACCCGTTATTGTGATTGCAATAATTGTGCTAACGAGCATACGTGGTGTCTGTTTGACTGTTTTTCCTCACATACGCAGTAGCGCTAGATATCTAGCATTGACGCAACTTCCCAAGATTGATTGATATGTGGGGTTTAACGTCCCAAAACCACCATATGATTATGAGAGACGGCATAGTGGAGGGCTCCATAAATTTCGACCACCTGGGGTTCTTTAGCGTGCACCCGAATCTGAGCACACGGGCCTACAACATTTACGCCTTCATCGCAAATGCAGCCGCCGCAGCCGGGATTTGATTCCGCGACCTGTGGGTCAGCAGCCGAGTACGCAACTTCCCAAGCATGCAGCTACAATCGTCTTGAGAACTTATCTGATACCCATTGTAAATTACGTGGTTGTCAGCACGTGCTTGCATTCAGGACCCTAATTCCTAATAAGACTGTAACATAAGTATTATTATTTTGTAACACGCATCTCGTAGGTAGTCGCACAGTGATGAAACTGTCACCTACCACTAAATGATTGCGTGCTAGGAATCATACAAGTAGAATATTCGTTAGTTGTTTTCAGGGGGGTTGCGTGGTTTGAACCAGCTAGGTAGCATAAAGATCTGCATAGACCATTAAGTCAATTATTTTTGACAAAAGAACAAACTATTTTATCTCCATAAAGACCATTTCATAAACGTGACGCCTTGAGTTCGTAATTGGGCTTGCATCAACAAAATGAAATCGTCACTGGAATAAATAAACAAAATTGTGATTCTTTCATTCCTTCATGTTCGATTGACACGAGTTCGTCTTTCGAAAAAACCGTTAATCAGGTTAAAATAATTCGTCGCATACGAAGAAAAAAAACATGGGAGAAACACAATTAGGTGAATGAAGTTAGCACGTAGACAAGACGGTACAGCACATGATGTCATGCCTGCAATCAAGAAACCAACGTGCGTATAGCTTCCGCATAAATTAGAGCAAACTCAGAATAAATTACATAGTCAATGGCAATACTGATATACTAATTCAATTTATTTGTATTGTTATCTTCTTACAATAATGTCATAGAGGTGCATTAAGGCTTTATTATTTGTTCTTGGTACAGCAGCCTCAAAGAATTTGCTCAAAAATAGTAAGCACATTATATATGGGGTACTTCAGTCGACATGTTATAATCTTAAAGAACAAGAAACGAGATAGTGAATTTCCGCGATCCTGCCAGCAAATTGATATTTTTTGAAATAAATGTAATAATGATTGATATGCGGGATTGAACGTCCCAAATTTACCATATGATTTTGAGAGACGCCGTAGTAGAGGGCTCAATAAATTTTGACCACCTGAGGTTCTTTAACGTGCACCGAAATCTGAGCACAAGGGCCTACAGCATTTCCACCTTCGTCGGAAAAGCAGCCACCGCAGCCATAAATGTATTAATAGCGAGGGTCTCGCCTTGCGTCACACTGACTACTCTATTTCTGTTGCCTGTCACGGTGATCGTAATGTTGTGGAAACTCACGAAACTATAAAATTTGGCATTAGACGAATGGTCATGCACGTTCTCTCACTACTTCAATAAAAACGAATGCCAGTGTTAACTCAGCAGAAAAGTTTCCAAATAAATAAATGTTCAAACAATTGAAACGTCCACGGTGACCGTGACAAGAAATTTATTCAATAGTCGTGAGGACAATGATGAGCGAAGACTTAGGGCTACCTTTGAAGTCTATGGTTTCTATCAGGACAGCGCCAGGAGCCGGTGTCTTTAGCCTTTGGAATGCCTTTTGTTGGAGAAGGTTGTCCATAGTGTGACGCGCTTAATCCCATGCACACTGTTTTTCTGTGCCGTTCAGAGCCCTAACATCCCTGGCACAGCCCGAGCACACGTTAACAGGTAATATAAAAGGCCGCTAGACGTTTTCACAGCAGATCGTTAGGCATTTACAAATCGTCTTTCAAGAACCGCACTGTAACTGCAACGTACAGTATTGTAAAAACACGTGCTGCACAAACGCGAAAATACAGAAAGAATATGTCGAAGAGTACCAGTTCATAATAAAGGTGCGAAGAATATTTTGGTTTCATGTAGTAGCCACGCAATATTTTTGATTCCTGCAAAAAAGTTCTAATGTGCATACACTTATGTTTTGAAAATTTTCTTTTGGCCGTTGGCCTAAAATGCTTGCAATAAATAGTAATCTGAACTACGAAGTTGTTTTAAAAGTTTTTCTCTCGGTGAAGTATACTAATTTTTGCAATGAGGAAGAAGGTGCACTAAGTCCTCTTCAGAGTCTTCCAATGAGTATGCAGTGCTTGACGTTCTTAGTTGTTCTGAAGTGATGATAAACACGTTCCCGGAAGCTTAAAGCCACAGATTATTTGGATGCCAATGTTATCACTTACCAGTGCCTCACACTTTGCGACGCTTGTATCGGTCAATTAAAGCATCAGTAATTTTGACCCAGAACAAAGCACGTTTGCTCTTTTAAGCTCGCGATAGAAATCGCATCACACTACGGCAGCACTTCTGCATTTCCTTTGTGGGTACTCGTAATACCCTAGTACATTATTGCGATGCAACTATGATCTCAAAGTTAGTCAGAAACAAACTGGCAAATATGTCATAGTAATGACATAGCAGAAATACAAACACTCCGAATATTTTGTACACACTACATTACATAGTTCTTCATTGAAAACGAGCCACTTTAGTTGGTGTATCTTCGATACTCCTTGCGTGTTCCTAGCACTGTATTTATTTCCGGACGTGGTCAAAAGAACAAAGTTGCAAGGAAAGAAATTCTAATCTAGGCAACTAGGAATGCCTCTCTGTAAGTGTAGTACGGTGTCGTGAAGCCGTCATCAATGAGCTGAGTGTGATGGTGTACTTCTTTTTACATTGCCCAATAACTTACCTAAGTATATGCAATTTTTTTCTCATTTTATTGCTTATTTAGCTAAAGAGAGTTAGTTTAGGAATCGCTATGTTATTCACCAATTCGCTTCAGTATAAAGCTGTTCAAATAACAAACTATAAAAGTGCATATTTGTAGCAAATATAAAATGTTATTTGGAAGCACCACAGACAATTGCAATGTTTATTGAAGAATTGGAAAGTACTCCATTTGTGTGAGAGAGAATATTCCACCATAAAATATATGATCACGACAGATATTTTACACGTCGCCAATTTACCACAGTAAAAAAAAATTGAACATTATCGATAAATATCTAATAATAATAGTATTGCTAAACATCACTGCTATTTATCATGCAGCTTGCAGCAAATTTTCCGTCTTCTTTACGTCTGTAGCGCTCGTTTACAAACGTTACTAAAACGTCAAATGAACCAACGGAGCTAGCCTTGTCTCTTTTTGAAAAGTCGTCACACTCATTATTGTGGACGCCAAAATAACAAACTCATAGCGCGGCCGCTAGGAAACGTAGGGCCACATTTTGAGTAAGTGAATATTTCTGTCAGTGTTTGTTTAGTGCAAGAAAGAAAAAAAAAGCGTATCTACAATGAAGTTTGAGTTGTAATCCTCAATGCTAAAAACATTGTTGGAGCCCAAATAAAAACGTTAAAAAGGGTCAATAAAACGCACCGAGTATATTGTGGGCACTCTATACAGAGCCAAGTCCACCGTAAAGAAATTCAATGTTTACTTTTAAAAGAAAAGTTACATGGAGATCTACATGTTGCCTATGTCATTGGCTCGGCAAAACTGTAACGTGGTACGCGCACGGTGACCGATTTCGTACCCAAGAAAGAGCGTGATAGCAACGATTGCCATAGATGTAATCTCTAGACATTCCTAAACATAAGAAAATTGTGGCCTTGAGGAGGACACAAAAAGAAGATAATCGGCTCCTCCAAACATTTCCATGAATGGCTGCCCCTGCGATTTGGCGGAAAGGAATCGATCTTGCAAACATATCACGAAGTTGTCATCACGAGTAGGATTGTGAAGTAGACGGGTTACTGAGTAAGTGCTCTATTTTTTATTGCTCGTTTCAGGGGAGTTTCCTCAAGAGCGAATGATCTGGACATTCTGGACGAGCTCCTCAAAAACTACGATCGAAGAGCCTTGCCAAGTAGTCACCTCGGTGAGCGTGCCTTTCTGAGCCCCAATAGAGCACACAATACGCCTTCGATTGTTCCATCTCGAGCTTCTGTATTATTTTGTACCCGTACGTTCTTTTTTCACAGGAGATCCAACCATCGTGTCATGCGAAATTTACATACGGAGTTTTGGATCAATAAATCCATCGAACATGGTGAGTCCTTGATCAGCTTTGAACGCTCTGTGCATTGCCCCGGCCATAAAGCCAGTTCCTTGAAGGTTCTCACAATGATGGGCGCATTCTCATATTTGCGGAGTGCTATATACTTGAACAGTGTCAGTTGATTTTGCTGAGCATTTGAACGCGGCCATGTGAATGCTGCCGCGTGAACGCTGCCATGTGAATCAAGAAAAAAAATAGTCTGAATTCCAAATGGTATCATTCTGTAAATGGTACCATTCTACCATTCTTTAAAACCTGAGCCCATAGCTTCACTGCCTCTGATAAGTTAGGATTATATAACACTGTGCGTCCAATACTATGTCGTGCCGCAACACTGTGTTTACAAAGAACCTGAAACTAAAAATTATCAGCAAGCACTGTATCAATGGTAATGATCTGAAACTGGTCAATGGATTGTGTTGATTTGTGAGGAGAAGGTTGGTTGCTTCTTGGCTTGTTGTGTTTGTTTTACTACGCAAGAAAAATTGGACGCACAATTCTTTCAGAAGAAGGGCCCATTACGATTACTCATGTCGTACATTTCCCAGTTTTTGCATTGCTTCATTGTATGGCGCGCCCTTAGCACGTTTTTTGTCGAATACGCTTTTCTATTCATGAAACTCGACATGAAAGGTCGCATGCTTCCTATATTTATGCATGATTCACCCCATAAACGCTGTGACACGAAATCATTGTCTAATTTAGTGTGTTTTGCTGGTTTATTTTAGCACGTGTGTGTATCGGCAATGAACTTGAGTTAATGACAACAAATTAATTTACGCGCCATGTTCGTTGTTTCCTTGGGCAACCTGTTAGGAATAAAAACATTTCGTGCACTCTTGTCATGATGAGCAAATCGCTTTGCATTTTTAACACGAAAACGTTTTATGCAAGGGTCCACCACCACTCCATTGACGTACTTTCATTACAGAAGTGACTTTGAAAAATGTGTAGTAACAGATTGCAAAGGAAAAAAAAACAATCACTAGGCAAGCAATTGCCAGGCGGAATCAAACCATGAACCTTCCGATTCTCAGTGCGTGGCGACAACCTCTACACCGCGAAGCGTACGTTGTTTGGAATGCCAACGGCATGCCGTTTATATACACCATACACCGTTTCGCAAACGTTACGCCTTCGAAACTTTAGCGCGTTTTCATTATCTGCGGCAAAATAGCGCGATGGGCTCGCGTTGTGGGCGTTCTAAAGGTCGTGGCCTTCACGAAGTGCCGCCTCCACGGAGCGTGGTCTCTCGTGCGCGCACGCATATCAGACTCGTTAAACTTGCAAGAAGACGAAGGTGACTCCACAGCGGCCGCGGCCTCGTTTACGAAAGGAGCGCCCTGCTGACGCAGATGCAGAAATAATTGTGACAGTTGTTCGCGCTTATCCTGTGTATACTTGTGTGCTTGCTCCGTGCGTCTTTCTTTATGTTTGAAGAGCGCGCTTTCAGTCTCGAACTTTTACAGTTGTTGGACCGCGCTTGCCCTGTGTATGCTGATTTTGTGCATTTCTTATTGAGGTGTGCGCTGCCAGTTTTGAGCTGCTTTCCCTTCTTAAGTCGGCTTTTCAATTTGTTGCTGTTGATGAAACAATGAACAATAAAGTCTCAACTACCTCTGTAAAGACACGTTTTAGTTTTGTGTAATGACGACTTCTCCACAGTGGGATCAGCGATGTTTTTTTTTTTTTTTCAGGCATTGTCCGTACTCCGCGGAAAACGCAATGTTTCATGCTTTTGGGGTGTATTTTACACTGACGAGTGTTAGCCTGCGTAGTTGTGCCTGCAGTTTCTTCGCACTCAGCCCACCTTTCTTTTATAATGGAAGTAAGGCCATAGCTGCGTATCTGCTTGTGGCCATGTTTAGCTCCTGCACATGCGATAAATGGTAGTGCCGCGAAGCTAAGGCAGAACATTCCAGATGTTCTAGCAACGTTATTCTGTTTGGGAGCATATGTAAACAGAAAAAAAAATGTACTGCCCAATGAGCCCAATAACATACAAAACACATCCTCCCATAACCACCATAACAAAGGTCACTAATTAAATTAACGTCGCCACCCAACTCCAATCCTTATTATAAGTATATACGCTGAGGAAAAAAAAAGTATAGTACCTGGTTCTATGTCATACTAAGCAAATCACGCTTGTTGGGCATCTGAAGGGCTCTTCCTCTCATGAATGGTTTCCAGTACATGGTAGTAAGCTATCGATCATACCTTGTCGTGCAGTATTGACTCCTTTACTGCGAGAGTGAGATCGAGCACGCCTTACACGTTGAATGCGACAATCTCTGAGACACAAACATTTTAGGTTGACAAACTTTTTGTCTATGCCAACCGCTCTTTCTTTAAGATATCGATTTCTTTGCATTAGAATTCACCGCCCTAGTGGCACCATTACTTAATGCTCAATCAATACTCTGTTGTTACACAGTTTGAAAGATATATTTATTCTTTGCACGGTTATCAAGGACCTAGGCAACTTCGCGCACATGCTTGTCATCAAACCGTGTGAGACCCATCAGATGGTAAATATAGAGGCAAAGGCAGTTGTACGGTTAATATTATTGGAAAGCAACCGCTTCACTGAGTTACCTCCTAATAATATGATCAAATAAATAAAACTGAATAAACAGTTGCATTGGTGCTTTTGTGGGAGTTTTCTAAGCAGAGCTATGAGAGATATTTGATTTGCAATTTATCCCACTTTAAAATAATCAAGAAATATGGAGTTACATAAAATACGTAATCCATCACCGTAAACTGCAAATTCATCACAACACAAGTAATCGCTGTGCATTTCATGCTTTCGACAGACATTTTTTTTTCTTTTGCTCCCATTGGTTAAGTATAAACGTCCCCAAAATTATTCTGCACACAATGATAAAACAAATGCGGTTAGGGCATTTTTTACAAATTGTGGGAGTTGGCAAAGGAATCTGCGTCGATTATTTATTCGAATTGCGACATCGAGATTGAGCGCACCAATTTCTGCAGTCGATTGTTTGTATTGACAATATAGTTAAATCTTACTCTGTATTTTGTGCCAGACACCCTTTCCAATCACTAGAAATAACATTGCATAGTTATTTCAGGTCCTCAGCGTTTTACTAATTCGCTTAGAAAAATGAAATTGGCTTATCTGCAGTAAGTACTAACGGTTTTTCCTAATGTTTTCTATTTTTTGTAGGACTACGAAGTTGACCTCTACTTCCGGCAGTCATGGCTCGATGAGCGGTTACGAAAATCCACGCTATCTCGTCCACTCGACCTTAATGACCCAAAGCTGGTGCAAATGATATGGAAGCCAGAAGTATTCTTTGCGAACGCGAAGCACGCCGAGTTCCAGTATGTGACCGTACCTAACGTCCTAGTTAGGATAAACCCGACAGGGGAAATCTTGTACATGTTGCGGTAAGTCATAAATTTTAGACATATAAATTTTAGTCATATAAATTTTAGTGTGTGTGTGTGTGTGTGTGTGTGTGTGTGTGTGTGTGTGTGTGTGTGTACTTTACAAACAAAAACTTTTGCAGTTTCTTCCTGTAAACGGTGCTTTGCCTGTTAGACTTGCCTTTACTATGGCGAAGCATACCTATCCAAATAATGCGTACACATCGGCAGCAGTTCCCAGACTACAAGCATTTTCTCGGCGTTCCGTGCGGCGCGATAATAAAACTTCCGCAGCATATAAACTCAGTGTAGCACTTCAAAATTAAAACTCGCTACGCACTTGCTAATTGATTCACCTGTCAAGTTTTACGTGTCAGATCTTTAGGTCGTATTCGCAAAGCAACCTCAACCTTTCGTCGAGTTTTTCTTATCGGTTTTAAACTTTAATTGCGCATGATAAACAAATCGCACCAGTATTCATAAACAATCTTGTCTTTTATCTTTCACCCTGTTACAATTTTGTGCCTTTTTAAAGCATAGAGGGTACAGAAAGTTGAGGAAAGCGTGAGGTAAGGCGGAGGTTGGTTTGCCTTAGTATGATAAAAATGGACAAGCTACAACAAGAATATATCATGTAGGGTGAAGCTTAAAAACTTCACACATCGCACAACGTCGAAACACTTACGAACTTTTACAACAGCTTACACACATCGCTGCATTTTGCCTTAAATCGTCGTTTCTCATTTTTTCTGTGTCTTGCTTTCTCACCTACAAGAATCTTTCCTCACCTACATGGTTCACTTTTACTTCCGCCTGTCCGAACATCTCGTCACCTATTTAATTCCCTGAGTATCCAACGTCTGTTTGGTTCTACTAACACTTTTAATAAATCATTTCTTCCTACGGCTATCGATGAGGGGAACGGTTTGATGGATGCTATTGTTAGCGAACAAGTTGCTGTTAAATTTAGAGATTTATTACTAGCTACCCTTGACTCTTAATCGCTGTATGCCTTTCTTTGTTGTTTGTTCTCTGCCGCCTGTATATTTTGGACCGCGAATTGACTGTTGAATATTTCGTTTGACATGCTCTGTTTTCTTTTTGTTTTTTGTTGCTACCCGTATGTTTTAGTCATTCAAAAACTGTAACCATGAACTGCATTTTCATTGAAATTTGTACTTGGATTGTTCCCCCCCCCCTTATGTAATGCCCCGAGAGAGGCCCTTAAGAGTAAAATAAATGATGATGATGAAAGAGCACCCTGTATGCTTTGTGCAACATCGACGTGACAGATGTTTTTTGTGAAAACCAAACAATGATCGCAAAGCAGTAAACAAGGAAGTGTACACCAGACACATGGCACTCGCTGTTTCAATTCAATGAAACTAAGCTCCTTCGTGTATAAACAAGCCTTCGTGGGTACACATTGCACCAGAATGTTTTGCTTATTTTGTAGCTAAAAGAAAAAAAGACAACGACGACGTGTGCATTTTTTTAAAAGATTGTGATACTGTAATCGACTGGAGCGTGCTCTGGAAAAATGTTTTCACAGAGTTAGTATCGCTTATAATTATCGGTAAACGTCCAAGGCTCAATCTAACACATCATTACTGAATGAGTGAAATATGAGTAGTAGTGGAAGGCCCCAGTATGAAGCTTTACCCCAATGCATTTCTTGAAGATGTTAAAAATAGGCTCAGAAAAATATTGAATAACAATAACTGGCGTCTCAATAAGATATGTGTCGTAGTAAACTTTGACAGAAGCAAACATTAATGGGGTTGTCAAAGCTTACCTACGTTAAACGGCAACTGACAAGGCCTCATAATAATTTCGGTGAACACTGAACACTGAAGCTACTAGGATGCTATGCGAGCCGGGCTTTCACTAAATGGTTAACCGGATTTGTCAACACAAAGATTAGATTGCATTGACTACTATCTATCGAACCACCGACCTTTCTTATATCTTCTCAACACGGATCGCAACACAGGTCACGTGTGGTGCCGTAGTTGTCCACCGCCGCCACCGCCCGTAACCACTATCGCATAAGAACCACCAACAACACCATGTGATTCAAACCTGGGTCCCCTAGCTGAGTGCCCCGTGTTCTACCACTGAGCCACGCCAGTGCTTAGAACTCATTTGCAAACTGGCTTTGGATAGGGCTGATGTCGGCAAAATATTTGTGTTATTATGAGTAATAAAGTGTTTTAAAACAGACAAAAAAACAACCAGGCGTCACACAAATCAAATTGCGTAACGATGAAGTCTTCCAATGCCCCGAGCCATTACAAAAGCTTGTTCTTGGTTCCCTAATAACTTTGGCGCATACCCACTTTGGGCATAATTTTTCTTCGTCGTCATTCAATGAGTAAAACAGTTTGCACGAAATTCTTGGCGAGTGTGTTGCAGATACCACGCTTTTCCGAAGAATGACGAAAGATATCAAAATTATGAATATTTGTGCCGTATTCGGCGCCGTGCAAGTGTGCTTGTAGCAGTTAACAAAGCAGTGCTTAAAAAATGTTGAAGCCGCTCTTCCAACTTTTGCTATGACTGCATGCGCTGCGTGTTCCACGCAGGTGATTTTTTTTACAGTAAAAGCTGTTATGGGATCGAAACAGGAGTCACACATGGTGCCGTAGTTGTGCGCCGTCAGACGCTGAACTACGCATGGGAATATTGATATAGAACAGAAGGCAGCAAAAAGGGTTGTGGAGTTGGGGCATTTATACATGAAAGTATGGTTTGGCAAAGAGTCAAGCAGAGATGCTCGGCTCGGAATTTTTATGGTTAAAAGGGAAAGTAGCTAAGAAGATGACACTCCCTGGTTTGGTGTACTTGTGGACGGGAGCAAAGGCCAGAGAGGAAAACCAGGCAATGGTGCAGTGTATAAAAATGACATTGAGTAATTAGAAGAAAAGTGCGAGATAAATATACTATGAGATGTGAATGCGCACATAGAAGATATAGATGAGGGTACTGACCAAACAGGCAAAATGATCATGGATATGTGTGAAAGGCATAATTTGATCATTTGCAATACTACTGAGAAGTGTAAAGGGCAAATAACATAGGAGGTAGTAAGGCTGCAGCCAAACATAGATTAGGCGCTGATGTCACATGGGATGTATAATAGGCTCAGGGGAATACACATAGATGAATGTGGCTCCAGAAGCCCGGGTAGTGATCACAAACACATCAAGTTAAGTTTTGGAAGAGCAACAAAAGTGGGAAGGGGACAAGATGAGCAACTACAGGAAAATTATTATTCAGAAAGACAAATATAAATAGCTACAAAACAAATTGAGAAATCAATCACTGGGGATAATAAAACAGTGTGGACATACACGAATTTAATTAGCCTGTTTGAGCTAGAGCTTGCTAAGGCACGTGACAAGTCATGCCAGAAAAGGAGACACAAACCCATGAGTTGATGGGATGAGGAAGCTAAGAGAGCTATATCAAAACGTCAGAAAGTGGAAGGCAGACATGCTGAGTATTGGAGTGAACCGACAGATGATGTTGACAGAAAATTGTATATCTTTATAAGCTGTAGAAAGGAAGCATCCATTCTAATCAATAAAAATATTAGAAGAAAGGGGGCTCAGTGGCTGCCAGAAGTACACAAAAAGGATAGAAAGGCAGCTGCAAAACTTTGCAACCATCTAAACTCCCTAAGAAAAGAGGCAGGCCTACAGCAGTTGTTTATACCTAGAGCTCAAGGTGTGGGGCCAGAAGTGGACAAAGGTATTGAATATATAAAAGCAAGTATGACGGAAAAAGTTCAACAAGGAAATGCCTTATGCACCTTAATAAACAAGGATTGATCGAGTGGTACAGTGGCTTCGTTTTCACAACGAGAGTGGGAAAGGGCTTAGAAGAAGGTTTCTGTATAGAAGTACATCAACAGCCCCTGACGGACCTAATTATGCTGATAAAGGAATTAGGTCCCAAGTCTAAGCAGACTCTGAGAGACGCAGCGAGCAAAACAATAATCGATGGTGAAGCCCCCATTGATGGAAACTTAGCAGAATAAGCATGTTATATAAAGGTAAGGGGGACAAAGTTGACATAAACAACTATCGTCCTATAACAGTGACATCAGCAGTTTACAAGCTGGTGATGCATGTTATAAAAGAAAGACTTCAGCCAAGAATAGAGGATCAGACGGATAAAAGTTTTATACGCAATTAATTTTAATTTTGGGGTAGATTTGCGCTAAGAACGTCTTAGAAATGCGAGTTTCTGTAAAGCTTTCTTTTCATGTAGGCAACATGCTCTCCACTTAAAATCTGCACTTATTACAACCCCAAATATTTATAAGTTTTAACAAACGATAGTTTTTGCTATTGATGGACTATGAGTGTTTCAAGGAAGCAGCTTGCGCGTAACGGTCATAGCTACCGTTTTCTTTACATTAATCTTCATTTGCCACACCGCACACCAAGAAGATATTTTTGTTAACGCTGCGTTTAAAAGAACCTGATCGTCTGCGCTACGTATTTCCTGATAAAGAATGCAATCATCTGCAAATAACTTTATAGAAACCGGGATGTCATTGGCAATGTCGTCTATAAAAATTATAAAAAAGTGGCCCGAGCACAGAGCTCTGAGGGATTCCTGATTTCACTGGTCGTGAATCAAACTGGACGTTATCTATAGAAACTATTTGATTTCGATAAGAAAGGTAGGCCTCAATCCATGAAGTTAATGTACTGTTTTTTTAGTATAGGTTTAAGTTTCGCGAGAAGTTTTGGATGCGACACGCGATCAAATGCTTTTTAGATGTCTAGAAAAATCATATCAACCTGGCCTTGCCTATCTAGAATAGCTGCAATGTCATGAACGGTTTCCAACAGTTGTGTGACGGTTGATAATCTTTTTTGAAAGCCGTGTTGTCGGTCATTGATTAAACTATTTTCCTCGAGAAAAACTGAGAGATGCTTGAATATAATATGTTCTATTACCTTCGCACATGAGCAAAGCAGAGAAATTGGTCTATAGGCGGAGACGAGAGAAGTGTTAGGTGATTTGGGTATAGGGATAATTTTTCCGAATTTCCAGTCATCTGGAAGCACGCGCTGTGACAGTGACTTCTGAAAAATGATGCACAAAAACGTCGAGCACCATTCAGCACACCTCATAAGGAACGCGTTAGGTATGTTATCAATACCAGGTGCCTTTTTGGGATCTATGTTGAGAAGCAGAGACAAGATTCTTTCCTCAGACATTGCAAGGTCACTTATTGGTGGGATATCATGAAGAGTTTTTGAACATGACCTATTTCGTCATCAGTAAACACTGAACAAAAAACGTGTTAAATGATTCTGCAATAGTTTCTTTATTAGTTCCGATAGTCCCATTTACCAATATATTATGAAAACGTTTCTTGTTTGGGGCAAAATGCTGCCAGAATTTCGCTGAGGATTACAGCAAGAAGTTTTCTAAAGTGACGTTATAGTACTGATCTTTTGCTTCCTTGATACTGTCTTAATTCTTTACGCACGTTACTGAGTTTAAGCAAGGTCGACGGAGTGGGGTTCTGACGATGCTGTTTTCTTATCTTTTTTGCCTTTCGCCCCAAACGAACAACTGGCATAGTAATCCATGGGCTAACATTTTTTATTATTTTCACTTTTTCTGGCACAAAGTCATGAACGCACTGCAACACAAGGTTTTTGAAGAAACACCAAAGTTTGTTAACAGTACAAGTACTACATTAAGAAAGTAAAGTGAATCGAGAAAAATGTAAGTCTAATGTGTCCAGTATTTCTACGTCTTTTGCGCGCGAGAAGACAGACACCACGCGTTCTTCCCTCTTGCCTTTTGTAACGTCATTAAGATTAATGCACATGTAAACCAATTTGTGATCGGATATTTCATCAAGCACATTGGTGTCTGCCACACGACGCAGCATGCTGTTGCTAACAAAAAAAGATCCAGAGTTGTAGCAGTAGCATTCTGTACGCATGTTGGTTGCTTAACTAGTTGAGTTAAATCATGAAAAAGGACTATATCGACTAAACGTTTCGCTGCATTTGAAGACGGTATAGAAAAATTAGTATCCCATATAACTGAAGGAACGTTGAAATCACCGCCAACTATTATATTACTAGAGCAACTGTGGACCATGCAAAGAAATTCATTAAGCTTATCAAAGAATGCTTCGTCTGTGCCTGGGGGGCGGTAAAAAATGCCGACTATGAACATAAGATCGCCTGTGTCTACTTTCACATATAAGCATTCAAGATATGCTTTATCGGCTAATCTTTCAACTTGTAAGGTTTCCTTAAATATGATTGTAACTTTGCCGCCTCGACTACTCCTATCTTTGCGATAGATGCGGTAACCCTGGGGCGTGATCTCACCGTCACTAACGTCGGTGCGAAGCCAGGTTTCAGTAATTATCAAAAGATGAGGGTGATACGTTAACAGAACACTGTCTAAATCATCGCTTTTTGCTAGAATACTACGGACGTTAATATTTAGGCATCGGAAAAGTATCCCGTTCTTGTCGTTTCATTTGTTGCGAGTTGCTCTGGTACGCGGTCTGCTCGCAGAGACCATTCCACGCTGAACTTCATCTAATGTTAGCAATCGATTGTCAATCTTAATTCTGTCATGTACAAGTTTAACCTTTGTGCCAGATTTCCTAATATCTGAAGTGCTGTTCCATAGAAACTTCCTGACGTGCCGAGTGCCTGCAGAGAAATCCTCTGAGACAGAGATTCCCTTCCCTTTTAATTTGGAGCAACTTTTGAGAACGTTAACTTTTTCCCTGTGGTCGAAAAACTTCACGATCAGTGGGCGATTTTTACCATGCTGCCTTCGCCCTAGCCTATGAATTCGCTCGACTGAGTTTACGTTCACGTCTAAAGCATGCCTGAACACATTGCAGACTATGCTATCCATGAGGTCGTCAGAGGCGTCATCATTCTTTTCCGGTATGCCGAACACAACAAGGTTGTTACGCCTGCTTCTGTCCTCTAAATCAACGAGCTTACGTTCTAAGTCTTGAACCGTGTTTTCCAGGCTGCGAAGTTTATCGCTGAATCCTTTAATTATCTCAGCAGTTTCCTCCACAGTTTTCAATTTCAGCTCGATATCATCAAGCCTTTTTTGAATGCTGTTTTGACCTTCAATCAACTGTGACAACAATTCCGCAGTGGAGGGCCCTGGATTGGATTCAACGTCCCCGCATAGCATCAGTAGGGACAAAAACACTTTCCTAATGTCAAAATACAAGGTATACAAGCTACGTAGGCACGTCAGCTAGACGAAATAACGATTGCTAGTTTTAACAGATGATACTTCGTTACTAACCTGCACGTAGAAAGGAAGCGGCTTGAACATGGTGCTACAAGATCACCAGCCGACGTGCCCACTGAAGGAATCCGGGGATGGGGGGCGTCTTTTATCCACTTGAATTGACGTTGATGGCGCTGGAAGCAGCGTAGCCCAACCCTCGTCGATGATGGCTGACGCTTGCGCAGAAGTAGCATTACGTTCTTCGATGACAAAGTTGGTCGCATCTTGATGTGCGCTGGCCATTGCTGTTGCACCGCACAGGAATATCTGCACGTAGAAAAGAAGCGGCTTGAACATGGTGCTACAAGATGACCAGCCGACGTGCCCACTCTTATTATGAGTAATAACGCGTTTTAAAACAGCAAAAAACAACCAGGCGTCACACAATTCAAATTGCATAACGATTGAGTCTTCCAATGCACCAAGCCATTACAAAAGCTTGTTGTTGTTGTTGTTGTTGTTGTTGTTTTCTTGTGCAAATGGCTCGTACCCAAAGGAGGGGATTGGCTGATTATAAGGTGAATTTTCCCTATACTTTCAGCATTGCGTCATTCCTACAAAAATTTTGTAAATTAATTTTGATTTGAAATGCCGATAGCAAGTTTGCAGAAAAAAAAAGAGAAATAGTGAGACCGTAATTTAGCAAGAAAATCGTTTAGTCGCAGTGAGTTCTTGATTCTGTGATACCTCTGGCGCATACCCACTTTACGCATAATTTTTCATCGTCGTCAGTCAATGCGTAAAACAATTCGCACAAAATTGCTGCGAGTGTGTTGCGGATACCACGCTTTTCCGTCAAATGGCGGAAGATATCAAAATTATGAATATTTGTGCCCGTAATGAGGAACGTGCAAGTTTGGTTGTAGCAGTTACCCTAGCAGTGTTTAAAAATGTTTTGAAAGCCGCTCTTCCAACTTTCGCTGTGTCTGCAGGCGCTGCGCGTTCCGCGCAGGTGATTTTTTTTTTGCAGCGAAAGCTGTTATGAGATCAAAACGAGAGTCACGCATGGCGCCGTAATTATCTGCCGCCAGAATCCGGACCAGGCATAAGAATATTGCAATAGAACAGAAGGCAGCAAAAAGGGTGGTGGAAGCGGGCCATTTATATATATATACGTATGGATTGGCAAAGAGTCAAGCAGAGATGCTCGGAACATTTACGGTTAAAAGAGAAAGTAGCTGGGCAGATGACAATTCTTAGTTTGGTGTACTTGAAGATGGGAGCAAAGGCCAGAGAGGAAAACCAGGCAATGGTGGAGTGTATAACAAATGACATTGAGAAATCGGGAGGAGAGTGCGAGATAAATACACTACGAGATATGAATGCGCACATAAAAGGTATAGATGAGTATACTGACCCAACAGGCAAATGATAATGGATATGTGTGAAAGGCATAATTTGATTATTTGCGACACGACTGAGAAGTGTGATGGGCAAATAACATGGGAGGTAGTAAGGCTGCAGCCAACGATAGATTATGCACTGATGTCATATAGGATGTATGATAGGCTCATTGAAATGCACATAGATGAATGTGGCTCCAAAAGTCTGGGTAGTGATCACAAACGCATCAAGCTAAATTTTGGGTGAGAAACAAAAGTGGGAAGGAGAGAAGATGAGCAACTACAGGGAAATTATTATTCAGAAAGGCAAACATAAATAGCTACTAAACAAAGTGAGAAATCAATCACTGAGGATAATAAAACGATGTGGACATACACGAATCTAATTAGCCTATTTGAGCTAGAGCTTGCTAAGGCACGTGACAAGTCACGCCGCCGGAAAAGGAGACACAAACCCGTGAGTTGATGGGATGAAGAAGTTAGGAGAGCCATAGCAAAACGTCAGAAAGCGGAACACAGACATGCTGACTAGTGGAGTGAACCGAGAGATGATATTGACAGATAATACAATATCTGAAGAAGGGAATGGGATAAACTGGGAACTGGGAATGGGATAAGCTGAGAATGGGTTAAACGGGATAAGCTGAAGAAGGGAAGCATCCATTCTAATCAATGAAAAGTCTAGAACAAAGGGGGCTCAGTGGCTGGCAGAAGTACATAAAAAGGATGGAAAGGCAGCTGCAAAATTTTGCAACCATCTAAACTCCCTAAGAAAAGAGACCGGCCTAGAGCAGAGGTTTATAACTACAGCTCAAGGTGTTAGGCGTGAAGGGAACGAAGATATTGAATATATAAAAGCAAGTATGACGGAAAATTTTCAACAAGGAAGTGCCTTATGCACCTTAATAGACAAGGATAAATCAAGTGATACAGTGGCTTCATGGATGAATCAAGTGGTACAGTGGCTCCATTTTCACAACGACAGTGGAAAAGGGCTGAGAAGAGGGTTCCTGGTAGTACATGAACAGGCCCTGACGGCATCCTAATTATGCTAATAAAGAAATTAGGTCCCAAGTCTAAGCAGACTTTGAGAGACACGGCGAGCAAAACAATATTCGATGGTGAAATTTCTGATGGATGAAAACTTAGCAGAATGAGTATGATATATAATGGTAAGGGGGACAAAGCTGACATAAACAACTACCGTCCTATAACAGTGACATCAGTGGTCTACAGGCTGGCGATGCAGATTATATAAAAAAAAAGACCGCAGGCATTGGTAGAGGATGAGGGGGTGCTGGGGGAACTGCAGAATGAGTTTCGGAAACACAGGAGGTTGGAAGACAATCTGTTCTCACTGACACAGTGCATCGAAATAGCAGAAAAAAACACAGACCCCTGTGGCTAGCATTTTGGGATATCAAAGAAGCGTACAATAGCGTGGTTCAAGAGGCCTTGTGGGGAATACTGGGCACACTAGGTGTGAAGGATGGAGTCACTAAGCTCCTAAAGGATATCTATGAAAGTAACCAGGTAGTTATAAAATGAAAAAAACGTTTATCCGAGCCCACAGAGATACAACGGGGGCTTAGGCAGAAGTCCCCTCTTGCACACTTGTTATTCATGATCTACCTACAAAGATTGGAGGCCAAATTAGAGGGGAGTGGACTTGGCTTCAACCTCTCTTTCGTCAAACAAGAAAAACTAATTGAACAGGCACTGCCAGCATTGATGTACGCAGATGGTATAGTGCTAATGGCCGACAACATGGAAGGTTTGCAGAGATTGATGGACATCTGCGGAAATGAGGGAGATGAGTTAGGTTTGAGATTCAGTAAATAAAAATCAGCAGTCATGATTTTAATGATAATGAAGGTAGTGAGCTTACGATACAGGAGGTCACGCTAGAGGTAACAAATACAAATATCTGGACGTATAGATAAGCAATAGGACCGAGTACCTAAGGGAACACGAAATATACGTAATGACTAAAGGATACAGGAATGCAGTGGTGAAGACAATTAGGGCACTGTGAATTACAATAGGTATGATGTTGTGAAAGGAATTCGGAAAGGTGTCATGGTTTCTGGTCTGACTTTCCGCAATTCGGTCTTGTGCATGAGATCAGAGGTTCAAGCAAGATTGGAAATTAAGCAACTTGAAATAGGTAGGCTTGCATTAGGAGCTAACAAGAATACATCTAATCAGTGAGCACAAGGCGATATGGGATGGACATCATTTGAGGGAAGGGAAGCTAGCAGCAAGATAAAATTTGAGAAGTGACTTAGAGAAATGGGGGAGGAGCATTGGACAAAGAAGGTTTTCAGCTACTGGTACATGATGAATTTCGATACAAAATGAAGGAAGCGATCCAGAAAATTGACGGGGAAATACTTAGAAAAGAACAGGAGGCCAAACAAAAAAAGAACTATTTCTTAAGGAGAAGGTGAAGGAAATGGAGACCGATATGAGGAGAATAGGCATGGTCAGGAAGTCCGTACTAGAGACCTATCGAAATTTTAAGCAGGAAATTGGCAAGGAAAGGATCTATAATAATACTCGTGGTATTTCTCTACTGTTTGAGGCCAGGACGAGAGTATTGCGAACCAAGACTTATCGGGCCCGATACGAAGGGGTAGACACAGTATGCAGTGCGTTTGGAGAGGGGGAGGAAACTGCCGAACACTTGATAATGTTCTGTAAAGAGCTTCACTCTATAGTTCAGGGCTATGGCGCAGAGTTTTTCAAAGCACTGGGGTTTAGGGACAGGGAGGGCAAATTAGACTTCAAGCGGGTAGAATTAGCTAGGAGGAGGTTATCTGATTGGTGGGTAAGATCAAGGCACGAGTGAAAATTAAAGGCTTCACTGCAAAGTGCCAGTGCTTAACTTCTACAATTAAAAAAAGGAAAGATAAATTTAGTTTTTGTTCACTAAATTCTATAGCTAGGTGGCGTACGCCACCGCCCAATCTGAAGGGTACAGTCATAATAATCCATCCATCCATCCAGCTCCCACTGGCGACCGTAACCTTTATCCCGAAATAAGAAAGAAAAGCCTTGTGTCATGAACCCAGTGGGGTTCAAACCCGGGTCCGCTGCGTGCTAGCTCAGTATTATGCCACTGAGCCACGCCGGTGTTTGGGAGTTGCTCGCAAACTTGCCTTAGGCACGCTTGATGTCAGAAAAGGAATCGCGTTATTACGATAATAAAGCATCTTAGAACACCAAAAGAACAATGAGGCGCCACACAATGCAAATCGCGGAAAGAGTGGGTCGTCCAATGCTCCAACTCATTACAAAAGCTTGTTTTTGATCACCGATTCACTGTGGCGCATACCCATTTCAGGCATGATTTCTCTTCGTCGTCAACCACTGCAGGAACAATTGGCACAAAATTACTTCCAAGTGTTTAGGAGATACAACGCTTCTCAGAAGAATCATGAAAACTAGCATAGCGAATGCTGGTCTACTATCGAGAAATTATTATTATTATTATTATTATTATTATTATTATTATTATTATTATTATTATTATTATTATTATTATTATTATTATTATTATTATTATTATTATTATTATTATTATTATTATTATTATTATTAATGTCATACTGGTTACCCAGCAAGTGTGCTTGCAGCAGTTACCCAATGAGTGTTTAGAAGAGGCTCTGAAAGGCCGCTCTTCTAGCTTTCGCTGTGACTGTGCTGCGCCTTCCACGCAGGCCTGGCGTTTTTTCAACAGCGGAGCCAAACTCTGCAACTGGCTTTTCGCGTGTTTAACTTAGCATCTACTGAATTCTCACTTCGTTTTTTTTTTTCATTTTCAATACTCCGTCCTTTGATAAACGTTTTTCCGCCTTTTCTGTTGAATGAGTTAAGACATCGTGCCATAAAAATCACGCTCGTTGACGTTACAGGCATTGCAATTTTCAAAGAGGCATTTGCGCGTGTGCACTTGACTCTCTGGGACTTCGCTGAGAAGAACGCTGTTGTGTTTAAAATTGCATATGGTTTTGCTTATGTAGCACAGCCAGGCGACACATTGCAGACACCATTCTCACCGCGTGATTGAATAGGCGTACACGTTTGCTTAACATTTAAGCCTTCCTAGGCACCACTTAGAGTGCACTATTTTTATTGCATTACATTAGGTCTTGTTCTCTGAAATTTCTTGATGGCTTTACTTTTTAGTCTTATTTCCCACTTTCACATAGTAGAGTAGCCGATCAGATGGTTGTCTTGTTAATCTTTCTGCCTGCTCATCTTAAGCTGCATGATATCACAACTGCCAATTTTGGCGCCGTAGTTGTTTGCTGCCACTGCCACCACTGTCAGCGTCTGTAACCGCTATCGCGTAAATTATTATAAAAAAGAAAACACGCCTAAATTCTCCGTTATAGGACTTGGTGTAACGCGAAAGTGAAACGTGCCTTCGCAGAGGGAGTGGACCATTCGTTGTTCATTGTTGTAGGAGAGCTTGTGTAATGTCTATTGATGTTTGGCACATATAGCACTGTTTCACGTTTGATTCAATTCAATTCAATTCTTTATTTGCAAACTGTGAAACATACAGAAACATCATGACTGGTTGGACCCATAGCCGAAGGCTAGTTGAGGGTACAAAAAAATAAATAACTAAGGGTTCCATGTACAAAAAAGCCCACTTTGAGCCCACGTTGACGCTTTCAGTGGTACATCTCCCTCCCGACGAGAAACGTCCACGATCATGATTTAACTGTTGGCGTAGATCAACTTGTTGACATAAACCTTGACGCAGCAGATATTGAGCCCCGCGCAAAGAGGGCGTCAACAAGCACATAAAAATGTCACAGTTTCACCGCAAGAGTGCAGCTATTGAAGATAATGTGGCGATTGGAAGGTCGCGCAAAAAATGGCTAGCAGGTTGACACTTTTAACGCACTAACCAAGCACGAAAAGACGCCCGAAAAGAGCACATGGAGGAAACTAACAAATGTCACAGCTTGATGCTTATAGTTTACTGCTCAGGCACAAAGATGAACGCACAAAACTAATGCAGAAAAATACAAAGGTCACTGCATTGAGGGAAGTGAATGTTGCGCACTCTGTAACTTTATAGAAAAATTTCTGAAGAAAACACAAGTCGTGCAAACTACCTCATTACGTGATAACCGCGCGCACACGGGCAAACACACCCTGTAAGGCAAAGTGCAGGTTGTAGAGGCAGGAGGAACATGCACCTCGCAATGAGTGGTCCGACAACCTTCAAAGCACGCCCTGTAAGCTATATCACTGGAGGTTGCGAAAACAAACTGGCGTGCTTCTGAACTCTGCGTACATTCAGGGGTAAACGGTGTACCTAGTGGCTTGCCGTTAATATGATGAAGAACATGCCCTTTGTGGCCGATTTATTAGCGGTGCGTCCTGCAGAGCGACGGGTCATAAGTTCATGAGTTCGATTCCCACTGCGGTAACTTTTCTGTTATTTTGCTATTTATCATAGGTGTGTGCCCATTTTACAACGTCATATCCGTGACGGAAATACATCATTCAAGTCTTGGTGAATCTCGGCAAAAACACTCTCCTGTTAAAAATGAAAAAAAAAAGGAAAATATCTAGGACAGAATTAGACTCGAACCAGGACCCTCTCAGTGGCATCACAGGATTCTACCGCAGAGTCATTTCGGTGCTTGGCCCACCTTTTCAAACAGATCCTTTGTAGGCTTTATGTTGAGAAGGAATCCCATTGACATGCGCAAATGAGTATTTGAAATGAGCAAAAATAAAAACGAGGTTCTCACAATGAAAATTGCGTAATTAGTGATCCGTTTATTGCTTGCGACCCATTACAAAAGTCTCAGCCATAGTTATTCATCGTGATTAGCCAGAACACCAACAAAGCGCCCACAATACCTCACAGGTATTTCTTGGGTACCACATTACTCTGAAGAATGACGAATAATCGCATTTTACATATGGAGTTTCCCAAAATTATCAGAAACTTTGTGGCATACTGTACCATTTCATACTACATAATAATTATATTTATAGCATAATGGGTACCTCACAATAGTACTCCTACTAGTTGCCAAGGGATCAAGTTCACGAGAACACTTGCGCCGCAATGGGACATTTGCAAAATTACCGAATGATGCCAGAGTTACAGCCTACAATTGATCACTAGTAAGCGAACTACCTGTACTAATTAAAGAACCTTCCGTGCATTATCAGATGCGCTGCAAATGCTCCTTGTTCGCTTCTGTTTGATTCATGAAAAAAAAAAAAACCACCAGACGTTACTACAGAGAATGGCGCGAGTGCTTCATAAGCTCAGTTTTCGCCTGGTTAAACTGACAAGGTCGTGCCATCTAGGCGGGTAATTTCAAGCATGATAACATGATGACGACCACTAAAACGTGATGCTATTTAAAATAAGCACTTCCTCGGCACAAAAGTAACACTGCGAGGTTTCTGGGCCGCTATTTCAACAATCAACGTCGAATTAGTAGCTGCCTTTTGTGTCCATTTAAAAGTTGTGCACAGTGGTTCCTCGCTTAGAAATAATGACGCAGTTGGGCTTGTCTACTTAAAAAAATTCCGGTGATCTTATAGCGTATGTGGGTAGCAAGCGCATTTTTTTTTTTTTGCAGTGGTTTGCACAACAGTGTTTAAACAGGCTCTTGCGAGCCCTCTTCCACCTATCGCTGTAACTGTGCTGCGCCTTTCACGCAAGTCTTCCGTTTTTAAAGATGACAGTCTTCCTTGGGGACCTTCCACGCAATAATTTTGGTCTGTCTATATGCCTGTCTGTCTGTACGTTTGTCTGTTTGTTCGCCCTTAGCGGTACCTTAAACGGCACCAAACGGCCGACCCCATCCGCAGCGCCCACCAATATTGCTCAAGGTTCAGCGTTCATACTTGTGCGATTGTCAATTAAAAAGCAACTATTGCGCATATCTGAGGCACCATACTAATACGTCAATATTATGTGTATTTTTTTTATTGGAAAAGGCATACATAAGTAATTCTAAGGACCGTAGCGTTTATCACGCCGCGCTGACAATGCAACGCTCTCACGAAAAGGCAAGTGTTTCCAACGCTTTTCTAAGATGACACGGTGCTGGCACCTACACGTCGCGTTGCGCTCTACGTCTTATCACCTCAGAGACGGGCGCGCACGCCGCGCGCTTCGTTTTTCAGGATAACTGCCAGATAGCCCTCATGTCTCACGTGTGACGTGACTAGACGCACTCGTTCGCCTCCGCTGCACGCTCGAGGAACTATAACGCAGTGCCTCCAAAATATCATTCACCGATGTTCTTGTGCATAACATCAAATAAACGTTTTGTTCACTCTCTCCAGATGCAAGACTATCGTCTTTCGACGACATTTGGAGTGTAACATGCAGATACGGGCTCAATTTTCTTCCTCGCTTCTTTTCGTGCAAAATCCATTCGTGTTATGAAGAAATGTATATTCACGCATATTCACTTATAATCAGAGGTAAACGCTACCCTTGGACCAGTCTCTTTGTCTCCTCACCATTGTCAAAACTTGCTTCCCGCAAAAAACTGACCCCTATGTTGTCCTGTGACAACCCTTCGTGTTCGTATCTTCTCAACAGGTTAAAACTACGGTTCTCCTGCATGATGGACTTGTACCGGTACCCCATGGATTCCCAAGTCTGCAGCATCGAAATCGCCTCTTGTAAGTACTTTACGAGCACACAGAACAAAGTCAGAGCTTCACATTTTTCTTTTGTATCGAGAATCTTCACACTTTATCATTCGACTGTTTGTGCAACGATTCACGCAGTTTCCAAAACCACCGAAGAGCTGCTGCTGAAATGGTCTGAGAGTCAGCCCGTTGTTCTCTTCGATAATCTCAAGTTGCCACAATTTGAAATAGAGAAGGTCAACACGTCGTTATGCAAAGAAAAGTTTCACATAGGTAAGAACAAATACTTTTTTTTTCTTTCAGAACGAGTAGTACTTATTGGAGATAGAATTTACGTGTGGCATTAGGAATACATAGGCCTTATTGAGACGCACTGAAGGGAACTGCAGTTAGTCACACTCGATATCAAATAAGATGTTTAATAATTAGCGTACCACTCGACATGGTTGTTTTCAGAGAAATAGAGAAAACAGGCAAAAGAGAAAATGTTATGTCATTACGCAAAAGTGTATGTGGGAAACAAAGCTATGTGTGGGTCATCCTTGGGTAAACTTTTTCAAGAAGCGACAGATTCTGTTGAATATTACTGGAAAGAGCAAGACGCGCTGTTACTTACGAAGCTCGTACGAATAACACATGGGTGTCTTGCTCTCAGATACTCTCTCACGATTTACACTGCTGTTGCATGTATGTGGTTCCAGTGTGTTCATCATAATTGTGAGGCTTTATTTTTCACTTGAAAATCAAACTACCACAAACTATACAACAAGCTATTTGACCATTGAATAGCTCTTACAAACATTTATCCTGAGCTTCCTAGCTCGTAAGATGAGAGAAACAAAAGATTGAACCTTAGCATTTAGTAACTGGATGACAAGGTAAACAAATCACCGTGTCTCCCTAGAGGAAGCCGAAGAACATGCTATTGGTATGATTAAAGTAAACATATGTCTTGTTTAAAGGATCATTCGTGATAGCTGAAACGGCCTTGCTATCTACTTCAAAAAAAAAAAACCCTGGACGCTGCAGTGAAGCGTGTCCGTTGCTTGTCCGCTACACGCTCTGATAAGTGCCGTCGATCCGCTGAGTGATAGCCAGCCCATTTTTTTCATCGGCATTACATGGTGTTCTGAGGTACATTACCACTCCAGTTTTTTTTTATTCACTTCTCTGTGCTATCTCTTAACGTACATTCATCTCATGGGGTATTTTGCAATGCACGAATCCATCTATCTACGAAATCTATCAACAAAAACGTGTTAACATTTCCTGCCTCTGTGTTGAAGCAGAAGGGGGTAACGCATGCATCAAAGACTCCTTTTCATCGGAGTAGGGAACATATATGCTACATTATCTATATTTAATCATTGAATATTTCAGCAAACATTGATGCACATGAATCTGTACTAAAAATGCAATGAAGCTATGACTGTACGATGTCGTAAGCCTCATACGACATTTTGAGAGGAGACAAACACCAGAACAAGCATGACAACTATCTGGATGCTATAGCAAAGTTTAAACATTTTTGAAGGCTCAAAAGAGGCAATCACTACTAGCGTATTCATGTACGCTGCAGATAAATAAAAAAAAAGCATGGACCGCAAATGAAAGAATTGAGAATTCTATGCGACCATTAGGTGAAGTACGGAATCAGGCTAAACATTTTAAAGCATACGTGTTGTATCTTCATACTCTGCTTTTTTAGTTGATAAAAAGCATAAAAAAGTCGTGGACAAGGAGAATTTTTTATTTTCTTTTTGTTTTTTCTAGCTCACCAGGTCAACATCGTTCGAAGTTTCGCTAATGTTTTATCGTGACTAAAACAGAGTTTGTCAGACAATAGGCTTCGTTTCATGTCCACTGCTCAAAAATAAGGAATTCGCTATTATGAATTAAACAAAGAAACTACAGTGCCGGCTGAGACCATTGCTCCAAAGGATTTGATCATCTATCGAAGATTCCTGATCTAAAGCACAACATTGAAGCAAAAGATACAAGTGTACATTGCTGTTGCTGACCTCTTGAGCGACTGTTGAAAAGAAAAAGCCGAGGAGGAAATCGATAGGAGGAATTTCAGAGAACAAAATAAATAAAAATATATATATAGAAATTCTTACATAATTACATGTGATAGTTTTATCTGAGGTACCTAAAATCGAGCCATCCTGCAACTCGCTGCAGCTTTTCTTTAAATCATTCGATATAAAAAGACATTGGACTTCGATTAAGACACCGGCTACTCCTTACCTGCGCTATATATATATATATAATATATATATATATATATTATATATATATATATATATATATATATATATATATATAATATATATATATATATATATATATATATATGGGCCCAGCATAGAAACATGCAGCGTTTGCTGCAGTTGGATATCTGTCCACTTTTTCACTTTAATACGATGACGTGCAACTAAATTAGGCAGAAAATTGAGTAACTGGTTGTCAAAACAAATGTGGCTATTCTCGTTCTGCTCCCTATTTTTTTTTTTTTTTGCAGCATAGTCCCAAAATACATATGCAACTTTGCAGGCATATTGTCGTATGCGTTTGACCTTGTTGGTGCTGATAACAACATGACTTGCATGCATTTAAAGCGCGTGATCACTCTAGTACAGGAGTGCTTATATAGGGCGCATATAAAATTGATTATACATATTGGGCCGAACCTGAAGGCAAACAAGCTTATGCGGAAATCATTGTGTCTGCCGCTACAGCGCTCCATTGCATTGGACGTAGTTCCATGGCGTCATTTCTTTTTTTTTTTGCTTTTCAGGGGAATACAGCTGCCTGAAAGCCGACTTCTATCTCCAGCGTTCTCTGGGTTATCACATGGTGCAGACATACCTCCCGACCACGCTTATCGTGGTAATCTCGTGGGTGTCCTTCTGGCTCGACGTAGACGCCATCCCAGCCCGAGTCACCCTGGGCGTAACCACGCTGCTCACCATTTCGTCCAAGGGTGCCGGCATCCAGGGAAACCTGCCTCCCGTCTCGTACATCAAGGCCATGGACGTCTGGATAGGATCGTGTACTTCCTTCGTATTTGCGGCCCTTCTCGAGTTCACTTTCGTGAACTATCTCTGGAGGCGGCTGCCCAACAAGCGCCCATCTTCTGACGTAAGGCGTTTTATATGCACGAAGATATATACGGCTCAAGTTTCATGCTTACAGCCGAAATAAGGTAGTAGTTAAGGGAATATGGAAGCTGTAACAGATGAAAAACTGAAACAAATGCCCCGACAAGTAGTCTTGTTTTATTCCATGCAGTTCATGCCTTAAGGAAGACCAGACTACCCGTGGAAACATTGTATCCAGTGGCAATCTCTACTCAAGAATTTATTTTATACTCTCGTAGCTCAATATTTCCGTTTCCAACGAAACATGCGTGCTCCTACAAACTTGCGGGCATCGCCAATGCAGACGTTTTTTTTTCTTACGACGTTGTAGTCTACAAATCGCCAATACGTGCCACTGCATTACACGAGCTGCAAATCCCTGTCCTGCAGTTCGTTAGTTTTCCTTTTCAGCTGAATTGCTTCTCCTTTGCCAAGACATAATGGCCTATCTGTTCACAAATGCGCATCGCTGAGCAGGGCCATTGTGAGGACACCCGGAATCGATATTTACAACAAGTGCCGCAGTGAACGACTCCCACCTCGGACACACCGGAATTCTCCCAATATTCCGAGTTCACAAACAATCTGTGCGATAATTCATTAGAAAACAAAAAAGCCATTGGAACTGAAAGTATGGCATAAAGTGCCAGTACTGCATTATTTTTTACTTATATCTTGGCTTTCTCACTGTACTTTACTGCGCATACGTAAATTTTTTGTGCACTTACCTCGACTTGTCACTCATTTTAATTTTTATTTTATGGTAAAGCAATTTTTTGTGCTTTCTTCTATACCCTTTTTACAGTGATGGCTGCAAAGTTAGCATGTTTATTCTCACAATATAAAAACTTCTTCAACGCAATAACATCTCTAGAAGCGCGACGGAAAAGCAGCCAAGAAAAGAACGCACGCCACTCTTTAGTTCTTGCTTACAGGATGAGAGGTGGGCTTTGTGCACATACTGTTTCTATATCAATGTTACGCCACTTAAGATAAACAACCAGGTAGCAGACGTTTCCACTTTAACATAAAATATCTGCTCATCGTTTTGCAACCAATTAGATAAGCAATGTCAATTCCTGGGGACCACAGATCTACTCATAAATGCATCATCATGCCCCCTTCTTGACGAGGAGTGTTTTTCTATCATGAAATTTCTTACTGCATATTGTTATTTAATTTCCATCTAATTCTTCGTTGTCAACACAATACACCACTCAAGACACGCGTCTTGCAAATCAGGCATTAAATGTTCAGTTTATTCAGCTCGTGAAGGTTACCTCCTACATCATTTCCCATTTTGGTTCATCAACTAAGCTTAACGTCGCTTGAACTTTGACTGGGATTGAGAAAACCTGCCGGAAGTTGTTGGGCTGATAAGAAGTAAATGGAGTCACCTTTAGCATTAGGATATACTTGACCTTTTGTTTTTATTTATTTATTTATTTGTTGTTGTTGCTGTTGTTCGGAAATGGCATTTTCTAAACCTTAACCTAAAAAGGCGAGTTGAGCTTTCAGGTCAGAGCCAATAAAGTAAATGCTGCGTGCTTAGTGTCGAGACAGCAATCGCTAAAGAAATTTCCGGAGCCACATAGCGCGCAGTCACGTGAACTGCGTGTCTCTTTTTTGTCTTTATGATTAAATTTAAAGTAATGACCACAGAGTCAAATCTTACTGGTAAAGCACGTTCAATATACTCAATCTTTTTATTTCTTCTTCCTTTTCTAAGAGGAATCTGTAATAAAATGCAGACTACTTTCGGAGATAGATGAAAAGTTCTTTTGCTTGTGAATTGTTTTCTTCAAACTTCCTATTGCTGAGAAATCCCTCCATACAACACTTCAGCTTATCGCATCGCCCTCAGTGGACTGCTATAGTACTTGATAAGAGTACGTAGCGTTGACGTGGAAATTGTGCTTAATGAACGTGGTACACGGTTATCTATCATTTGAGACGGAAATGAGATTGCAGCTCGAAGCACTCCGAAAAAAAGCAGCCGCGATTACCTCACCACATTCGAATTAATCCCGCGTGTCTTTCGCTCCGTTGATTCGTCTTAGCCATTATTTTCCGTACATTAGCATGTTCGTTTTCATCACACCACTTTTTTCAACATGACTGTGCTAACAGATTACGAGCTACTTATTGAAGCAAATGGTGCTTAATGAGCATGTTACGTGGTAATCTATAATATTTAACCCAAGAATGGGGCCAAAAAGCTGGCACCACTTTGATAAAAGACCGCCGTGTTGGCCTCGCCCCTTCGAATTAACCGCGTTCACGTCGTTGGTTCACCTTTCGTTTGTCTCCTACCTTGATTCAGTTCCGACCGTAGACGTATTTCACTGCTGAATGCTTAGCACGTTAAATTCAGCGATCATATATGTCTGCAATGTTAACGTTATTGCGAGATAGAGATATATACGTCAAGCTCACGAATTCTGGTTACCAGCAGAAACGAAGGTCTTATTCACACCACGCCCACATTTGGGCGTCGAACGATTTGCTCACCAGCCGCGCGATATACCGTCGCTACTTGCACTCCTAATGTCGCATTTTGTCGCTCACCAGTGCTAATTTTATGTGAATTCTTATGTTGTATTCCCATGGGTGTTGCATGCTTTATTTGGACGTATTCGGGTCTCTTCCACAATATCGATTAGCAACGCTCGAGGTAGACAACGTTGTAATCTTCGATTTCAGTAAGCCCTGCAGTTTTGTTTTTTTTTTTTGGGGGGGGGGGGGGGGGTCATTCTGCAAAGATTACGCGCTGAACGCACGTAATCAAGTTTCATGTACAGATCATGCTAGCCCAGCAATAGACCTGAAAAGTTAGGCGACTGACATATGGGCTAGCGCTCTGTTCATGGCCATCGGTGTTCAACATAAATTATTGTTTGTAATGCGACTTTCATTTTTCGGACACAAGTTCGTCCGAAATAAAGAGTTTAGAATGGAACCCCCAACTGTTGCCTTCTTGAAATGACAATTCCACAACAGTGAAACACACAGAAATGTTACCTGTGGAGATATTTCATCTGTTAATTACTTTCCAATTACAGGTACCGGTGACGGATATACCAAATGATGGCTCAAAGCACGAGATTGCGGTGGGTATTTGTCATATTATTATATTCAATTAGATCAGACTGCTGCATTCAGAAATAGGGATCCATCCCGTCTGTTAATCAGGGTGAGAGGTACTGAGCAGTGATGGAAAAATATGGGTTCATGGAAAAATTTCCTTCAGCTTCAGTTTCAGTAGTATATTGAAAATACATTTGTTGCATTTGGCCAATGTTTTGTACACTTAGCATTTTCTTTCTGCATTCTTTTTTTTTACTTATTATTCTTTCTGTAAAATAATGAGCCTCATAATTCTTCATGAAAACTTAGGTTGCGGTGGTGTCTAGAATTTCTGTTGCACGCCAATAATTATAGGCTTTAAATGTCAAGAAAAATGTCAGTTAGTGGCCATCTATTATTTAATCGCGGAAGAAAAAATATTTCCCAATGTGAATAATCTCCGAAGACAATGAATTATTGAAAAAAAAACGATTATGAACAACTGCCTTTGACAAATCTATAGAGAGCCGACAAGCATCTTTGCTAACTTTGGTGAGTAATGGCTGCTACGTGCAGAAGGACGTTGTTGAAATAGAGTTTTCAAGCACAATATTTCAACCGACCCGGGCGGAGCTCAGTGACTCTAATACCCTAAGAAAATAAATTGAATAACACATTCAGAACTGGATCATTTTTTTGTTGACCGAAACATCAGTAAAAACATGCGTATAAACAACAAAAACAAAACTTAGTTTTAAGCTAACGAACGTGCGTCACTTTAACTGACAGTGCCCCGCCACGGTGGTCTAGTGGCTAAGATACTCGGCTGCTGTCCCGCACGTCGCTGGTACAAATCCCGGCTGTGGCGGCTGCATTTCCGATGGAGGAAGAAACGTTGTAGGCCCGTGTACTCAGATTTGGGTGCACGTTCAAGAACCCCAGGTGGTCAAAATTTCCGGAGCCCTTCACTACGACGTCTCTCATAATCAAACGTAGATTTCGGGACGTTAAACTCCACAAATCAATCAATTATTCACTTTAACTGACAGTGTCGATGAAGGAAACGAAAAAAAAATTCAGAAAGCTCGCTAATCCTAAATTTTTGGAAAACAGCCCTTTCCTTGCTTTCAACTAACTTACTGAACTCTTATATTTCCCACCATGTCAGTAAGCACTACCGAAGAAAGGGTGAAAAGAACTATAGAAGACTACAGCCTGGCAATATCCAATGAAAATGTATGGACGAGGACACGAGATGTGGTCAAGGACATAACCCAGACAAGTCTCGTCAATTATTCAATGCTACTGTGAATTTTCTCTGAGATTCCTTTCACATCTCTGAGAACGTATTGACGGAATAAATGAAGTGGCGTGCGGCTGTTAGCTGATCCGAGTACCTATTTTGCCGCTTTGCTTCTGTTGTTTCAGGCTCAGCTAGTTCTCGACAAGAATGGACACACCGAAGTTCGCACGTTGGTCCAAGCAGTGCCACGCAGCGTCGGAAAAGTCAAGGCAAAGCAGATTGATCAACTCAGCAGAGTCGCCTTTCCCGCCCTTTTTCTCCTCTTTAATCTCGTGTACTGGCCGTACTACATTAAGTCATAAAGATCATAGTTTTGTTCTTCGCAGTTGCCCCTGTCTCTTCATCAGATTAGCATGAAAGCCTGGCTACGAATGCAGTGTCTACAATAACATGCAACTACTGTGATGCGTTGGGCAGCCTTCTAAGAAAATGCACCGGGCTTCAGAATGAGCGAACATGAACATAGCTAAGCTGGGACAGTTGATACGTAACTATAATAATGACACTGTTATTTTTAAACAAAATAGCATTTCGTCAGAACTGCTATTTTCAGTGAAAGAGGCCGGCAGAAAACGAGAAAAAGGAGTTTTATGAACACCTCATTTGAGCAAGATATACAAAAATGATGCTGCACATTACACATATGAACAGAGATATGATGAACTAATAACACGAACACAGCATTGACTATATCAGCAGAGTGACCACGCGCATGTCATGTTAGCACACGTATTTATGGTAACGGAGGGATTACATATGCACTATCATATGCACTATCACAAGCAATAAGTATTTATCTACTCACATGCTGTAAGAGTGTTTCCAGTTTGTATTTTGTTTTGTTTTTTCTTCTTCCTTCCAGCTACAACCCCCACCGGCTTTTAGTGCCGTAGGGGAGAAGGGCCAGTGTGGTTCATCACCTTTTCATCCGCGATCGTGGGCTTCCGTTGCATGGTCTGATTTGAACTTACAACATAAGGTCCATGGGTGAATGTTATTGCCTTTAGACTTCATTAAACACCTCGCGGTGATGCTGACGTCGATTGCAAAAATGAGCCTGGTTTGTCTGTATATTGATTATCGCAATGTTATTGCTCATTGATTTAAAGTAGATGCTAGCGGATCACCGGTATTGGTATTTTAGAACTCGCTAAAAACCTGCTTGACTGAGACTAAAGTTGACGCAGATTCCTTAGGAAATTTACCAGCGACAACCAATAGGCACTTCAGGAGGAACAGTTCTAGCCATCCAGCAATGGATATCATACCTTCGAATCTTATTTGCTATACTCAGTGTCATATATTGTGTACAACGCTGCAGAATCAGTGCATTGAGTTCGGTTAAAAAACCTGTACATTTGCACGTCTCATGCGTGTCTACCGTCGCTGAAAACGCTCATTTTTGCCAAGCATGAAACTATGCGAAGGAACGGCAAGTGATTGAGAACATATCTACAACCGTCTAACAGGATATTTTATTTGTATGGCCAAATTCCCTTCGTTCATCACTCATACCAAGAGAAAAAAATCGAATTATATTCACGGAGCGAATGATAAGTGGGCGAAGCTCCGGAGGTACATCGGTACATCATGAATCCTCTGTAAATCTTACCCAGTCGATCAACATGTAAAGACGGCGAGAACGCGCTTGCAGCTGTTTTCAAGCCCTCCGTTCCACCACCTTGTCTTCGTCACTCATACTCCAAGCGCACAGAATGCCGGCTAAAGAGGAAGCGTGTCAAAAGCGAATGGTGCTTCCCGCAATTCACGCTTATCCCTTATTAGGTTACTGAGTAGTGTTCAACTAATTGTCAGTTTTCTGCATAATCAATGTCCTGAATTCGATTTGGTAGCTAGATATCCAGTTTAGCTGGTTGGCATGAATTTACACCGCATACTCGTACGACAGCGGCTGTGTTGTCAAGATATATTGATAATCTGACTGAATTCAAGGAAACAATTATGTAACAACAAATATATAAGTAGCCAACATCAGTATTATTTCTTTTTGCCACCATCAGCCAAGAGAAGTTACCAAATCGCACAACATAGCCAAATATGGCAATGCTGCGTCCTAATTCTCTAGATTGTATCGCATCTGAGCCTTGAATTTCTTCACGTCATTTACGCGGAGGTTTTATCGAGTGGTCTTTGCTTGGAATAATGTGAGAGAGTCGCACTAGAGGCCATCATCAGCACATGCCATCTTTCAAATCAAGATTTGCTTTGGAGGAGAGCGACAAGCTTCCCTGCTACTCTCATGCCGATGATTTGCTCACAGATGTTCAGCAGGTTCGCGAGGGGGCTGGCAAGCTCGACTTGTGGTGATGTGAAACTGAGCCAGGTGCGCGACCCTGACGCAGTCCGCAAGATCAGTTACACGCGTTCCATTTCATTCTATACGCTTTTTCCGCATGTGTATCTGAATCTTACCAACACACTTCACAATTTTTCGCAAAAGCGCAATAGAAATAATATTTTTTTTCTCAAAATATACTTTGTGTTTTTTTTGTAAACACACACACACACACACACACACACACACACACACATATATATATATATATATATTGGAGAACACTTGAAATAAATACTGAAGCTTGTAAACGCAGGAATCCCAGGATTGTTAATTTCTTGGGTTGCTGCATATCTGACAAGCCAGCATCAATTCGCGTGAATTAATGGTGAAAAATTGGGCTCACTTACATCAGGTCTGCCTTTTTATTATATACATTAACGACATTGTTACTATGGTTGAAGGTGGTGTCCAGATTTGATTGTTTGCCGATGATTGCGTGCTTTTTAAATACATTAATTTTATCAATGATCAAATTAGCTTACATATTAGTTTAAATAATATTCTTGAATGGTGCATGCACTGTGGAATGACACAAAACAGAGACAAAAGTGTAGTAATACAAATGACACACAAAAATTCACCTTTGCTTCATTACGTATAAATTAGGTTTCATCCCCCCTGCATGAAGTAACCCAATACAAGTATCTAGGAGTCACCTTTAACAACGCGTCAACATGGAATGACCACATCAGTAAAACTTGCTCCCCAGCCTTCACAAAATTATGCCTCCTGAGGCACAAACCTAAAAAGCACGTTCCGACGTAAAAAGTGCTATGCTATAACACCTTAACACCTTATTTAGAACCAAACTAGAATATGCATGTACTGTTTGGGATCCGTATACAAGAACAAATATCAAAAACCTCGAGCGAGTGCAGCGAAAAGCAGTTAGATTTATATTTAACAAATTCTCAACAGAGGATTCACCCACAGAATTTATGTATGCTAACCGCATCGAACCACTCGATATGAGAAGACAGAAACACAGACTGGAATTTCTGAAACTAGCTTACGCGAACAATACTCCCCTAGACTCATCATTATATATATCGCCCATATTAACCCAAACACCTCATCACCGTAGACAAGATGCATTAACACCGTACTTCGTTAAAACGAATACATTTAAAATTCTTTTTCCCCTCGTACAATAACTGAATTGAATTGTGTAATTGAATCGACACCAAAATGCTGTATATTATTAATTTGTTTGTATAGCGTTCCACCAAACGCATTGACTCTGTTTCCGTAAGAGTGTTCTTGTTTCATTGATTCTTTTTGTTTTCGACATGTCCACTGTTGTACAACTTTATTTGCCTTCCTTGCTTGGGCTACGTGTCCGCAGAATTTGATAAATAAATAAATAAAACTTCACCCTCAAAAGCAAAACGCGATAGCATAATGAGATCGCGTCAGCATCGGTATCTTGATTGCCTGCGTGGCTTTATTTCTCAGCGGGCACATTAATCGTGCTGCGAGAAATTGTATCGATGCATGTAGCCACTTTGGCCAATTCTTCAGTCTGTGAATTAGTAGAAAAAGATGAATATGGAGCTGTATTTTAGACGGACACAAAGAAATACAGATGATGACAGGCGCTGACTTACAAGTGATTATTATTTTCTGTTATGTGAAACATAAATATCAGTGATATTTTCTCCTCTTTGCCCGTTGTAACAACTTGCCCAAGCACTAAAAAGCCTCTCTATAGCCACTGAAAAAAAAAAAAAAAATAATCAAACCAGTGTTTTATTCTCTCCCGCCATTTGCCCCGCCGCGGTGGTGTAGTGGTTAAGGTACTCGGCTGCTGACCCGCAGGGCGCGGGTTCGAATCCCAGCTGTGGCGGCTGCATTTTCGATGGAGGTGGAAATGTTGTAGGACCGTGTGCTCAGATTTGGGTGCACGTTAAAGAACCCCAGGTGGTCTGAATTTCCGGAGCCCTCCACTACGGCGTCTCTCATAATCCAATAGTGGTTTTGGGACGTTGAACCCCACATATCAATCAATCAATCTGCCGCCATTTACTCTTTTTGCGGCACAATGCTTGACGTCAGCAGTTTGTTCAGCTGACGTCAGGTTGAAATGAGCTCTCAATTGACATACACAAAATATCTGTTAAGAAATGTAACCTAAACGCTGGTTTGCCATGCTATAGCGTCCTCGTTCTGCCTTGTGCCGCATGACTATCGTGTGCGATAAACTGATTTCTTTTTATTTTCGGTGTTTGCGACTGTGCAAACAGAAATAGCTGCGTGTCGTTGAAAAGCGCGAATGTCCTGACAGGCTCAGCGCTTAGGCGCTGACATTCCGACGTGTTTATTGAAGCGATAAAAGTCAAGGAGGGCAGCAGCTCTTCTAGGAAGGGTACTGAAGGCAGAAAATAACTACTGCCTCGCCTTTGAATTCGATATGGCTTAAGGGCCCTTTAACCTTTGCACCAGGGGACTTCGTGTTTATTTACACCTTGTGGGGTTATTTAACAAGCACCTATGTACAAGCAACAGGTTGTTTTTATTGGGACCCAGCCAATGCAGCCGGCATAGCCTGAATATGTAACCCATACCCTCGAGCTCAACAACATTTATTTACCAGGTATAATAACTCGTAACTATGATAACTTTCTTGCTTCGTAATACTAATCAAATACGCTGCGAAGAGTAAAAAAATTAAACAACATTGCAAGTGACTTAATGCAGGTTAATAAAATAGCACCACCTGTGCAGTATATATAATCAACAAAATGGAAAAAGTAAAATACAAAAGAGGAACAAATAAATGTGTAAAAAAAAGCAAAGGAAAGTCCTCTAAGCGAAAATAAAATCGAAGAAAATGTTAGCGCTTCCCAAAATGATAATGATTACACATGGAACGCTTCCGTATGAATGCAAATACTAGCAGACCAGTAGATAAAGCTGCATTTCTTTGGGAATGAACGATTTTTTATTTCGCTTCTTTTTTTGTGTCTTTCCACTGCATCAGTGGTAACACGCCGGCGGTACAGAATCGGGTACTGGGGATGAAGTGATCAATTCCGCAATTTTCAAGCGGTATATGTCGAGAGTAAAGAAAAAAAGCAATGTTAAGTGATGTGTGTTACCTAAGGAGACTCTTCCTGTCTTGTCAGAACAGTCAGTGTTTGAAAGCCGACATGATCCGTCTTTGCACAGAAATTCAGTCGAGGCCTCATTAAAGTTTTTGCTTGGTAGTGGCCCATTAATTAGATAATAGCATCTACACTCACCTTTTTCTTTATCGCGCGTTTAATTTGCTTTACGCTTTCTTTCTCAACTTTCTTCCCCATTCCCCTTTCCCTTACTACACAATAACAAACCGGATGCTCCAGATGTTAGTTAACGTCCCTGCTTTTTCCTCATTTTATTCTCTCTCTCTTTCTCTCTCCTCCGAAAAAAGTAAGGTGCTGGGTTGTTCCCGAGAAGCAGTAACCTTCACTCTTATTCAGGTGCAATACGTAAATGCTCAGTCTAAAAAAGGGGGGGAAACGCGCTCTGCCTTGTCATTGCACACATTTTCATGCGGGCAATGACGCTGAACATTTTCAATACTTAGCGAAGAAATGAAGTATGCTTCCACGATTAAGCCTCATGGTTGTTCTTCAAGTACCTTTTTTCAAAGCACGCCATTAGAAAGTCTGGCGAAATTAATCCAGTTTATTTCGCGTTTTGGCACGCTCCCAACACTAATAATCGCTCTTCTGCGTGCAATAAGATGCCGCTGTGGTGAAGCGAATTCCGGTATGCGTTTACATACTAGATCCACCTTTAAACTTCCACAACTCTTTTCTCCCTCCTTAGACACCCTGGAACACTTTAATGTGGAATTGATATTTACCGTTTACTGTAAACGCGACTACACAAAAAAAATGAATAGCCTTACAGTGAAAAATGGCAAAAAGGCACGTGTATACCATCATGCACTACATCGCGATTGAAGTACTCAGCGTTCGAGTGGCAAGATTCTTTGGAAGGTAGCGGCACCGCACTGAATGTTATAACCTCTGTCCTGGGAAGGTAAACGTAAATTCCACTCATAAAACTCTTGAATTTTAGATCAATCCTTCTGCGCAGCCTGTTTTCAGAGAGCACAGAGAACGAATAGCAACAAATAACACGAAAATAACAAATTATTATATTGATTGATATGTGGGGTTTAACGTCCCAAAACCACCATATGATTATGAGAGACGCCGTTCTGGGGGGCTCTGGAAATTTGGACCACCTGAGGTTTTTTAACGTGCACCCAAATATGAGCACACGGGCCTACAACAGTTCCGCCTCCATCGGAAATGTAGCCGCCACAGCCGGTATTTGATCCCGCGACCTGCTGGTCAGCAGCCGAGTACCTTAGCCACTAAACCACCGTGGTGGGGCACAAATTATCACTGCATTTGCTTATTGTCGGTCATAAAGTCTTCACATGAACCAGCTGTGAAATGCCGGAGTGGAGGTCACCGGGGTGGTACGGTGGTTAGAGTGCTCAGTTGCTGGCCTACACGTCGTTGATCCAATCCCGGCCGCAGTGGTCACATTTCAATGCAGCCGAAATACTAGAAGGTTCTGTACTGTGTGATGTCACTGCACATCAAAGGCCACAGATCGTCGAAATTTTCGCAACCCCACTCTACAGCATTCACGAAAATCCTATTGTTCTGACCGCTAAAAGCACAGCAGTCATTATAATATAATGTAGTAGTAATATATGCTGCAAACAATAGTGAAATTATTCGAGCTTTTAAAGCACTCATTCAACAGCTGTGAAACCAACTTACAAAATAGTCGCTAGTGCGCAAATCTTTTCGCAAAACTCATGCAAAGTCCATGAAAACAACCAAACCTTAAACCATGACTGCAACTTCACGGTATGCAACGATGGTAAAGCAGCACTGATGAGGGCCTTTGGTGCCTTCTTGACGCTGAAGCTGAATGTGTGAAGATTAACTATACACCTTTTTCAACGTGACAACAATGACGTTTGCATCGCCACGACAACAGCGAAGACCGCCCAATGACAATCACAACACTTCAATGACCACTTGCTTTAAGTGGTGACTTGGGAAGCATGGCGACGCATGCCACAATGCAATGCTCGCCTTCAGTACTCCTTCTAGACCCTATAAGAACTGACATGTACGCACGATCTCGTATGGCATTACTTTAGTACACCAAGCTGTGGCACATACTCAGACGATAGCAAAGCAACACAACACCTAACCTTTGTGTTATGTTAAACATCTTGTAAGGGGTGTTGACGTTACTGTATATATATATATATATATATATATATATATATATATATATATATATATATATATATATATATATATATATATATGTATATATCGTTGATCAAGAAAAAACAAGATCACGCTCAACGATATCGAAACAGGCGTATGGTGCAAGTGATGCTTCCAGTTGTTACAGTGCCGGACAAACATTTTATGGTCAGTGCCCAAAGCCCTCGGACAAGCTCACTCATGTTTTGAGAGAAAGTTCTAAACTTCGGGAAGGTGGCCTAGTCATAGTTAACGTGTGCACGTGGTTACTGTAGTTTTCTTCCAGTAGGAATAGACTCAGTTGTTTCAGGGCATGTGTCGGTAAGTCCGATTTTCTCCTCATTCCTGGAACCATTAAGTGAACTCGCGGCCGGCTCAAGCTCCAAGGAGGAAGCAGTGGCTTTGATGCAGGTGCGCATGTCTCAGCAAACGATGAACGATGCTTGGAGACAATAGTGCCGCATGTCGTGCGGGGCCTTTCAGCAGCTAGGCTCGCCAGGTGGTGAGAAGGGGTCCTGGCATAATGCCTGAGGTGCATGCGCATTGTCTCGGTAATAATATGCGTATTTATCGAGTGATCTTGAGCGATGGCAATGGTTTCAGCCGTTGAAGCACTGCGGGGTACTCCAAGGCATATCTTAAGTGCTTGGGCTTGAATGCTCTGAATTGCGCGCAAGTTGGTCTTGCCGGTGTTAGACATTGCAGGTAAGCTGTACCGTAAGAATCCGATAAACAGCACTCTGTACAGTTGTAGCATGAATGTTATGGGCACTCCCCAATTCTTTCCTGCAAGGAATTTGATCATGTGGCATGTTGCGATCAGCCGCTTCTTCACATAGTTCACGTGTGGAGTCCACGACAGGTTTCTGTCTATTATGACTCCCAAGAACCTGTGGCTTCTGCTGAACGATATGTATTCTTCATTAATCGATATACTGTAAGCAGACATTGGTTTCCGCGTGAACGCTACCACTGCACATTTTCCGCAGGACACCTCGAGGCCTTGTTTACGAAGATAGCATGACGTCGTTGTAGCAGCCTTCTGAAGGCGGGCGCGAAGCTGAGGCCTTGTCACACCTGATGTCCAAATGCAGATGTCATCAGCATAGACAGAAAGTTCTACAGTGCTAGGTAGCTGCTCGGCTAGACCAATGAGAGTTAGGTTGAAAAGGGTAGGGCTTAGCACTCCTCCCTGAGGAACTCCTCGGCTGCTGTAATAATCAGGTGTTGGGCCATTCGCTGTCATCACGTAAAAGTATCTCAGCTGTAAGTAGCTGTACACCCACATATATATCTTGCCACCAAGACCTACTGTTTCCAAAGCACTAAGGGTGGCTTCATGGGTGACATTGTCGTAAGCCCCCTTAACGTCTAGAAGCAGGGCGGCGCAAAGTCTCTTACAGGCTTTCTGGTGTTGAACATATGTCACCAGATCAACAACGTTGTCGATTGACGAATGGCCGTGCCAGAATCCGGTCAGGGATACTGGATAGATTTCGTAGTGCTCTAAATACCACTCCATTCGTGTTAGAATCATTCGTTCCATCGTTTTTCCCACACAACTGGCAAGTGCGATAGGACGGTATGAGGCAGTATCCAAAGGAGATTTACCAGCCTTTAGAAGTGGAATGAGGCGACTTGACTTCCATGCCTGGGGAACAGTACCAGTCTGCCAGGAGTCGTTGTATAGGCGTAAGAGTGCCTTCCGAGCTTCGTCTCCAAGATTACAAAGGGCACGATAGGTAATGCCGTCAGGACCGGGTGCTGAAGAACGTCTGCACAGAGCCAGTGCCGCCTCTAGCTCATCCATAGAAAATTGGCATTCCATACGGGGATCACGTGAGGGCGGTGGGTTGTCAAATGTTCCCGTTCTTGATGCTGTGAAATTGAAATCACCGGCAATTCTTCTACAGAAAGATTCTGCGACGTCAATCTCTCTGCATCGAAGGTGAAGTGCCAGAGATGTAAACGGGTGTCGCTGACCCAAGGTTGTGCTAAGACCCCGGACAGTTCGCCATATCAGTGATAGGGGCTTTCGTGGATCCAACGACTCGCAAAAGGATGTCCAACGTCGCCTAGCCAGTTTATCCATGTGCCGCTTCATTTTCTTTTGAATGCGTCTAGCCAGCCTCAAATCATCCATGCACTTTGTCCGTCGGTTAACGTAAACGTAAACGTAAATTTTAATCAGTCAATATAGCATCTGACGTAAAGTCAGATGGTCACTGGTTGGTATTCGACATGACAAAACCGACAAGTTTGTTTTCACCAAAATAGGTTCACCTATTCATTCGATGTTTATGCGACTAGGCGTTCATATTATCGAAGGTGACATTGTTTTGATAGTTAAAAGAAATTAGATGAAAAGTGACGAGACAAAAAGATGAATGCGTATGGAGTCAAGGGAGTGTTGGCTCAATGAACAGGTCTAAAAAATGTGGGCGAGTTCTATAAATTCAGGTTGAAACGTTGTGCTCATTAACGACCAATACCGAGCCATTATGACAACCCTACGCACCTACGGTTGACTGATGCTTGATTGATATGTGGGGTTTAACGTCCAAAAACCACTATATGATTATGAGAGACGCCGTAGTGGAGAGCTCCGGAAATTTCGACCACCTGGGGTTCTTTGACGTGGACCCAAATCTGAGCACACGGGCCTACAACATTTCCGCCTCCATCGGAAATGCAGCCGCCGCAGCCGGGATTTCAACCCGCGACCTGCGGGTCAGCAGCCGAGTACCTTAGCCACTAGACCACCGCGGCGGGGCAACTCACCCACGTTGCTGTGCTGATTGCTAAAAAAAAGTTGTTTTCAAAATGATCTTAGAGCTATTTCGAGGAAGCCCTCAGCTTTCTCTGATTCCCTGAATATTGCATGCGAAGAGCACGAAAACAGAAACACATAAAACACCAATATGGCTAAGTGTTATTGGTGTTCCATTATGTTGACTGAAAGATCACTGCTAAAGCGCTGCCACTTCCCACAAATCTGCCCAACTATAGCTTACGTTTTTTTTTATTGTGGCACGCGCTGATGTTTACATTTTTTTAGCATTATCTGCAACCTTAGCTTGATTATGACTCATTTTTTTGCCTACTTCATCTACTTTCCTGACAATTCGATCAAAAGTTGCATTGTTCTGAGATCCACCTTCATTCTTTTTTTTATTTGTTTCCTTTTTTTGGCAACAAGCTTGCTTTTCTCTACTAAACCTTTCAGGTTGGCGAAGGGTGAGGAAGACGTACACAAGCACGCTCTTAAGGAACAAACTAGCTGCATTGAAGATGATGTGTCTTCTTGCGGAAACGTGGGCTGCAGCGATATTCTCTGTTCAACTATTGTTTATTACTCAAACCACTGCGTTTTGTTTCGCTATTACACTTTACTATTTGTACTACCTATGCCATGTTATACACAAATCAAGCATCGTGGATTCTGGTAAGCACCGAGGTTATAAAACGACGAGAATGGGATGGAGCGTATTGAGCAAGCATTCTCGAATTCCGAATGAAACGTTTTCTGATGTTGGATATGTGGGGTTTAACGTTCCGAAACCACCATGCGATTATCAGAGACGCCATAGGGAAGGGCTCAAAAAATTTTGACCCCCTAAGGTTTTTTAGCGTGCACCTGAATCTGAGCGCACGCACCTACAACATTACCGCTTCCACCTTTTCTGATTAGTTGCAACGATTGGACGATTGGTCGCTCTTCCTGCAGATGATGCTGGAGCACCACCCACATCACTCGTCGGCCGACAAGACAGTCAAAGCGCTAGTGCTTTTTAAGGGCTGTAGGTATTTGTGAACGTCTGTGACTTGAATGTCATATAAGTGTAATGTATAAATGTCATATAAGTGTAAGCGCATTTGTTGATCATTTTCTTTTTGGTGCGCTGCTCCTTTTCTGTGTGTTTCTCTCGTCTTTATACTCCCCTTTCCCTTTTCTCTCGCTTTGGGCCACTAACTGTAGTTCTGTTTGGTTAACCTCAATGACCTTTGTATTCCTTCGTATATTGTAGCTGCAGCTTACCGGTACTTACCTACAGAGAAGAAACCTGGAGGCTTGCAAAGGCCGTTCCAGTTAATCTAGGAACGGCACTGAGAGCAACGCCGAAAGGAAATATCACGTGTAACCTTTACGAGTAATAAGAGAGCAGAGTGGGTCAGAAAACAAGAGGGTGCTAAGGACATCTTAGTGGAAACAAAAAAGAAATGGACATGGGCAGTGCATATAACGCGTACTCAAGGTAGCCGCTGAACATTAAGTGTAGCCGACTGGATTATAAAAGAAGGCAAGCGTGGGAGTGGGAGACAGAGTTAAGTGGGCAGGTGAAATTAGGAAGTTTGTGGCTACAATGCAGGAGTAGCAAACTCAGGACTGGTTTAGTTTGCGGAACATGAGAGAAACTTGTGACGTGCAGTGGTCGCTGCCAAGCTGATGTTGCTGATAATGACAACTGTTGCATTGCATTAGAAAAATGCCACTTATGTTATGGCGCCCATCACTTGCATGCCACGCAATTCTTCTCGTGACCAGTCATTCATGTTAGTCATGCAATTATGTTATGCCAGTTTTGAAATATTTCAAGGTAATACAGCTACTAACTTTTAAAGTGCAACACCCCAGATGCGTAGACAAATAAGAGTGGAAAGACACTAGACACTATCACAAGCTGAGTTAGAAGTGACTTTCTTGCTATATAAATGATTTGACAACAACAATTACGTCACCTTTTGTTCACAAAAATATTTATTTATTCGGAATAGCCCCAAGCTTATTAAATGCTTAGGTCCCAAGCTATTAGGTCCCAAGCTTATCACGCTTGGGACCTAATAAGGTCCCAACCGTAATAAGCATCTGTGTCACCATACCTCGAAACAGACGCTTATCAGTAGTGTTCTTGTTCAAAAGCCAGAATAACCAACGTGCATACCACCGCTTTTAGTAATAGTAAGCAGCACCTGAGGTCTCACTGTAAGGCAATACCCACGAAGTCAAACCTAACATAACTGCGTGTTTGGCTATGTTTTCTCTTCTTTATTGAGGGACAACTTCCTTCGGCATCATTTCGGGAGATTAGTTGCGCCCTGTGTTGAAGATAATTTCACGTTGCAAGATGCTATTACCTCGTTGTTGTTTGTATGGGAACACACAAACAGGCTTGTAGTTGTACAGATGATTACGAGGGAAATGCGTATCTAACGGCTTCTGCACAGCACCTACCCATTCCCCCCAAGCCATCGCATCTTGGAATAATTACCGTGAGTTTTGTCATACCACGAAAATGTTACCAGCGATAACAGTAATCATGCCAAAATGGGTCGTTTTTTCTAATGGTATCCAGCAAATGCCCCCAAATTGTACTGAACAAATGAACCTGGTAGACAAGTAACGTAGGCGATGAGGGTTGTCTGGCAAGTTTCTCACGCCTATATGAAAGATGGCCTGCCAATCAAGTATGTTTTTTTAAAATTATTTTATATCTCTCTATAGCCATCCTCTTTCCGACCCTTTTCCCCACCCGCGTACAGGGTAGCAAACCAGTTCGTCTAGGTTAACCTCCCTGTCTCTTCCTTTTAATTATTTCTCTCTCTCCAACCAAGTATGCACAGCAAGTAGGCTGGTCATTTCTTAGTTCAGCACAATACACAAAAAATGAAGTGAAACCAGTGGGTTGCTTTTAACCTTATAGACAGTCAAATGTTGTAAGTAGAGGCATCGTACATTTTCTTGAAATTGTGGATGAATAGATTTGTTCGGTAGACATGACAAGAGGTGGGTCGTTAAAATATATATCTAATCTGTTAATTCTCACCAGAGTGAACGTAAAGATGAAGAAAGCTGGAAGGGATGGACCGATGACAGATGACAATTATATAACCCAAGGAGCCGCATGCATAATACGTGCTGATTGCTACGTGACGCGCGCACAGGAGTGTAATGCACCATCAGGAAATGTTCTTCCATGAACCCGCTTACCATATCTACCTTTAAATCAATAAGACATGTGCTACAAAAAGTGAAATAAAACTGAGTGATAATTTGGCGTTTAGAACACATTCCACTCTGCTCTTGCTCTACCCGGTGGAGACATGTGGTTGTCCAGACGATCATCGCCAAGCCGAAAATCGCACATTGAGGGCGAATTAGAAATTTGTGAAATTTCATCAATGTAAAGACACGCACATTGCACTGGATTTTTTCCCATTTTGTGTTATAATGTTGGCGACTGCACACAGCAATGAGTGAAAATCGATAGAGTGGTTCTCTATCATGGTGTTTTCGGTGAACTCAGTGCCTCTTGCAGTGAATGTTTCTGCACAACAAAAACACGACATAAATGCTGGAGTCCCTTTACACCTTTTGTCAATTTTGAGAAGGCCCATTTGTTTTACGTGAAGCATTATTTTACATTGCATTACAAATGACAGCTAAAAATCACAGCTCCATCCTGTACTGCCAACACAACCAATCTGGTGAGACATATGTCTGCTTCCTCATCACTGACACTACTGGACGAATGGGTTAATTTTGCTGTTGATCAAGTACGCCTAGACCATTTGTGTTCACCTAATTATCACTGTGTAGAATGACCCGACATGTTATTTCCGGCTGTTTAAGTTTGTAGGTAGGATGATGATATAAGACAATTTACAGCTTCCCATACAAAGCGAACAATCGGACAAAACGAAAAGGTCTATGCCTTGCAAATTAATTTGTAATCACAAGGTAATTTATACTTCTAAAAAGTCAGTACCAACAAGAACGGAGCACAAAAATACAAAAACAGAGTAGAAGGACACAGTATTATTGTGCTACGTTCTTGTTTGCGCTTATTTGTTTTACAGTATGCATTAATTTTCACTAGCCCACTTTTCTAAATTACTATTTTTCGTGCCACTTCATGCCCAATGTTCACAGGGTAAAACATGATGGCTACAACGGCACACGACAATGATTACAGCTTACACAGTGCCTTGAAGCTCAGCGGTACTTTAACAATGTACTGTACGTGCATGGCTAGAAAGTTTGTGAACGAGAATGTACTTTATGTGCAGATAAAATAACATTTCTGATAAAGGTGACACTTCCAGTCACACTAAAGCAGTTCGTCGGTGAAATTTGTGTAGAATTTATAGCCCACTTTGATAATGCGCTGAAAAATAGCGAATGCACAATATATTTCATCGACAGGACAGTGTTGTCTTATTTATTTGCTAAAAACAAATATTACACTATGGTCTTGCTCATAACCCGGTGCATTTATAAGGGTGATTCCCCAGGGGCTTATCGGTCGTCTTACCTGTCTAGTAAACACCTGACTGCTGTAATTATCTGAACTGGAGGGGTAGCCAAAATTTTTTTCGGCGTCGAGGAATCAAAATCAGAAAGAAGCAAGTCTAAAATAAATAAATAAATAAATAAAGAAGGAAAGCAAGGAAGGAAGAAAGAAAGAAAGAAAGAAAGGAAGAAAAAGAAAGAAAGAAGAAAGAAAGAAAGAAAGAAAGAAAGAAAGAAAGAAAGAAAGAAAGAAAGAAAATATGGTCTAGACGATCAATATTCCTGGTTGTCGCTCCCAAAGCCACCTATAAAAGGCCATGCTTGACAATGCGATGTGCCTTTTCTGCAGCGCTGCAGAAAGATACGCGTGGACAATCTACTCAGCCACTTGTAGACTATACGTGTGGCTTCTTTTCTTCATCCTAAGCTTCTTTGGTGGTTCTTCCTATGCTGATGTTTCGAAGAAGCACCCGTACCACTTTCGGAGGCTGCTGTAAGTATTCTTAGTTCTCGTTCCTTGTTACTTTTTTTGTTTGTCGTTTCATTCTTCACGGTGCTCAAATATTCTGCACGTATGTGCAGAATATTTGAGAGCCGTGAAGACTGAGTGTTTAGCGTTTAGTGTTTGCTACGCAAGGCTTGTTGCGCTAAAGAAAAGTAGTAGGAACTACGCATAATGTTTGATGTTTTGTGGTGCAAGGGCCTTTTCACGGCCAAACAGCGCCAGTTCGTCTTACTAAAGATATGGACAATGATTGTGATAAGCGGCTGTATAAGGGTCAGAAAATTCCTCGCGATAAGGCGGGTAAAAACATACAAGTAATAAAATCATGATCATGCCGTGAAAGTTGTGTGTGTGGTGTGAATAGATGACAAAAGTTGGTGATAACAGAAAACGATGGTCGACAAGTATGGCATTAGCACAAGTGCCTCACTCGTTCATACCCTTGCGTCCAAGGGCCGTGAGGCAAGTGCTTTGTTGTGTAGACACCGCAGCAAAAACCTCTCTAGAGAGGTCGTGCTATGGAATGCTCGGGTATATGATACGAAAACTACGAATTTCTTTTATAAACGCTAACAATAATTTATGACTAAAAAGCGGTTCCCTACCGACGAACATTGCAGGGTGTAAAGGTATATGTTGTCGGTAGGGTAATGGAAAGTGTTGTTTTCTTAGAGTTTCTAGCTGTTTGCACTGCATTAACATGTGAAGAACTGTTAATACTTCACCACATCGTTCACACAGCGCTAGATCGCCACCGGACAAAAGATATGTGTGTGTCGTGTATGTGTGTCCTATCCTGAGCCTCGTTAGTATTGCCTCTGTATGACGTGATTTTAATACTGGCAGCCAATGGCCAAGGTGTGGCTTAATAATGTGTATTTTGTTTAGTGTGTCTATCCCACTTGCTCTGCCAGTAGTCCCTGAGGTTTCGTTTGAGAGACGGCTTAAGATCAAGGGCCGGGATAGATATGGGTGTAGTGGCAGTGCTTTCGTGGACGGATGCAGCAAGCTGATCCGCCATCACGTTGCCTTGGATCTCACGGCGCCCTGGCACCCAGCACACTACAACAAGTTGTTTGATTGTGTAGAGTGTGCATAAAGTGGAGTAAAGTGAGACGAGGACAGGATTTTTTTGTTTTTTAAGATTGTGCAGAGCCGTTACCACACTGAGAAAGTTCGTATAAATTACTGCTTTTTGTATTTGTAGTTGTTTGATGTGTTTAGCAGCCACAAGTATTGCGTAAGCTTCCGCTGTGAAGATACTTGTGCCTGGATGTAGAGGGCCAGCATCCGAAAAGGATGGGCCGACAGCAGCATAGTACACAGAGGAGTTAGACTTGGAGGCATCTGTAAAGAACTCAGGACGTGTGTATTTGTGTTGAAGTTCCAGGAAGTATGTTTGGATATGGGCAATAGGCGCATGTTTTGTAACTTCTAAAGAAGACACATAGCAGTCTATAGTCTGCCACTGCCATGGTGGCGGGTATGCTACAGGAGCCATTAAACTGTGTTCAAGTAGCACTCCAGTTTCCTCAGCTAGACCCTTCAGGCGAACTGAGAAGGGCTGCCTCATCGAAGGCCTGTTTTGAAACAGAATAGAGCTCGAAAAATCATTAATAGTTGAGTATGAGGGGTGCTTCTTGTCTGCTTTCACCTTAAGAAAGTATACAAAGGATATGTAAGTTCTTTGTAGATGAAGCGACCATTCATTTGACTCAACGTAAAGGCTTTCTACAGGGCTGGTGCGAAAAGCACCCGTAGAAAGGCGGATGCCCAAATGGTTCACGGGATCCAGCATCTTCAAAGCATTTTGAGTCGCAGACTGATAAACAACGGCCCCATAATCTAAGACATAGCCTGTGGGGTAGTGACAGGCAATGTATCATGAATCTCTATGGTAGGAACTACGCAGTATTGGCACATACAATTTACGAGGAAGGTGGACAGGACTAAGTTTCCAACTCTGTTTTCATACATTCGCATACCACGACGGTACAGGAAAGATAAACACGATTGAGGATGAGTTCCTCACATTCGTACGCTACTATCTCCAGCTGGTTTCCGACATAGGTGCTTAACATTACCTGGCGTCGTTGGTTGTGAGCAAGAAATTAGCGTTGTCCACAAATAAAATTTTGAGACAGATACCAAAAAATAAATAAATACCTTCAACAGATACCGATAAGAGAATCCAATCTGACAATCGATGTCATGTGAATTTGGACAGTGACTACCAGAATAAATGAGATCTGACGAATTTCTCTCGATGCTGAATGGAATCGCCCCGCCACGGTGGTCTAGTGGCTAAGGTACTCGGCTGCTGACCCGCAGGTCACGGGATAAAAATCCCGGCTGTGGCGGCTGCTTTTCCGATGGAGGCGGAAATGTAGGCCTGTGGGTGCACGTTAAGGAACCCCAGGTGGTTGAAATTTCCGTATACGACTACTACCGCCTCACTCATAGTCATATGGTTGTTTTGGGACGTTAAACCTTACAAATCAATCAATCTCAATGGCGATTGAGTGGGATCTGCTGCAATGATACCTTGTACTTCCATAAAAAGGCCCTAGTTCTGGAAGCGCGCTTTCTCTCGCCCAGCGTGACAGAGAAATTTCTTTATTGATTAGATTTGTCCCTTATTACAGTTACTACGTTCAGTGCACCTGTAATAGTCTCTTATTTTGTTACCCTGACGTCATCAGCGTGTATTTACATGGTTCTCCGACGTCATCGGCATGTATTGCGATGGCCGGATTTCTCTTTTGATGAGGCGTCCAAAGCCTTCATAACGGGCATGTTAGCTTGCGTCACCACTTAGGCCACAGCTACAACTGCAGTAAACCTTAATTGTATACGCAATAAAAGCGCTGCTGTTTTTTTTTTTTAGAATCCCCAAAGACCCACGAACAACTTAAAACGGTCGTGAAAGGCCTACGAAAAGTATCCTGTGATGAACTGAATGGCCGCGTTGTTCTACAGTAGATACCTGCTCACTGCGGAATACATAGCAACGTCGAGGCTAATAACAATGCAAAAACTACACTTGACGCCAAAATAAAAAAAGAAGAAATAGTTGAGATACCTTTCTCGATAAAAGACGTGGCCACACTAAAATACCGCGCACGCTTGGAACTTCTAGTAATACATCTGGACAGGTGCTAGTCTCTAATGTAGACCTCTGTACAAAACTGATCTATCGAGTGACATTCAAAATCGAGAGACGACGAAACATGCTTGCGCTGCATCAGTTTCTACGCTGCCTATAATAATTATATCAGTAGTGCAATTAAACGCTTGGATTCAACACTGTGCGTCTTAGTGTAGCGTGCCAGAAGACTTGAAGCACGTTACACACACACACACACACACACACACACACACACACACACACACACACACACACACACACACACACACACACACACACACACACACACACACACACACACACACACATATATATATATATATATATATATATATATATATATATATATATATATATATATATATATATATATATATATATGTGTGTGTGTGTGTACATATATATATATATGTGTATATATATATACACACATACACACACACACACACACACACATATATATATATATATATATATATATATATATATATATATATATATATATATATGTGTGTGTGTGTGTGTGTGTGTGTGTGTGTGTGTGTGTGTGGTGAATATCTCCAGTCTGATTAAAATATCTCTTCCTCTCTTTTGCATGTAACAAGTAGCACGTAAAATACTAAGCGATGATGTTATTGCACCTACTGTCATTTACTTTCTTTATAACCTGCTAACAGGAATGAGCAACAAGAATACTTTTTTCTATGCCTCTTACTGCTTTTTCTTCATTAGCTTTGCAGAAAGTGTGAGAATAGGTAATCACAATTAAACAAGAATACATGTGTATGAACCTTCCATAAAATGTTAGGAGTGTTGTTGTCGGGTGAAATAATGTGAACTTTTGAAAAAGTGTATTGCGTAGGTATTCTGGTAAATGAGCGATTTTCAGTGTATCTCACTCAAAAGCTCTATAAGCAGGTGTATCATGAATAAAGACCTATTTCGTACTCATATACATTAAAACTGCTTCTATGGCTAGTTTCAACGTGGAAGTAATAGCTATGTATCGCAGAAAAACTTTATGAGGTCAGACAATCTTTCTCATTTGAAAATTGTTCAAGGGAGTGAGAATTGAGCTCACAAATTTCTCCTATATTGTAGAAAAAAGAACGTTGCATACATACAAGTAATAAGAATAGCATGATCAAAAGCCCTGTAGAGTCAGCTATCCGCGATGTGTTGTGCAGGTCGTTAAGCCTCGGAATTCGCAAAATTTCCCGTGAGGAATCGGGACGGTGATATGGAACGAGCTTAGTGTTCTGCGGCGTTTTGAGGTGTGAGAAGGTATTGGCTGGTGAGCAGGTGGACTTTGTAATAAGAAATTACGCTCGCACGAACTCTCAAGCTACTGTTTTTTTTTAATTCTTAATCGTCAAAGACAAACCCTAACCATAATCAAGTTTACTATTCGGCGTGTCTAATTGGGCTTTAATGCATGCATGCAAGCTGCTTGGCGCTGCAGAAAACGTATTTTAAAAACATTTTTTTGTTTGTAAAAGTATTCATTACTTACGATGAAGTGCTTTCAGTCTAACTGTCTAGTTTGCGAGAACGACGTTCTTTGTACCTAACCGACAATGAATCGATTGTCACGTTCAATTCTCATGAAAACTGTATTACCTGAGGCTTGCTCTTAATGAAGTACGGTATGCCGGGGCTGATTAATTTACGGTAAGGCTGTACCAACAGCAATAATTACAAACCGGATTACCCCTCTTTGTTTGAGTTGGTAACTGCCGATTCGGCGGGGAACATTTCTCTGCTCTTTATTGATAAAGCTGTTTTTGTTCGTTTTATGCTCATTGCTTTAATAAGGTACTGTGGAACGTGATCACGCAAATAGCGACACCCTTTGCCAAGAATAATAATCTCTTCAGGCATTATTTGCGTAATTTATGTTACTTTTCCTGTAGTATCTAGGTATAAGAGCTCAAGTGCGATGTGATGCGATGTCTTCTGCAGAGTATTCCACTTGAAAACTCCCAATGAGCATTTCTGGTAATCGTATTATATATATATATATATATATATATATATATATATATATATATATATATATATATATATATATATATATATATATATATATATATTGCAAGACTGTTGGTTTCAATGGTGTGGTGGCATCAGCTGGTGGCGGCCACATGTTTTATGGCGATGGCAACGCCTGTGTGCGTACGTATATTTAGGTGCACCTTAAATAACTGCAATAACTGCAGGTGGTTGAAATTTCTAGTCTTTCGAAACGGCGTCTGTCATTATCATATTGTGGTCTTCCGACGTTAGCACAGATGTTTAGTCTATTAATAATGATAATAATAACATTATTATTATTATTTTATTATTATTATTATTATTATTATATTATTATTATTATTATTATTATTATTATTATTATTATTATTATTATTATTATTATTATTATTATTATTATTATTCAGTAGAGAATAGTAGGGTAGTTGGGCAAGCAAACCTTTGTGTGTGCTATAAATAGTTTCACTGAAACATTAACAATTCACACGCAATAATAAGATGACTCGTAAAACCGGGTTTAGTGGCAATGCATTTCATGGCATGTAACTATCGCTGTACATTCACACTCACTGGCAAAAAAAGTTGCGCCACCTCATGCGTGGTGTGAAGGAACAACTTTTGCTGGTTTGGTGCGTAGTCCCCCAAAAGTGTTGCTGAGTTCCTTACTGAAGCGGCAACAATGGAGCGAGTACTGCACCAACGGTCTGCCCAGTTTGACCCTCAAGTGAATGCTGCCTCAACTTTCGAAATTTTCGCCACCCCTGGGAGCAAGAGCCCCGAATGGATTCGCGAGATCATTCGATCTGTCGTCCGGGAAGAAATGGAGAAGATGTACGGGACAAGGCAAATCGATGTTGGTTCTATCACCAGTGTCATCCGCGACGAGGTCCAGCAGGTGCTGCACGCCCATCGTTTTCCGCCCACGTCGGTTGAACCGGAAACGGCTCCTGTGTCTACTGACAGTCGCCGTCGTATGTACGCGGAAGCCTTGCGATCTGCCACTCCTCTTCCGGGTCAAGTAGTCCCGATCCAGCCAGTGCCGCACGTCCCAATCCAGACAGTGCCGCACGTCCTTATCCAGACAATGCCATACGTCCCGATCCAGACAATGATGCCGTCAGTCGTGATTCAGTTAGCGCACGCTGATTTTGACATCGATAGTCGCGTGCACCGACGCGCAAGTCTGACCTCTGGCGTACGCCAGACAGACGACCCCTCTGCTATCATTGCGGTGAAGCTGGTCACATTTACCGCGAATGCCCATACCAGCAACTTGGACTGCGCTTATTTTCCGTCAATTCCCCTCGTCCCCGAATTGGTCAAAGGCCAAGGGATATCTAAGAGTATCTCGCGCAACAGCGTGCACCCTTTACACGACGGCAATCGCGGTCACCATCTCCGAGGAGACCCGCAGCCACTGGGCCACGTTTCGGGGTGATGGCACAGGAACGCTCCCCGAGCCCTCGTCGGGAAAACTGAAGGCAGCGGCCTTCGGGGGCAAGGTCGCTGGGACTCAAAGTGCGGAAGACCTCCCATCGACGCTTGCATGCAACGCCGAAGGCATTTCGTCAGAGAATAATCGCAGTGCCGAAGAAACGCCAACATCCGCATCTGAACCTAGTGACCGCGTGTCACTCGACATACCTGTGCTGGTTGACGGTCTTCAGGTCAGTGCATTGGTAGACACTGGTGCAGACTATTCGATCATCAGCGGGAGGCTAGCGAAAGATCTCAGGAAAGTGATCACGCCGTGGAATGCAACGCGAATTCGAACAGCTGGAGGACACGTTGTAACACCGCTGGGTCGCTGTACCGCAAGAGTGAAAATTCGTGCGTCAACGTTTGTGCTCAGCTGCCTCGTTCTTCGCGACTGTTCGCGTCAGCTGATTATCGGCATGGACTTCCTTCGGAAATACGGTGCCATCATAAATCTCCGTGAGCGCATCGTGACCTTCTCGACTCAAGGCGCAACAGATCGAGACGCTGATAACTGCCGTAGACTTGCGCTGCGTGTTGCTGACGACAGTGTGACGCTGCCACCTCGAGCAACTGTTCCCATCGAAGTCACTTGTGAAGACTTCCAAGACGGCGACGTGGTGGCTGAAAGCAACTTATCACTTCTGCTGCTCCAAGGTGTATGCGCCACCCGAAGTGTTGTGCGCGTCCGTGACGGACAGTCAACGATACTAGCTACGAACTTCAATTACGAGCACCGGCATCTTTTCCGCGGAACCACCCTAGCTTATGGAGAACCTGTTGCCGACGTCATGGAGTGCTTCGTGTCCGAGGAAACGCATGAGGATGAGGAATTTCTAGACCACATCGACATTAATTCGACGCTGTCAGACGAGAGAAAGGCTGCACTTCACAACCTTTTAAGGGAGTTTAGATCTTGCTTCGCCTCTTCTTCTAAAGTCCGTCAAACACACCTCACGAAGCATCGAATTATTACCGACGATGACGTCCGCCCCATACGGCAGCAGCTTTATCGCATTTCTGCCAAACAACGCAAGGCTATTCAGACACAAGTAAAACAGATGCTCGATGAAGGGATTATTCAACCATCCAGCAGCGCTTGGTCCTCGCCAGTCGTTCTAGTAAAGAAAAAAGATGGAACGCTGCGATTCTGTATTGACTACAGGAAGCTTAATAGCGTCACGAAAAAGGACGTCTACCCGCTTCCACGGGTCGACGACTCCCTTGACAGGTTACGGCGTGCGAAGTATTTTTCGTCCATCGATCTAAAGAGTGGCTATTGGCAAATTGAAGTGGATGAACGAGACCGAGAAAAAACCGCGTTTGTGACTCCAGACGGACTTTACGAATTCCGAGTTCTTCCCTTCGGCCTCTGTTCTGCACCAGCCACTTTTCAGAGGATGATGGACACAGTTCTCGCTGGCTTGAAGTGGCAAAGCTGCCTTGTCTACCTCGATGATGTGGTCATCTTTTCCGAGAGCTTTGAAGAAAATCTGAAGCGTCTGAGAAAGGTTCTGGAAGCCATTCGCACAGCTGAACTCACGCTGAAACCCCAAAAATGCCATTCGGCTATGAAGAGCTGAAATTTCTGGGACATGTCATTAGTGCGGATGGAGTGCGACCTGATCCAGACAAAACTGCTGCTATCGCCCCTTTCCCTGTTCCATCAGATAAAAGAGCAGTACGCCGTTTCCTCAGCTTGTGCGCGTATTATCGCCGATTTATCGCCAACTTCTCTAAGATAGCTGAACCTCTTACGCGACTCACCCGAGATGACGTACCCTTTACTTGGGGCGCAGAACAAGATACAGCGTTCACAGAGTTACGACAGAGAATGCAAACAGCCCCTGTTCTTCGTGCAAACAGCACGAATGATGGAGGACATTTTTAAACTGAGCTGCACAAGTCGTCGAAAAACAACGGTTTATCATTCGCAATCCAATGGACTGACAGAGAGGCTTAACAAGACCATAGCGGAGATGCTGTCAATGTACGTGGACGTACAACATAAAACCTGGGACGAGATTCTTCCATACATCACGTTTGCTTATAATACGGCAACGCAAGAAACAACGCGATTTCCGCCTTTCCGACTTGTTTAAGGACGCAACGTGCGAACCATGCTCGATGCTATGCTTTCGTGCGACCAAAGCAATGAACTTGCTCAAGATGCTGAGCAATACACTCAATACGCCGAAGAAGCTCGTCAGCTAGCTCGCATAAACACCAGTCACCAACAAGATGCAGACGCACGACGTTACAACCTCCGCCATCGAAATGTCACCTACCACCCTGGAGACCGAGTGTGGGTGTGGATCCCTGTCCGGCGACCAGGCTTATCCGAAAAACTCCTAAGCCGTTATTTCGGACCGTACAAGGTTCTTAGACGAATCACAGATCTTACATACGAGGTATTTCTGGACGGCGCAGCATCTTCTCGTCGACAGCTTCGGCCCGAAACCGTGCATGTCGTTCGGATGAAGCCCTACTTCACACAGTAGCCCTTATGATTTCACGTGCTACGACATGCCGTGACCTTGCGTTGCTGCTGCTGTTTGTGTTCTCCTGTGTTTTTATGTCTTTTCTTTTTGCGCTTGGCGCAAGCATTGGCGAAACTTCTTCATTTGCGCTGCGAGTAGTGGCACTCTCCCTCTTTTGGTTCTCTATATCTGCGTGTGTATACCTTCATTTTTTTTTTATTTACGAGCATCGAGTCGATGCTTTCAAAGGGGGGGGGGGGGGGGACTATTGCCACATGGTTTGCTTGGGTGAGATCGAAGAGTGAAAGAAGACAAAAGACAAAGACGATCTCTTTGAGCCGCTGCTTGAGTAGTCGACTAAACGAGCCCAATTTTATCAAGTTTGCCGAGAGTAACGTGATAATAATAACATTACTATTATTATTATTATTATTATTATTATATTATTATATTATTATTATTATTATTATTATTATTATTATTATATTATTATTATTATTATTATTATTATTATTCAGTAGAGAATAATTGGGTAGTTGGGCAAGCAAACCTTTGTGTGTACTATAAATAGTTTCACTGAAACATTAACAATTCACACGCAATAATAAGATGACTCGTAAAACCGGGTTTAGTGGCAATGCATTTCATGGCATGTAACTATCGCTGTACATTCACACTCACTGGCAAAATTTCACAAAGGGCAATTTTTTATTCATGTAGAGCTGCTGTAAATTTAATAATGGTTATACTCGTAAGCTGAATTACAGCCAATGGCCCTTGCATACGAAGCGTCTGCTGAGAGCGCCATGAAGTCACTTACCTGCCAATGAAACGTGTTTTAGTTTGGCTATTTATTTCTTTCAAGTTTTTAGATTCTAAACAGCTTATGGCGGGGGTTGTGTCCGTCCCTCCACCCATCCTTCCCGCGGCGTCCACCGCCCGCGTCAAATACGCATCCCCTCCACGCCTCTCTCCTCTCATATGCTTCTCCTGAGAATCATCTACTCTACGAAGCAGCGCGCACGGTCGACAGCTGCGTACTCCGCTGGAGGTGCCACGGTATTTCCACAGTAGTTCCACTTTGCAAAATGACAAAACGCGCTCGCCTCATTTTTTCCCTGTTCAACACTGCTATCAGCGCCAGCGTCAACGCCGCCGCCATTGTGAGCGTTAGCGCCAGCACAAGCTCTTTAGTAAAGTACACAGTCTTTCACTTAATCGAGCCATCTCTCTGCGGCTTCGCATCTACATATGGTTCCCTTCAGCGAGAGATGGTGTAAATTTTGCCAGGGTTTCGAAGCCAATTTACGAAATGCCGATCCTCTATTCAATCTACAGCGTTAAATATATTTGAAGAGCAAGCATGTTGTTGTCTCCAAACGCTTCGCCATATTCCTAAGGGTTCAAATAACAACGTTCTTTGAACTATCATACAAAGAATGAAAGAGATAGCGATAAATGTTGGGAAAAACTTATTCGTTTTCGTTACTTGTCCTCATCCGATGAAGTGGCAGTAATCCGAGTTATTGTTAGGCCCTGAAATACTGAACTGCCCGTGGTTTCAAAATAGATGGATGAATGCCGCCTAGAGTGCTTTAATTTCGCGCTCGACATCTGCTGCCTGAGGCAGATTCACAGCGCTTGCACGCACTGCTTCTTTTTTTAGTTGACGCATTCAAGTGCGTAATGTACTACAATTTATTGTATTTTGCAAAAAAAAAGTTCTATGGGAAACTTAGTATTTTTATATTTGAAATAAAAGTCATCCCCACTGGTAGGCCACTAAACCGCATAATCTTCTTTGTGTTTTCGACTTACTACAACCAACTCGCGTCCGCTCGAACTTCTTTAAGACTTTCCAGAGGCACGACTGAAACTTATTAGACGCTAAATCTTTGCGAGCTGGATGAATATTAGTTGCCTTCAAGTAGTGTAGGCTTGGGAATTCGCGAATGCATGCACCGGAAAATCGAAAATAAGGTACGCAAAGAATAAGCGATCGATCTTTCCAGTCTCAGAAGGGTTCGATGTAATCTTGCCCTTCATGACTCTTGATTTTTAACCTGTTTTAACTAGGCAACAGGAGTCTACGATATGAATGTGTCACGCACGTTGCTGAGGCAAAAACTGAGCTCGGTTGAGAAGAAGCAGACTTTATTGTATTGGAGTAAATGATGGAATACCTTTTTGTGGCGGCTAATACAGCTATGCTTGCATTTTCTCGAAGTAGAAAAACACCGCGCCAGCAGTTTCATGACACTGAAGTTATTAGTGATAGTCAGTGGAGCGTAAAATGTGGGTCTAAATAAAGTGATGCGTCATGTAGTGCAACCTGAAATGAAAATATTTTAAGTTTGTGATTTAGGACATTTTTTTCATATATTTCCTGTTCTGCTGTTGCACCCATGCTTGGGGATCAAAAGCTGTCGACGCAACCGTTTCGAACAAACCACTCTCATGCCTCATAATTTAAAGTTTTGGCTCTCCTGCAGTATATATTGCAGCTTCCAGCCTTCATTTAGAAAAAACAAAAACATGGTGACACATTCTTTTCCCTTACTTCATGCCTACATGAAGGTTGGCCGTTTTCGTCAACAAGTTCGACTGTATATACATATACCTCTGCTATTCTTCAACTGCAAGAAGATCGGCCATGTAAATTGTGTTTGCAGCAGCTTCATAGCATGCCCCCGGTGCGCAGAACCGCACTGGGAAGACAACTGCAGCGCCACCGAACTGAAGTGTCCTAACTGTCAGGGTGCTCACAAGGCTTCTTCCAAAAATTGTCCGCACATAAAGAAAGAGTTTTCTAGGTCTGAAGAAAATGGTACGAAAGAGCTCAACCCATGAAGAAGCCGCTTGAGAAAAGTCCGGTGAAGGCAACGTCGCCATCGGAGGTCTTCACGACAGACCGCGCCAACTTCAGGAAGTAAGTCGACATATCCGTGAAACCACCAGCTGCAGTTCCCTACACGGCAAGGGCAGACGTTGAAGCAGAGCAAGGGGTTAGATAGTTTCTATGGAATAGTGGCACCAATTACCCGTACACGAGGTGCAAAAGAACCACTGCAAAAGTCGCCTTCATCAGAGCAAGCTGCTGCGATGAAGGCTTGCGGAAGACAGAAAAGCAAGTCATAGTGTCGTGTTTCGTCCAGGTTGGAAACCGCAGCCGAAAGAAGACCACGGGAGCAGTACTGAACGTGGTTTATTCCATGCCAGCGCGCAGTGGACAACGGCTGCGTGGTTACATGTCTGGGTTTATATAGTCAACGGTCGTGATAGTCGAGCCGTTGCTATCGCTCTATGGGCGATGATAACATAACTCTGCTCCCCTTTTATTTAGAGGGTGAATTTGTATTCTTATACAATATTTAAAAAACGGGCTTCGTATTGATCAGGTGGACAGCGTTGTCTTGACGGGTAGCGCCGTTCCGGTGCGGGTGTCTCCGATGGAAGAGTGGGCGCTGGAGAGCCAGCTTCCATAGGCATAGGCTCTTCCGACGTTGACTGGTCACCAGCCTGGCTTTGAGGGAGGGCCAGGAACCCCTCCGTGAAGTCTGGCTCTGATGTTCTAGGTGTCGTCACAGTGCCCGTGCCTGCCAACAGCTGGTCGAGATGTCGGTGCCAGATGAATTTGCCTCTTGGGGTAGTGACTATGACTTTATAAGAAACTGGGCCAGTCTTCTGTTGCACGGTTCCACAAACCCACTTGGGGGAGCCTCTGTTTTCGTACTAGAACGCTCTCATTAATACAAAAACAGTTTTTGTTGCTCTTCCCCTGCTGCATATGGGTACATTGACTGTGCATCACCTTCCCCTCCACTGTAGGCTTCATGGCATCCAGTCTGGTGCGCAACTCCTATACCAAAACAGGTTAGCAGGAGCTTCTTTTGTCGTAGGATGAGGCATGTTTCGGTATGCCAATAAAAAGTTGTGATGTGTTTCTTTGACAGGCTCACCGGGCAGCGACTTGCGCAGAGCAGACTTCAACGTTTGCACGAACTGCACAGCCAGGCCGTTTGTACTTGGATGATAAGGGGCGCTTACGACATGTCTGGCCCCGACATCCCGCATAAACGCCTTCAACTCTTCGGACTCCAGTTGTGGTCCATTTTCGGACAGCACCGTCTCCAGAATTACGAATCTGCAGAAAAGTTCGCGCAAGCAGGCCACAGTACGCTCAGACGTTGTGCTTCGCGTAATGAACACTTCCGGCGACTTTGAGTGGGCATATACCACCACCAAAAACATAGTTCTACGGAAAGGTCCCGCAAAATTCAAGGGAATTTGCCTCCATGGTGCGGTCGGCCATGCCCAGGGATACAGAGGTGCCTTACATGGATCAGTTCATTGTTCCCGGCAGGCCTGGCAACTTCGTATCTTTGTCTCTAAATCTGCATCAATTGACGGCCACCACACGTAGCTGCGAGCTAACTCCTTGCTCCGCACAATACCGGGGATGGCCTAGGTGCAATTCTTTAATCACTGATTCCCGAAGGGGGACGGGATAACAACCCTGAAACCATACATGAGGCACCCTTGATGCATGCTGATCCGGAAACGTCGGTCAAAAACTGGTTTTAAGCTCACGTCGCGCAATTGCACTGGCCAACCTATTCTTGTAAGCTGGAGCACTCTACTGAGCACCGAATCACGTGCTGTAGCGCGTGCAATCTCTTTGGCGAACACTGGCATAGAGTCAAGGCGCAAGACATAAAGCGATTCCTCGCCTTTGTATGTGCTGTTTTCGGGTCCCAGGAGCGGGAACCATGAAAAAAATGTGGGTTTCTGCATTGTCACTGGATTGTTTGTACACGAGCGAGCACTTGTAAGCTGACAACGTGGCGGCCCATCGCTGTAACGTGCTGCTGCAATGAGTGGAATGCCTGTTTTTTTTTTTTTGTCCCAAGATTGTTTGCAACGGCTTGTGATCCGTAATCAACGTGAAACATCTTCCATAGATGTAGAAATGGAACTTTTTGATGAGAAAGATAATGGCCAACGCTTTTTTTTCTAGCTGACTGTACTTTTCTCGGCGTCAGGTATTGTGCGCGACGCATAACACACAGCGCGAGAGCTCCCATCTTCAGTTACATGGAAAAGTACTGCACCCACACCGCACTGGGAAGAGTCACATGCCACTTGCAAAGGTTTATCTGAGTCGTAATGCGCCTTGGTCGAGGATGACGCCAACGCATTCTTGATTTCCTCGAACTCCACTTGACACGATTTGTCCCAGAGCCATGACTGGTTGCGACGCAGCAGCTTGTATTGTGAACTCGCCAGAGTGGACAAACGAGGCACAAACTTCCCGTGGTAATTTACGATCGCCAGAAACGATTGCAGTTGCTACTTGCTTGTGGGTGCGGAAGCTTTCATGAGCGCTTCTATCTTGTCTGGCGTTGCACTGACCCCTGCTGCACTGATAGCATGACCCAGATACTGTAATTCTGTTCAGAAAAATGAACGATTTTCTTTCTTTACTCGAACACCACAGTCATTCAACCGCTTCAGAACCGCTTTGAGGTTTGCGAAATGTTCGTCCGGTGTCTGACATCTTTAAGGTCCTTACACGTTTATTGATTGATATGTGTGTTTTAACGTCCCAAAACCACCATATGATTATGAGAGATGCCGTAGTGGAGGGCTCCGGAAATTTTGACCACCTGGGGTTCTTTAACGTGCACCCAAATCTGAGCACACGGGCCTACAACATTGCCGCCTCCACCGGAAATGCAGTCGCCGCAGCCAGTCCTTCAACATTGTGTCCATAATTCTTCGGAAAATGGAATGTGCCGAAGAGACCCCGAACGGCAGTCTGCTTACGAAAAAAAAGGCCTTTATTGAGATTCGGTGTCAAGTACTTTGGGGTTGACTCCGACAAAAGCACCTGTTGATATGCTCGATTGAGGTCAATCTTCGAAAATTCTTGGCCCCCTGCGAGCACCGCGAAAAACTCGTCCACTCTTGGAAGTGGATATCGGTCAGTTTCAAGAGAAGGATTTAGAGTGGTCTTGTATTCACCGCATGGTCTTATGCCACCGTCCTTCTTGACCACTGGCATAACCGTGGTATGGCATAGTCACTTGTCACGACTTTTGAAATGACTTCCACGTCTTCTGACTGCTTAAGCTCAGCCTCGGCTGCCGGTTGCAATGAAAAGGGCACACTTCTTGCCTTCAAAATTTTTGGCACACTGCCTTCTTTCAGCAACAATTCCACTCTTTCTTCGTTAATTGTCCCCAGTTCGTCTTTAAACAAACTTGTATTTGTCTAGGAGTGCGCGTAGTGTGGTACGTGTAGAAGTTTCCAAGCTGGGAATAGCGTTGAGCTTGAAAATACGGCTCCAGTCGAGTTGGATGGCGTGCAACCATTGCTGACCTAGCAGAGGCGGGCCCTTTTTTCTTGTGATGTAAAGAGGCAGTCAGGCATTCTGCTCTCCGTACTGCACGGCCGCGTGGGCAACTCCGACAGGCTCGATGATGGCTCCCTCGAACCACCGCAGCATCAGCGTCGTTGACCTGACCTTGGTTGAGGGAAACATTTGACGAAACCGATTCAAACACATCACAGTCACAATCACTCTATTTCCAGAGGTGGGTCTTGTACTTGAATTGAAATTTTTATCATCTCTAGACCAGGCGAAAAAATTTCGTTCATGCTAACAGAAGCTTGAACGGGATGCAATATTTTCATCGCGTTTCAGCGTGCTCCCTTCATTGTTTTCGGCTTATTAGCTTGGCATGCACTTTGAATACGTCCTTTCTTATCATTTTTGAAACAGATGGCAGTGACGTGTGGACACAGTCTGCTTGCATGTTTTGCAGACCCACAGCGGTAGCATTTTCCCTGCGTCATATCAGTTGTCCAAACCACTTCGACTTTGTGAACATCTGGTACGCTTGATTCTGAAGCGTGCGATTCGGCAACGCTCTTTTTAGCTGCTTCTATGGCTAGCGCTCTCTACGGCTTCCTGGAATGTTAGCTTTTAGGGGCGAAGCTCCTTAGGGCGTGGGCTGTGCGTCCCCTGTAGCCTGTATGTAGCCACCTCTAGTTTAGTTCTTGCAGTGTTCACTAGATGGCAGTACCGTCCCCTGTATGTAGCCACCTCTAGTTTAGTTCTTGCAGTGTTCACTAGATGGCGGTACCGTCTCCTGTATGTAGCCACCTCACGTTTAGTTCTTGTAGTGTTTACTAGATGGTGGTACTTGTAGCTGATGATGAAAAGATGCAAGATGTTATAAACTAGAAAGCGGTACTTGTAGTTGATGAAAGACGCGAGATCTTATAAAATAGGAATGATGTCACATATGGCGCGTGTCATTGGTTGAAGGCAATCGTTCGATTTAGTGCGGCGACGTACGCTAGGGGGAGCGATGTAATAAAATCGAGTGGGCAAAATGTACAGAGGATTCATGGTTTACCATGTTTACCTCCGGAGCTTCGCCCACTCATCATCTTCACTTCGTGAATATGGCGGAATTTTTTTTATCCTCCGTGTAACACGCGCTGTATATCTTCTCAGCGCAGACCACAGACAAAATTGTCCCGAAGTGACTGATCGACTGCGGATTCAAATTCGCAAGTATGTGCCAATTTCCGCAACTGCGCAACATATTCTGAAATTGATTCAGTCTCAATTAAGTTGAGATCTTCTGTGAAATTTTTCACGCTCGCTAATAACCGATAGCTTCGGTGAGAAATTGTCACTAAGAAGTTTCTTTAACAACTCGAAACCTTTAGCTGACGGTAATTGCGGCACGATCAATGACTTTAGTAGACTGTAAGTCTTCGGGCCTACGGGATTCAAAAAAGCATGTACCTTGTCGTCCTCGGAGATACGGATGACCTGAAGAAATGCTGACAAGCGTTTCTCGTACGACGGCCAGTCGTTAGTAGACTAGTAGACTCGTCGAAAGGTTCGATGTGTCCCAGTCGACCCACGACCTGCGTCACTACCCCCGCCGCCGCCGGACCATCCATTTTCATGTCACTTTGCCGCAGAATCGGACAAGGTCCCACCCTCGTTGCCAATGTCGTGTTTAGTCGGGGTTGGAAACCGCCGCCGATAGAAGACCATGGGAGCAGTAATGAACGTGGTTTATTTCATGCCAGCGTGCAGTGGACAACGGCTGCGCGGCCACATGTCTGGGTTTATTTTGTCAACGGTCGCGATAGTCAAGCCGTTGCTATCGCTTTATGGGCGATGGTAACTTAACAGATAGCTCTTCTGTGATCTTTAATTAACGCCATTCGCGTGGTATTAACCCACATGCACACAACGTCAGCCTGAAGGGCACACCAAGTATACAGAACGCTTTGAGTTCAGTACTCGCACCACTTGAGTAATTATTTACTGGCACCCACAACCGTGGCTGGTGGGCCATTATTGGCCCACCAGCCATGGTCTTACTGAGAAGAGGTTCGAGACAGACAGACACGCAATGAACTTTAGTAAACCTGAGGAGCTACTGACAAGATCCCATAACAGAGGCCTGTCCTAACCACTGGCCGCGCCCTCGTAGAGGAGAGAACGCCATGACGCTCCTTCATTTTCTGGGCCCTCTGAATAGCCTGGGTTTGCTTTCGGAATATCGTGCTTCTCGTGACTTTATTCAATTTGGCTTCACTGGAGAGGAAGTTGTTAGGCAGCGCAGGACATTGCCAGAGCATGTCAGTCAAGGAACAAAATATTCTACTGCAGTCGGGGCAACCAGGGTCAAGTATAATTTTCTGAGGAATCCCCGCGATGGGAAAGACACTGCCTTGATCATTATCAGAGTAGCTGACTGATTTCTGCTGAGATTCGGGTGAGAAAGAGAACAGACAGAATAGACCATCTTGCCAAGCTGGTAATGATTAGGGATTTTATTAAATGTTAGAAGTAGACCGTCCTGCTGAGTAGCTTCCTGTCCTTTCAGAGCCTCCAGACCATCGCGGTGCGTGAGTTTTTGCGCATGATCGTGGGTCACCTTGTTGAGGTTTTGAAAGCCCCCGAGAACGTTCTTCCGCATGTATGCAGGAAACTAAGTGTTAAAATGAGAGCCGGGGCAAGTCCTCTTTCATAGAATAGAGGCCGCCTCTCGAGTGAGGTTGGCCTATTTGAAAGCAGTAATTCGAAAACAAGCACTTTCTGAATTGATAGCCCGAGGACTGAAAACACGCATTACCGATTTCCGTCGGTTCGTGTACACAAATAAGTTCCCTGTCATTTTCATTTGCGAGCCAAGTTTGCCGAACAATATCAGACTCTCCGATTATGAGTCATTCATTTCCTCACAAACTGCGGAAAAAAGCAAAGTTCTTATGTTTATTCGCCGTGACCTCACCTATGTATACATTCATCAGCTTGTGTCACCTCACGATGACAATTCATACTTATGTTTAATACTGAAGAAGAGACTTATGTCATGGTTGTGGGTGCCAACCTATCTCCATCGAACCGTTTCAGCCATAAGATATTGCAAGGTATTCTGCGATCGACTCCTCACCGTGCATTATAATCGGCGAGCTCAACAATCATCATACAATCTGGAGAAATTCGAAGATGAATACTAAAGGGAGAAAGATTGTGTGCTTCCCCTCTGAAAATGAACTTTTTTTGCTAAATGACGGCCGTCAAACGTACAGCGTGGTTCAACGTATAGCACCTGTCTTGACTTAGTCTTTGCCTCACAAGGCCTCGTTAGGCATGCTGAGTGGTTCCCGAACATAGATATGCAATGGAATGACCACATTTACACTTACATTAAAATTAAAGGACTGTCCTATTCTAACATACACCATAGCGCTCAGAGTAGACTGGTCAAGATTTCAGTCTCGCATGGAAGAGCACTGTCAAACAAACAGATCCCTAAATACAGAGGAAGTAATTCAAAGCACGATACTGCGTGTAATCTCACATGCTCTTCCAAAGTGACGAAATTTGACATCGAGTTAGAACGGTTTCGAACAATCCGACACAGTGCTGAACGAAGATACCGGCGCACGGAGGCAATGGAAAAATTTTGAATACTTCAACGTCTACAGAAGAATGTTCAGCGCAGGATAGATGTCACAACATTGGACTGCTTTTTGTGAGTCACTTGATCCTCGCAAACTTTATCACATTTGTGGAAAACGGTATGCGCGAGGGCCCCGCACAAAAACCACTCAGTGGTCCTCATTTAGGGCTCTCGCTCTTTCTCAAAACAGACAGGCCATTGACGTGGCATAAGACTATTGCACCAGATTATCTGGGTGGCTTGGAGTGTCCGATAGCCTATTGTCCTCGACCAGCTGTGTACAAACACTGGGTTCACGCATTGATTTGTCTTTCTTTATCAATGAACTCTGAGTAGCACTAGCTTTGTGGGGACGCACGTCGACACCAGGGTTCGATACAATTTTTTTATATGGCCCTGTGTCATCTGTGTGAACACGCTATAATCTTGCTCCTGGAGTTGTACCAAAAATCCTGGCATGCTGAGACACTCCCGACAAGCTGGAAGACAAGCCGCCTAGTTTTACTTCTGAAGCCCGAAAAGTCACCGTTGAACCCTATATTTCGATTTCATTGGCTAGTTGTGTAAGCATATATATGGAGGGTATCATCCTGGGACGCCTGAAGTGGTACTTGGAGTGCAACAGCACCTACCTAGATGCCATGACAAGGCTTCAGCATGGCCAATCATCGATTGTCCACTTAGTCGACCTGGTAACGTACATTCAACACGAGAAAGGCCGTACTCGTCTCTGTGAATCTTTGTTCCTAGATGTCAAAGGAGTGTTTGACAACGTTACACATGAAGCAGTCCCCAATCTTCTCGAATAGATAGGAGTAGGTGGTCGGATGTATCACTGGATACGTAGTTATCTGTCAATTCGGTCCTTCTTTGTGCGCACCAAAGACGGTCAAACCTATCTGCAGTACAGCTACCGTGGCATCCCCCAGGTTGGCGTACTCAGCACTGTGCTGTTCAGTCTTGTGCTAATTGCCCTCATTGAGCATCTGCGAAGCACAATCTAGCTATAAATGTACGCGGAATATGTCTGCGTTTGTGTATCCGCTGTAGCATGCCTACAGTTGCGAGTGAGAATTCAAAAAGCGGCCATTGAAACTGTACGTTACCTCAAAAATCGAGGCTTGACATTTCTCCGAGGAATGCGCCCTCATAGCTTTTACACGCAAACCTATGAATAAGTACGACGTAAGCACCAATGGTCGAACTTTACAATACGTTCGATAACACAAGTTTTTGGGCGTCGTAATTGACAGGGATCTATCATGAAGCCAGCAGGCCTCGTTCATGAAAAAGCGGTTAATAGACATCTGTCATCTATTGAATTTTTTTGCAGGAGAGACTTGAGAAATGTCACCTAGTGCACTGCTACAGCTGTGCAGGGTACGTTTTATCGACTTTCTGCGGTACAGCTTACCGGCATTCACCAATGCAAGCAAAACGAGCGTGTTCAGGCACAGGCTCTCCGTGTTTGCTTTGGCTTGCATCGTTTTCCTTTGACTGTGGCTTCTATAGCAATCGCCGGTGACCACCTCATCACGACAAATATTGATGTTGAAACACTCAGGACACTTATAAGGTATATTGCTCAGACACCCTGCAACCACCTAGCCTTTTTATTAGCATACATACCACGCTCGTCATTTTGCCAAACGGTAACCACATATCGCGACTCATTGCCAAAATGCTTCCCACCCGCCACCAGGCCTTCGACTCCTCCTTGGTGCCTGACTCAGACTAACATCAGGCTATTTATACCTGGCATCCAGAAAAAAGCAGATATGTTGTCACCTGCTCTTAGACAGCTTGATCTACCCTTGTTATACGAGACTTATCAAGGCTGTATAAACGTATGCACCCGAAGGCTCCGTTCTATAAAACAGTTTAACGGCATCTGTTGTGATACCAATGAAAGCCGCAACAATGATATTCAAGACCTCCCACCTTACGACATCGACAGGAGCGGAGCTCACAGTTTTCCGTGGCGCACTGCATTTCATTATTGATCAACGGGCACAGAAATTGAATATTTTTAGTGAATCCAAGGCGGCACTTCAATCCATTCTATCGTCTTTATGCCGCGGCCCACACGAACAACTGTTTTCCGAGATTGTGGAAGCGACACAACATTAAATTGACAAAGATTATGAAATAGCCTTTCAGTGGCTTTTAAGTTATTCTGGAATAATTGGCAATGAACGGGCCGATCGAGCTGCCCGTTCTGGCCACACTGAAATAAATCAATCATCAATTTCACTCTCCAGAACTGACACTGCACGGAAGCTTCGCAAGCTTGCTCGCGAACGGACCTCGTCACAATTTGCGCATCCAGCCACATTTTGCGCATCCATGATTATATACTCTAAGCCCAACTCTCAGTCTTCAAGTTCCTTCAGGTCTTCGCCGAAGTGACACTGCCCTACTGTGCAGGTTATAGTTGGGTGCCGCATTAACCACTGCGTACGCGTTCAGCATAGCAACGGCTGGCACTGTAGCCTGTGACCATTGCGACAGTGATGAAGCAACTCGGCATGTTCTGTGCGAATGCTCGCAGTACTGCTCGCATAGACAGGTCGCTCTGCCATGCACTCGATCAACTAGATGACCAGGCTCTTTCGGAAGAAAGAATCTTGCCCTAGCGACAGGACTTCATGTCGCAGAAGAAGGCTGTGAAGGTGCTCCTGCGCTTTCTGCGTTCAAGTGATCTCACCAAACGACTGCGATCGGGACGCTCCGCATGTGTGTGCATGTGTATAATTTCTTTTGTTTATTTTATCTTTCTCATTCTATCCTCTTTTTACCCTTATTTTTCTACCCCTGCACAAGGTGGCAAATCAGTTTTCTACTAGGTTAACCTTCCTGTCTCTTCCTTCTATGGTCACTCTTAACGTTTTTTTAGAGTTAACTATTACGTCACGCTTACAAAACGTAGAATATATAAACAAGCTTGCTCGTTAGTAGTATTTCCGACAATTATGTGGGGCAAGGTGACATTGCGAGTGGAACTTGGCTATTATTTCTGTTAACTATATACATCTATTAACAACAAAGCAAGAACTTTTGCGTTTCACTATTAACCATGTTAGTCATCATACCGTTTTGGGTGGCAATGCTCTTCTCGTCATTCGAAGGGGACATGCAATCAATGATTAGAGAATACTGCATATAAGGCCCGCTGCAACTATGAGCTTTCATAGGTTGACAACGTCATTGACATTTAACGTTAACCAACTTACTGGCTCACACGGGGTCAAGTGTGTCAAAAGAAGTCTTTAATTGAACGAAACTCGCTCTTACATACATCACTTACGAAAAAGGGTGCTACCACCAAATGAGAGTGCGGTTGCATGACTGCGCATTACATCACAAATGCAGTGAAGGCAAAGCTTGTAGGTCAGATAAGGAATGGTGTGCGTTGTTTTTTGCGGAGGTGTACTTCAAGATCTCTTTTTTGGGGGGGGGGGCACAATGAAACGTGTTAACATGACCAACCTGTAAGTTTGGCATCAATTGAACTTGTGACTTTAACATAATTATTGAAATATGCTTTTCCTCTTATTTCTATTTTCAGCATATTTATCTTTGCCACATTTGCTCCTAGAGAAATAATTTGATTGAAATGTCGCTTCCATTTTTTTAATGTACAGTTACGGGCATAGCCGTAACCAATAAAGTGAAATGCGAGACACCTGAAGCGTATCAGGCTATTAGTATCGCAATGACATTAAATTAGGTGTAGAGTCGTATGCACTTCTTAACCCCGGGATTAAGAGAATTAGCCTCAGCGGTGTCATCCCTGACGGCAGGGCAGCCTGAAAATTCGAACTCCGCTCACATCTTTCGCTCACAGAGTGCGGCAGTCAGTGAAAGCTGCCCTTTCGCAAGGAGGGGATTACAGGTGGACAAAATGTTTCGTAACCGCAGAACTGCCGGACTATTAAGCGTTGAAAAGTAATTTTTTAGCTGCCAGATGTAGACGCATGCAGGGCTATTCACCGGAGTGCTTCGCAAAATGCCCGCAGTAGACTTTACGCGTAAATGCATCCGGCAGAATTAGTTGTTCTTTTACATAAAAATAAATGTAATTTCCACCCATGAGGCCTTGGGGCACCGGTCGTTCACGTCTGTAAGGATCATACCAGCTTGTTTTGACTCGAAGCGCAAGCGTTTTTCACTTTCCTAATGTAAACAGTAGGCATACTGCAAAACAAATACTCGTCGTTTCAGGCCAAAAATAATATTTTTGTCGACGTACTGACAAGCCAAAGCATACTTGACAAAATTTGGTTGTAATTTTTTTCCATGGCTTGCAACACAAAAGAGCACCTCGGTGGAAAAATTCGACTCCTAGCAAGTAGAATTGCTTGACGGCAGGAATATGAGAGAATGCCAATAGATGGTCAGAGAGGGTGGTGGTTGCGGCTGTGCTTATATTTATTTTTTTGGTTATAACCGACTAAATGTTTCCTCGAACGTTTCTAGTTTAAATACCGAGCTTAACACATGGCAAGCCTCGTCCCAGCAGACACGTCCAGATCGTTGACTTCCAGCTTTTCCATCAACTGTTTTCAATACGAAGCAATAAGGTCGGGATATTTGGTCCTGATTCATAGCTTCTGGAAGCGCAGAATAAAAAACAATGGAAGAGGAAGTGCTTGTCCTGCATTCCTCAGTGATTTGGTTCTCTTTTTCCTCTTTTTTAGCGTTCAGAAGCTATGGTTTCTCAAACTAACACTGCCCAAAACACTGCATTCCTTATAGCGCAATTTACGAATATCGGAGGAACTGTCTATTCTCGTAGGTCTTTCACAAGCTCAGAACTGACTGGCAAAGCTAAATTGTCATAATTCTTTTTATATTTTATTCAAGTCAATGACATGTATATGAACTTTTTCAAATGTGTACACGGGCTACGTTCCCTGCAACCAAAAATATGAACACATGCTGTCAAGAAAGCTTCCAGGGTACCCCACACGTTTGAGCACTTCGAAAAGCGTGAAACAAAAAAAGAGGGATCTGCACACCTTGATGCGGTGACTACAAGAGTTGATGCGGGTAGAGTATCACACATCCGGTAGGTACAGTTTGTGAATGAATTTAGGGCCATGCACACAATTGTTCAGGGGCTTGTGTATCAATGTTCTTATGCGATATATGTTCCATAGACAACCTTCTCTACAGTGAAGTAGCGGGCTAGAGTGGCAGCACTCTGGCAGACTTTCTCACCTTCATTAATCAAGGTTAGTCTCTCATTTACTAATCTGTATTCTTAGCGAGGTGTCAACACCACTGATATTGATGGAATAGCGTCAATTTGAACAAACTTCTAGCAGTTCCTCATACCAAATACACATACGACAGCGTAGAGTTGTTAAAGCTAGTGGTACTGCTAGTCTGATCTGTCTGAATCTGGAGACGAACTTGTAATGAGGCTAGCATATACTTCTCACGAGAACTGTGCAGTAGCGGCCATTAATGTCTGTCCCTTTGCGATTTGGATAGGATTACTGTTTCGGAGGTGCACTTAATGCGACGGACGGAGGTCTGAATTAAGAGCTGTGGATTCGGCTGCGCCGAAAAGCCGTATTTCAGACTGAGTGAACACTCGGGGATGTAAAAATGCACGTAATGAAGAGAACACAATTTGTTCACCATGGAGCGTAATCTCAGATAATCCTCCAGCATGAGAGATGCTTGCGACATTAGTTATGCCACCTAAGTGATGCGAGGATTAGTTGTCCTGTACACCATAAAGAGCTTTCCTCAGTGTCGCTGGCTCTTCAGAGATTAGCGTACGGTGTGCAATTAAGATGAACATTCCAGTAATCTTTTCTTTAAACGTACTACGGTGAGTTAATGAAAATAGGGGGCAAGGATCCTTGTTTTCTTCTGGAAACGAATACTACTAGCAAGACTCTGCTTTTCGCAATGACAATCATCCAGTTTAACGAACTGTATTTGTAGGCTACAAGTTTCTTTGGCTCTAGGGTATGCAGTTTTCCCGTCTGTAACGTTAAAAAACACCTTCAGTCTGCGTTGAAAGCTTAGGCGCCATGAGACACAAGAAAAATTGAATCAGCCACGCACTAATTATGCGATCACTGATGAAACAGCAATGGTTGTCAACTCATCTGTTCTTTTTTTGTCACCCTCACTTCTCTTTACCAGCCCTTTCTATACGACCCCATGCATGTTTTTGCTAAACTTCCCCTTTCGCCTCTCTCCTTCTGTATCTTCATCCTCACATCACTTCTTCTCCCCGTTACGTTTCCTCCCACTTAATATACTGCAATATACATAGATATACGATGTTTCACTTTTTTCCCTTCTGTGGCAGCTTATCACCATTCTTCCTCTTTCCCATCTCTTTGTTGTATTATCCCATAAGTGACCATGCTATGAATTCTCTCTCTCTATCTTTCTTTTATGCTCTAGCTTTCTCTTTTTCTTTAAATTTCTACCTTGCCCACTGTCGTTTTTAGCTTTTTGCTGTCGGTTTCTCTCTCTCTTTTTTGCTCTGTGTATTTCTTCCAATGATTTTCTCTCTTTCTGGTCTTCTCGTTCATTTTTCTGTTTCTCGTTTTCTTTGTGTGTGCTTTTCTTTGTTTTTTATTCTTACGGACCTAATTCAATGCTTAAGTACGCAATAACACATAGAAGAACACTCATCGAAATTCACCCTATTCTTAGGCGGCTACCATAAAAATCTCTCGGATTCAATCTCGCCATTTCCAACGCTTCCGGAAAGGTGAGACACCCAGTGACTTTGGTCATATTCGCTATGTGGCATTACGGGTTCCACCTGAAAAGTGCTTTCTGTCTCTTTCTGTATCGTCTCTTTTTTTTCTCTTTGTCAACCTTGCGCCCCACGTATTTCAGCCTAATATCTACCAACTAGCCCAACATAACGTACTGTTTTAAAAAAGAAGCCATGAGCTTATGCAGTTATTTCGCGCTGTTTTCCGTTTCCCACAATATTGTTAAACTTTCGATAGCTGAATCTAAGGAAGTTCCTGTGATGAAAACGGCTGGGGTTGTTTCAAATATACAGATAGATATAAAGAGAGTGACAGAAAAGGAGTCAAGCACGCTTTGCAATCATAATAACCCCTTTGGTAACAACAGGTGGAAGTCTAACGTAGAATGCTGTGTAATGGAGAGTTTGTTCAAAGCCAGGAAGGTTGGCCTCAGCTACGCTGCACCATTTTATTCAACAACGTACAGTATACTCACACATATGAGTGACATTGAAATTGCGTTTACAAGCAGCGCATTGGCATTATCTTGGGTATGGTCTGTGCATATTCGATCTTTGTTTCTGCGTCCCTTTTGTGTTTATCTCATGCCATTGCAGGGCTCACGTGGGGCTAATTTCTCCGGATATTGTTAAACTTACTCTCTGTCTTTCTACGTCCATCTATCTCACTTTCTCTTCAGTTATAATCACAGTTCAAGATATCCCATATAGCACAAAAACAGCGTGAAGCTCACTTAAAACTGAATTTAAAGGGCAGTTTTTTTTTTTTGACTGCTTGTGCAATGTTTTATAGCAACGTAAACATTAGAACATTTGGCCGAGCCACGAGAACAAGTGAATTGAATTAAGTTGTCGTATGAATATTGAGTTGATTCTGAAGATTTGAGCTCGAGAAATAAACGCTGTAGTAAAGATAGGATTTGAAACCTGGATAGAGAAATATTCATGCACATGTGCTGTGAAAGCACCTACAGATAAGCCTGGTGCAACAGCTTATGGGTAATTAGACCACCGGACCACAGATGGCTGGTCGGTGCCACAAAAGCCGGAAAAGGTCAGTCACCGATTTGACAACGGCCGGAAGCCCTTCAGCTCTACACGCACGATTTCAGTTTTATCACGAATGTTGGACGCCCCTGTTCGAGGCCTCATCGCCAGTATCTTTTCTTTTTATGATATGCATGCATTAACGCTAGGTGGGCGCCCGACGTATATCTCTTTCCTAAAGATGAGCGATGAATGACCTGCGACGTGTCTGGTAAGTACGAACTGCTGCGTATTACGAGGCTTGTCAATAAAGGTGATACAGCTCAGTATTTGGAACATTTCTTTTCGATGCTGCTCTAAATGCGAGCACGCATTTCCTCTTTTTATACCCTTTGCGCTGTGGTTTTTGTTTCGAGCCACTATTATGTTTCGTTGCACTCAACATTCTTTCATTGCTCCGACGTTATCAGCGTTTGCCTCCAGCCATCTGCATAATAAAGGTCATCCACGAAAACCTGTGCTCATCTGTTGCAACCGGATAAAAGAGAATAGCGGCATCTAATTCACATACCAAAAGGAATGAAATGCTACGCTGCTGGACGAAATGCGCATCCTATACTATTTAACTGCATATAACGTGTTTGGCATCTCCCACTCAACTAATTACACAAACTTTTCACGTGAAATACTAGCAGAAAATAACAAAATACTTTTTTACTACCAGGCTACACGGCCAGGCTATGCAAATGCTCATTTCAAGAATATTGCTTCCCAAGCTGTCCCTTGAGATCAAGTCGTTTACCGCAGTCTCCTATTCACTGTGGTGTAATCTGCTGCAGAAACCACCCTTTTCAGGCAGCTCTTTACTGTACTGGGTTATAGCTTGTACTTCTGATGACGGAGTATGAGGAAAAAAACACAAACTTGCTTTGGTTTTTTTATTATTCTACTGACATTACAATCAGTTGAACACACGCGTTAAGTGCTCCACGCCTATAAATATACGCAACTACTCATTTATCCAGCATTTAATACTAATTTGCTATATATACATATGTAAATTGCCATTTTATAGCTGATGACATCACTGGAATTTAGTGAAACGCGTTGAATGTGTGCGTATATGGAACTCTTTCATGCTCTCTGGGCCGGTGTAAGTGTGCGTACATGCGCATGTGCGTGTGTGTATGTATGTTCCTGTTTACTTTTACACTCGTGGAAAATCTACTGCTTTGCGAATCTTCCAAACAATATGCTTCGCAGACAACAGCCCGGTGACACATATGACACACTTTTCAAAGCAATGATCCAATGCTTGCACAGGATTGCCTTTAGAAATGAGATATTCTGTTTTTTAATGCAACTATTTTACTAATATTAAGCTCGACATATCCACAAAAGAAAAATTGTTTTTGTCCCTAAAAGCACCTGTGGATGGAAAGTAAGGTCGAGTTACAAAACCTACTTCAATGGAAACGCATTTCTTTTGTCAAGCAAGCACTGGGGACGTCTCTTCAACACGAAACACATTTTAATGACAGCCTCAATATAACAAAAAAACTAAACACTTATGACGCATAGAAGATTCCACAGCCAAGTAGAGTCGAAACAGTTTATTGCTCCGAGTGCACTCTTTCGTCTCTTGACAGGACTTTCATTACGCCAACCAAGTGAAATTGGTTTGGACAATTTTCAAGCGTACTTCATCTTCAGTTGCCGTCAAAACAACTGAAATCTCTAGAAGAAAGTGTTTCGAGGTGAACTCGCAAGACAAACTGTATGTACAGGGCCATGTCACTTTTTTCATCACCGTGATTGAAGTGCTCAGAATAGGTTCGACAAATTTCTCCGAATTCCTTCCGGAATTCATTATTGTTTATTTTTACACAGAGAAACGCCAGGTGAAGTCTATGCGAGTGCCAGTAATGCTTGTTGTTGTCGAAATGTTCATCTTTGCAGAATGTACAGAGGGGTCCACTGTTAAAGGGAACACCGCAGCACGTGCCGTCTGCTCAGCGCCACTGCAGGCTGGCTGCAGCAAATAGTTTCGCCCAAGAGCAGTGAGCGCTGTTGGCGGCACTGCCTAGTCGTCTGATACAGTTGCGGCCGCGCTTCAGATCGCCGCGATGGCAGCTGTCCTCACGTTTTGAAATTTGTCCGCAGGCTGCACGGCCACGATCAGATAGAAAGCTGTAGCAACGGTGAAAAGAAATTGTATTTTGTAAAATACTACCTCATTGATGTTTTTGGTGGTCGAAGAGGCACGCCTTTTTCTTTCAAAAAGCTTTTTAGTATAGCTATGTATAAGAATATGTTTGCATGTGGAGTGCGTATTTCATGTTCAGCAATGCAACTTCGACCGGCTGCAGTGCATGAGATGAACAAAAAACTTAAAAGCGCCAGTGTCAGGTGACAATTATCCTATTGTAGATTGTTCTTTCACGTTTCTTCTACCTAAAAAACGATCATTTTTAAGATTTTGTGACTTCAGATTCACTTCACGACAAGCTGAAGAGCGGCTGCAACAGTCGCAGACTTCAAAGGAGTGTCGCCCACTAGACTCAATGCTCCTGCGCAAAAGTAGTTGCCACAGCTGGCCGGTGGCTGCTCCAAGCGGACAACACGTGCTCAGATGTTCCCTTTAACCGCAGACCCCTCTGTACATAACGTATCACTGCTCTGTAATGCGCAGTTCATTTTAGATAGAGATGCTGACTCGTCACATTAGGGGTTGTGTAGTGGCAAACAATTGACCAACAGATGTTCAGAGAATGCAGTGCATGCTAAAGAAGGCGCCATAGTTTTTATCTACGCTTAAATAACCTTTCACTTTTTCGAGGAAATTTGCGCACATGGTCACATTTGCCTCTAAGACCAAGGAGGGTAAGCAAAAATCACAGCATACTCACGGACTGCACGATGATGAGTGGGGTGAAGCGTCCATTCGTTCGTTCTTACTTCCATCCGTGCGTGCGTCCATCTATTCATCCGTCCATCCATGCGTTCGTCCACGTATCAATATATCTGTCCAACCGTCCATCCATCCGTCCGTCCGTCTATATAGTGAACACTTCTAGTACCGCCATCTCGCATCTTTTCATCATATATTCAGCATTTAAAGTACTGCGATCCAGCGGACATTCCAAGGACTAAATGAGAGGTGGCAATCGTACACTTTCTTGCGGCCTGCGCTTCGTGTGTACTTCCCACCTTTCACTGCCTCTAGATCATGACAGTATACTAGTTCACTATATTCATGGCACTGCGACTCAACCCTCGCTAAGCATCAATAAAACCAAGGAGGTTCCGCCCAGCGAGTTTAACGTGGCAACCCTTTCTGCACAGATAGTGCTCAAAGTGCGTCTTTCTGACACTGGGTATTTCAGTAAGCATCAACTTCAAGGTCAATTTTATTGTCACCAATACTCGTCTCCAAGTTATTTCATCAGGAACAACTATCTTTATATTTATGATTAACGTGCGTGGGTTTCCTCCTCAAATAAAAAAGGGTGCACGCAAGCCGCTTCTCTAATCTAGCCGTTTAGGTGGCCACCTACCACTACTACTACTACTACTACTACTACTACTACTACTACTACTACTACTACTACTACTACTACTACTACTACTACTACATGGATCATGGACGTACGACCCATGGCCTAGAAAGCTTCGCCTCCCAAAAACACCAACACTGTGCAACACCGATGAGGTGCGAGCTAGGCAAGCCACATGCAAGCGTCGGCAGCGGAAGGCCAACGATACCGACAAGGTGCGAGTCAAAAACCCCAATCAAGCGTGTGCACAACACTGTTGTTTTGCATCCCATCAGGGTTGCCGTTAGTTTTTATTCTGGTTGTATTTTCGATGGAGGCAAAAATGCAGTAGGTCCCTGTGTTCAGATTTCTATGCACGGTAAAGAACCCCAGGTGGTCCAAATTTCCTGAGTCTTTCACTACAGCGTCTCTCATAACCATATAATGGTTTAGGGACGTAAAACTCCACATATCAACCAATCAACCAATCAACCAATCAATCACTCAATCAATCATTTAGTCAAACAATCGATCAATAAATAAATCAATCAAATAACTTTTTCTCCTGTGCGGAAGTTCAGTTTCATCTGTCGTACATCCGTCTGTTATCCTGCGCATTGATCAGTCACAAGTTTTCGACTTCAATGACTATGATCGACTACAATCTGGTGCCCCGCCGTGGTGGTCTAGTGGCTAAGGTACTCGGCTGCTGACCTGCAGGTCGTGGGTTTGAATCCCGGCGGCGGCGGCTGCATTTCCAATGGAGGCGGAAATGCTGTAGGCCCGTGTGCTCAGATTTGGGTGCACGTTAAAGAACCCCAGGTGGTCGAAATTTCCGGAGCCCTCCACTATGGCGTCTCTCATAATCACAAACACGCTCCGAGTTACCGGTGTCAGCATCTTGCTCAGCAGCACACGAATACAACTAAGCGGCTGGCCATGCCGACAACTTGCCATAATCTTGATTCTTCTTTTTATGAGGTAAACAGGACGTGTACCTTATTGTTAAAATCTGATGTCACTACGATTTGGAGATGAGTGCGCGCACAGAAAAAAGAATTCACAAAATAAAGTTATTGCGACAGATCGACACGTTATACTCGCTTCCATTGAATGGAAAAACACGTAGCTTTTCTCTATGCTCCTTTCACAGGTTTCATTTCCTTTTTCTTGCCGTTAGTGTAGGATAACAAAGTAGGTGTTTTAATTCTAGTTAACTACTCTGCTATCGCTCAATTTTATGTATGTCCTTCCCTAGGACCTTTGTCACATTTGTTAAAGTCGGCTATGATTGAGTGAATATTATTTACGTTCAAGCTTAACAATATAAGCGCACCCCGCCGCGGTGGTCTAGTGGCTAAGGTACTCGGCTGCTGACCCGCAGGTCGCGGGATCAAATCCCGGCTGCGGCGGCTGTATTTCCGATGGAGGCGGAAATGTTGTAGGCCCGTGCGCTAAGATTTGGGCGCACGTTAAAGAACCCCAGGTGGTCAAAATTTCCGGAGCCCTCCACTACGGCGTCTTTCATAATCATATGGTGGTTTTGGGACGGTAAACCCCAGAAATCAAATCAACAATATAAGCGCCTAAGAAAATGCCGTTGGCACGGAAAATACAGAAAGACAAGTACATTTCATGAACGTGTTCCCCGTAGTTGATACTTGTGTTTCCATTGGTTAAGGTTTGTAATATCACGGGAAATTTAATTTTACGGGAGTGTAAACAGTGCATCTGAGAACGCAAATCTTGTTTTTATTCACACATTGACGACTGCGGCTAAATGGTGTTGTTGTTCAGCAATGTAGGGTTTGTTGCGTCCTCTTCGTTTTTTCTGGCGCCAATATTTTGTTGTCTTGGCTAGATAACACTTCTATTATTCACACATGGCCCAAGCTAACGCTTTCGGCCAAAATCACTGGAAGCGCAATCATTACTCTTGTCATAGCAGCGGCCTCAATGAGCGCTACCGTACAAAATGTGGTGTATCACGTGAGAACAGACTTGCCCTCAAAATCTTTGTTCTACTCCTGTTTAACAAACTTTTGTTCTTTTCCAGCGACGCGCTGTCGCACTCGCACAGACAGAAGAGCTCATTTTTCATACAACCCTAGGGCATTGTTGTGTCGTCTCAGTCATACATACGGAGCACTTCACGAGGTGTACGACAGTAAAAATGCAAAAGCAGCGTACTTATCGCCGAGACAACTTCGTACGCAGGGAAGCTGTTTTCGCGACGATGTGTTTTTGATGCTTAATTTGAGTACGAAGTTACGGCAGTGCGTGTGGGGACCTTCGGGAATGACAACACGAGAGAGAGAGAGAGAGTGATAAATAGAGAAGAAAGGCAGGGAGGTTAACCAAGCTTGGCTCCGTTGGCTACCCTAAACTTGGGGTGGGGGAAAGGGAGAAGACCGTGATTGAGTGTAGCGTCCCAAGAAAAAGTGCGTATGCCTGGACCCGTGACAATGAGACGGGTGCTCGACCTGCTACGCCGACGCTGCCAACCAGCTGTCGGGCAACAACGCAGTTTACCGGCATCACGCACCGTTACGCCTGTTTACCTCTGTTCGCTGCTTCTCGACACGGGTCGCGAATTTCGCAATCAACCTTTTCACCAAACGCTGTATTTTGGTGCAGCTGGTGAACTTACGAAATAAAGATGAATGGTACCAAATGTCTGGAACATCAAAAAAATTATACATGCCAGAATGTTAAATACGCGTAAGCACTAAGATAAAAAAAATGGTCCGAATCCATATGTTACACTGTAAATGTCGTCGAAAGACGATAGTCTTAGGAGAGTGAACAAAACGTTTATTTTATGTTTTGCACAAGACAATCGGTAATGGTATTCTGAAGGCACACCATTAGAGTGCCTCGAGCATGTAACGAAGGCGAACAAGCCCATCTAGGTACGCTAGACACGAGCGCCATTTCGCAGTTGCCTTCAAAAACGAAGGCGTGCACGACCCCGCAGTAAGATGCGCGCCAGTCACGAAGGTAATAAGGTGTAGAATGCAAAGCGACGAGCAGGTGCCATCACTATGCCGTTGTAGCAAATTGTTGGAAACACCTTCTTGAGCATCGCGTTGCACTGTCAGCGCAGCACGTTAAACGCTAAAGTCCTTAGAATTACTTGCGTATGCCTCTTCCAGAATAAAGGCAGACATACAAAACATAAACATGTTTTTGTGGTGCCTCAGATATGCGCAATATTTGCCTTTTGATTGACAATTGCACAACTATGAACGCTAGAACTTGAGCAATATTGGTGGGCGCTGCGGATGTAGTTGGCCGTTTCGTGCCGTTTGAGGTGTCGTTAGAGCAGACAAACAGACAAATGTGCAGACAGACAGACAGACTAAAATTTTTTTTTCGAAGGTACCCAAGAAGGACTATCGTCTTTAAAAAGATAGTTCACTCTTCGAACATAATACCATGGTTAGGCATAATACTAAGATGAAACACGTCTTTATAGAAATGGTTGCTGGTTTGTTGGCTTATAAGAAATAGAGTATACAAATTCAAATAGTGTATTTCCATTTCGCTCTTGCGGTAGCCTTTCACGTGGATTCATTCACGCCTATGCACAGCGCACATAGTGCCCCAGCCGCCGTCTCCGATCTACAGTCTCTTCTTCATTCCAAGAACCCCAGGTGGTCTAAATTTCCGGAGCCCTCCACTACGGCGTCTCTCATAATCATATGGTGGTTTTGGGACGTTAAACCCCACATATCAATCAATCTTCTTCATTGCAGTGCCTGAGGCAATGCAGGTCCGGCACGCTGCTGACGGCAGTGCGCACAGCCGAATATCTTGGCTAAGTGTTTGAAATGACGTCAATATTACAGCTCATCAGTGCAACACGGTGAACCACAAAACATTTCACCAGGCACCGGAAGAAGTAATCATGCTTAGAAAAACTTATTTGGAGTGTGCACTGATGTCGCTGTGGCCGCCATTTCGTAGTGCAGAAATCACAGAGGGAGGCGCACTCTCTTATGTTAATCTGCTAATCTTAAGAACAGCTGGAAGCTGCAAATTGTACATAAAAATGGCACCCGATGAGATCTTGTGAATACCCCCTATACCAGAAAGCTGCAGCTTGCTACCACTGACACACGCAGGTGATGCTGCTTGCACTATCAGCCACGCTCTTGCACTGTCCCGTTTTATTTCGTGAGTACTGTACACGCAAGAAATTATACGTGAAGAGAGGTATAAAACTCTGATGTGTTAAACGCTTCATTACACTGACAACAGCACAACAAAGGACAAGGAATAAATAGAAACACAGATGAACGCTGAACTCTTTGGCAAATATTAATCTTCAATCTTTTGTTCACATGTCATTTTTTCCCTTTACATTCTGCTTCATTTCGGAAAGAAACTTCTATTGTATGTTGAGCGCTCGTTTGTGTTTTTTTCCTAATTCTTGTCCTTTGTTGCGCTGTTGTCAGATATACTTTTTAGTCTTTTGCTCTTCTCTTTCTCTCTTTTTCATCTTTATACTCCCCTTTCTCATTCTCCCAGCATCAGGTAGCAAACCGGCGATGTGCCTTGTAACTTTCCTGCCTTCTCTTTTGCTATTCTTCCTCCTTTGTCAGTATAACGAACCACCGAGTCTCCCGAAGATTCACCCTTTTAAAAGTTTCATGTCGCGCTGATCTTACCAAACTGATAGCGGGATTTTCTCATTGCGCTCTAGTTCCTTTCACACGAGGCCAACACTACATAGGTCAAACTGGCCGCTGCATGAATATCAGGCTAAGGGAACACCACAGATCCCCAAAAGGTACCCCATACTCACACCTCGCGTGGCACCGTCAAGAATGTGGGTGCGTTCCAGAGTTCATTTCCGATGGAGGCGGAAATGTTGTAGGCCCGTGTTCTCAGATTTGGGTGAACGTTACAGAACCCCAGTTGGTCAAAATTTCTGAAGCCCTCCACTATGGTGTCTCTCCTAATAATATAGAGGTTTTGGGACGTTAAACTCCAAATATCATCAACAGTCCTGAGTTCAGCAATACTCCCGCTTTTTTCGGCACAAAGACAGCACATCAAGGGAAGTAATCGAAGCCTTTCATACCCACAAAAATGCTTCCACGTGCGTCACCCAGCCATATATAAACCCACTAACCAGTGAAGTGGTTTACCTAGGTAAGATTTTGATGCTGAGAGCAGGCCAGCGATAGCCACTCGTTTACTTACCATCACATGTGTGGTCTTGGACCTGAGTTTGATTTTTCTGTATGATGTCTTCATGCGTAGGAAGCACGTGGTTTTTTGCATTTTGTTGCATTTCTAATTCTGAGGTGATAGCTGCCCTATCTTTTTTAGATTGTAGTTTCAGACATGCGTTTCCTTGTTCTGGGTAGAAAAAAACTTGGTCTTCTATGTGAATATATTTTAGTTTTAAGTGAGCGCTCGTCTGTATAACTCTGTCTTTCATTTCTTGTCTGTTAAAGCACTCTAAATACCACTATGTTAATGTTGGCACTTCTAAAAAAAAGCACACCTTAAACCAGCACTATTCAAACGCGCACCACTCATCATAAATGCGAAGTTCCAAGTAAACTTTTTTGCGAAAGTACCCACAAACATTGATGTGCAGATAAGTTTGAAGGAGCAACTGACGTAAGGAATTAAGAAATATCCCCTGCAAGCATGGAAAAATAATGGGGGGGGGGGTACGTGTCGCACCCACACAAATGGTCTACCGTATAACTGCAGATGCATTAAGCCAACAACATGCACGACGACGGGCCTGAATAGCTTGTTATGACGCGTGGACTCAAATATCGAAGACCACACAAAACAGCAGTTACAACGAAAGCTCTGCAAACTTCAACTTCCTCAGCTATTCGCGGGATTGAATCCTGGCTGCGGTGGCTACATTTTCGATGAAGACGAAAATGCTGTAGGCCCGTGCATGTAACAGCCATCTATTGTAACATATAAGAGCCATCTAATCGCTCTAATAGCACGTGTTGCTTCTCAGTACACAACGCGCGATTCGCTGCAGTGGATCAGAGGCTACGGTTCTCCGCTGCTGACCCGAAAGTTACGGGTTCGGTCCTGGCTGCGGCTGTCGCATTTCGGTAGAAGCGATATGGTTGATTCCCACGTACTGTGTCATGCCAGTGCACGATAAAAAAACTCCAGATGGTAAAAATTTCCAGTGCCCTCCACTACGGCGTCTCTCAAAATCCTTTCGTGGTTTTGGGAAGTAAAATAGCAGATATTATTATTACTTTCTGTCGCACTCTGTATGAGCTGCACCACGCGAAACACGAGCGCACCGCAAAGTTGTACATGGACGCCGATCATTACACGTATTCGTTTTATCAGGAAAGAGATTGATTGTGTGAATGTGCATCGCCTCCGCTTGCTTTCATCCTCGCTTTTTTTGCCCTGTGGTGATATCCAACTTCAAAAATGATAACTTCGTGGGTGAAAGCAAGTAAGAGTGGGCGAGAGTTGCGCACTCAGATGAAAAGCGATACTCTCTCTCACCAATAACTCGAAAAAGTGCCGAGAACGGCGCCACTCCACACCTTTGCGATACGCTTGGCCTCGCGCTGTGTGGCGGAAGCAAAGCTGAGCACGAGAGTGCGTTTCATCCAGATGATGTGAGTGAATTGTGATAGGTGTTCTGCCTCCGCGCCATCTCAGCAGAACAACAATGCGAAGCCATCCTGAGCCTCAGCGAACGAGATGTGAGTACGTTACTTCTTCGGTCTATACTCGAAGTAATTAGTTATCGGACTGATTGCAACAGCTGTGACACAAAATAGTGGGTGTTAAATGCCGCATCTGTTACTGACGTGTCAAGTGAATGCTTCAACGATAAGCTTCCGAAAATGGCGCTCCGGTGAATCGTCGACGTAGCTTGTTCCTGTCGTCGAGGCTGCAAAAACTGACCACTCTTTGAGTGTTTCCAGGCATGCTTCACTCACCATGTTGTTTATATTATATAACGTTAATCAAGCTTTTAGTGTATAGTTAAATAGTCGCCCAGCATTCTGTACAGTTCGCAAGGACAACAACAGCTAAAATACATGCAGAGTGTAGTATACGGCCTCTGAGGCCAATTATATCTGTCGCAAAAGCTGGAACAAAATGTGGTCATAAAAATGTTGGTACAGTCATCAACAGACATCTTATGATTGAGGCACAAGTAGGTGAAGATGGGGACCAAAAGCGAGAACCAGAAAGTTGCCTCCCTTTTTGGTCGAGTGCAGTAAAGAAGTGTAAGGGGAATGCAGGCAGTCCTCTGTGCGGGCTTGTGCTTAACTCAGCGCATTGTCGAGTGAATCAGGCATCCCTCACTTTTGTGTGGTGGATTCGTGCGCAGCTTTCGTAGATTTATTCGCAGGTGTGTTTTTTTTTAGTGGCATGAAACCTAAGATAAGCTGAAATAGCTCGCTGAATGTGTAGCTAACCCCTTCTGTGACTGTAGACTGTTTTCGCTGGTGCGCGTCAAACGTCCCCCTAGCTCTACAGTAAAAAAAAAAGAAAAAAAACTGACATTCTCAAGACTCCTATCTTGCTTCGCTTATTTTCCTTCAATGTGCAACGTGATTGATTGATATGTGAGGTTTAACATCCCAAAGACACTATATAATTATGAGAGACGCCGTAGTGGAGGGCTCTGGAAATTCCAACCACGTGGGGTTTTTAACGTGCACCGAAATCTGAGCAAACAGGCCTACAACATTCCCGCCTCCATCGGTAATGCAGCCGCCGCAGCCGGGATTCGATCCGAAGACCTGCCGGTCAGGAGCCGAATACCTTGGCCACTAGACCGCCGCGGCGGGGCATGTGCAACGTGAGTTTTCTAACCACTATGCTTTCAGACTCCCGAGCCAGTATGTCATAATTTCTTTATCTGTGAAATGGCGAACGGTCTAAGTATAGACTAATTCACCAATATAACAAGCTTCTATCCCCAATATTTCTAATTGTTCTTCCTTCTCTCCCACACAGACAACTCGCGATCTATGAAGACGTGATAAGATCACTAGCCATTAAAAACTTGCTAATGATTAGCAATTTAGAAAAAAAATCAAGTTCACGCAATGTTGTGCATATTTGCGTGACATCGCTAAGGTTCGGATTATGACGTGATATTATGCTTATTTTTTGTTCGCTTTTAATTGTTCGTGATCAGTAGATTTTGGCGGTGGCAGTCACCCACAGGTACTTGACAAATTGGCTTCTACGGAAGTTTCAGTTGCACTTTACATACGCCTTACTGCCTTCAATGGAGGATACAAGGCAGACTTCCTGCACATCGTTTGCATCCTGCCGCGGTGGTCTAGTGGCAAAGGTACTCGGCTACTGACCCGCAGGTCGCGAGATCAAATCCCGGCTGTGGCGGCTGCATTATCGGTCGAGGCGGAAATGTTGTAGACCCGTGTGCTGAGATTTGGCTCCACGTTAAAAAACCTCAGGTGGTCGGAATCTCCGGAGCACTCTACTACGGCGTCTCTCATAATCACATGGTGGTTTTGGGACGTTTAACTCCACGTATCAATCAATCCCATGGTTTGCTTTTGCACTGCTCCCCGTGACTCGTCCATCTTTGAGCGAGCGACCATGTTGTGTAATGCCTTCATCACGTGACGTCATACCAACGTCACAAATTCAGGCGATCCATGATGTCATGCATAACATGGCGATGATATGTTTCATCACTGGTGCTGACGCCAATGGTCATTTTTCGCATTCGATAAGGCATGTGAAGTTTTTCTCCTAATAAATTTCCTTCTTGTCTGTTCCTAATTATTTAATAGTAATAATATTATTATTTTATCCTAACACTAATGTCATGTGGGGTTTAACGTCCTAAAACCACAATTCGATTATGAGAGACAGCGTCTAGTGCACGGCTTCGGGAATTCGGGCCACCTGGGGTTCATTAACATGACTCTAAATCTAAGTACGGGCCTTAAACATGTTCACCTAAATAAAATATGCACCTGAAACAGCCGGAAGTTGATCCGGTGGCCTTCGATCAGCAGTCGAGCGCCAAAACCAGTAGACCACCCTGGCGGGGCTGTTCCAATTTATTCGTCGGCCACGCTGGATCAGTATGATTTCGGTACTGAGCTGCTGACGCGAAGGTCGTAGGTTTTATTCCGTCCGCAGTAGTCGCATTTCAGTGGACGCCACATGGTGGAGGCCTGTGCACTCTGCGATGCACGTTAAAGAACACCAAATGGTCAAAATTTTCGGAGCCCTCCACTACTACTTATATTAGTTCTTGAGCTTGAACTTCCCAAAACTACCATTTTATTTGGAGATATGCCATAGTAAAAGACCAACTCGGGCTCCTTTAACACGCGCGTGAACCGCAGTACACCTCAAGCATTTTCTCCATCTAAAATTTGGCCACCGCAGCCGGGATTGAAATATGGAACCTGCGAATCGGCAAAGACCTCCGCAGTGGCGTTCTTCATATTCATATCTTTGTATCGGGGTTCAAACCAAAGATATAATTTTTAATATTTTCCATTTTATCTGATTTCGAATTTCGATGTACTACGTTCGTTTTCTTGGAGAAAAACTATGAAAGCGAGCAGTATATCGCCGAGAAATATAGAGCGTTATCCGCAATATTTAAAAATCACCGCGAATGAAAAAAACTATGTGCAAAAAGTGTTCCCATTTTACGTGCTAAAACCACTATTTAACTACGAGGCATGCCCTAGGTAATAATTCCGAATAATTTTAACCCTACCAGCTTTCGCGCGCGCTGGGAAGCCGCAAGGCTCAGCTCCGTCTTCGAAGATCAGATGTGGGCCGTACAGCGCGCTGAGAAAGGAGCCAGGATTCAAGGACTCCTGGTCGTAACATAGGTAGGGTCATTTGCTCACCCAATCAAACTCACCGGACTTGAAATAATGTTATTTCCTCTTACTCCTCCTCCACCTGCTGGGTTCCTTAAGAAGCACCTAAGTGCATAGCTGTGCTAGGATTTCGATTTCATCCGAATGCTGCCACCGCAGTTTAGAATTGAACCAGAGGATGAAGAAAAAAAAGTGGTAGGAATTATGCATTTGCGTGTGCTAGTAGAGAAGCCAACCTTCTGTAGAAAAGCCAGCTCAAGCTTTGGTTTCAAAAAACGGTGCACTCATGCTGTGAGTCACGCTTGTTGGATAGGCCAATAAATTTTAAAAATACGTACGGCTGCTGAAGAATGCTTCATAATAATAACGCAATGGAATAAATCAGGAACAGTTTTGAGCGAAAAGCAAATTTTCTCTGCCACATTTTATTTCTTGGTTCTCCTCCTCTTTTCTTCTTTTTATCTCGCGATTGGATCTTGCTGGTTAATTCTAGTTTGCGAACGGAGCTATAGTGCGCTAGAAACTGAAGCTGGAAACGCATACCACGTGTTTCTCAAGCGAAAAATGCAATGTGTGGCGAACGCTGGTGTTTTCGCGGTTACCATGAGCTGCTATGGCAGCGGAACAGGAAGTGTCCCGCTGATACTTCCTGTACCGACTGACCAATTCTGTCAACACGGAATCGTCTGCAGTTGCTGTCTGAAGAAACAAAATTTTATCATTCATTGGTGGAAGTACTACGCAAGGCGAAAGAGTGATTAGGCTTTGCGAACGGGAAAACTGGGGAGGGGTGAATTATTACGCACTGGTCTTTCCTAGAGCAAAATATTCATTTCTTATAACTTTACTAGTCACTGGGTGACTGACACATCGTCAATACGTTTCAAGAAGTGGTGTTTAGATTACATGAGTTTACCGTGTACACGCACGTTTGGGTTTCTGGTTTTAGATAGGGAACTCTAGCGCACTGATACACCCTTTCTCGTTAACCACCCTGTCTGCCCCTTCTCTCTTTCCTTCTCTCTGGTTGTGCACCTTAGCACATCAAGAGAAATAACTATAGTCATGGGTATCATGACACAAAGAGCTCACTGTAGAAGAAATATAGGCCAACATCGCTTGTTTCTGAGCTACTCAAGAATAAAACAGATATGGTGCAAAGAAGACTATATTATGCACAATGTCCCCAATTAGCTCTGCAACAGGTCCTGTTGTCAGAATTCCTGTGTACTCGTGTTACGATGGCCCCATAAAGTAAACTAATTTCCTGTTTCTTCACATGTGATCAGTTCAGATCTTACCAAAACAGCAACTTTGGCACCAAAGTGGTCATATTCGGCCATTTTCTCCCAGCCGCTTTGTGACTAATTAGGTTATATTATCGGTGTGACTTACAAGTGCAAACAAACCTACAATAATAAAACTTCGGAAAGTGCACCGTTACAGTGGCGTTCGCTAACTTGAAGTGATATTTTTTTATTTATTCTTATGGAAATTATTACTAAACCATATCTCCAGTCATTGTATTGTATGCTTACAAAGAAAATGGTACTGCCTTCCAATGAAGTAGGGGTAGATAACAATTTTAGGTGAGATTACTGGTGATTCATATATCATTTGGCTTCCTATTCTGAGTGTCGAGGAATGGCTATGATATACACAGTCACTTAAAGTACAGCTTTGAGGCGCCCGTTCTTGCTGTCAACATCACCGTTGCCGTAGAGAAGACTAAAAGTAAAATATAAGAAAAACCACCGAAGTTCAAACTTAATTTCAACCTGGGCCCTCTGCTTCACAGCCAAGTATTCTACCAAATAGCCACACTGTTTTTTTTCTCTTTGTTTTCTTATTCAATACCAACTGCGAAAGTTTGGGGGACGTTGGATTCAGAATAAATGCGAGTCACCGCTACATCAGTGCTTAATGCTTACAATCAAGCCGACGACTGTACAGGTCGGAAGGCCAAGTGCAGCATGCAACGTTTATTTTGAAATTACATTCCCAGACAAAGCGAGAACTCAGTTTTTTCGAGCAATTTGCGTCCCACAAGCTTTTGCTGTAGATAGTGCATACTTACACCAATGACAAATGCTATAAATTTGTTTGTCAAAGCTACGCGGGTAATTGCAACACATCTGCAAGGAGATCCTGCACAGGCGTCATGGCGGGCGAGGAACCACGTTCACCTGTGTAGTATATTGAGGCACGAACGTAAAATAAAAACCAATAATCACACAATGCTAAATGCGTAACGGCCATGTGGTACGGTACCTCCCATCCGCTGCAAAATGTTCAGCCATAACTCTGACGTCATCAGGCATATGCAGCATCAAAGAAGTGCGCCTAATGCATTAGCGGTGACTAGCGGGATACCTCTCTTAACCACAGAAGGATGAATAATGGCGTAGGTGGGTGCTGTACTACTTCACAAAAATTGATTTATGGAGTAGTGAATACCTTGCGGAAAGCCAAACGCGTCAAACACGGTTGGTCTTGACCCAACAAGACGCTGCACTCAGTTTGCTTTTGTCAGTATCATAACCCTCGATGTTTTTTTTTCATGTAAAAATTACAACAAAGCTTATGAACTTTTGAGGAACGTAAATACGTGCTGTGTGCGTTCACATTACCTCGTTTTTTCTGTTATTTCTGCAACCTTTTCCCACTTATCGATTCAGTTTAGTAACACCTGCTTGTCATCCCCGAACGTAGCTAGCCCATCTCGTATATTCTAACCCATCTTACAGCCTTTGCCGCTTTCTTTATGTGTCTCAAAAAAAAAAGGGGGGGGGAGGGGCAGATTCTTACAAGTAGTGCAAAGACTATGGCAGCCATGCAGCTGATGGCCTTGCCATCCGCCTCATCGTCAACTCTCTTTCTCTTAATTTTTTTCTTTCTGTGCTGTTTACCTTTCATCCTCTACTTACATTTTCCCCTACTTTTTCGCCTCTTTACATTTCTATACCTTTCGCTTCTGATTCTGTCTCTTTCTGCATCTATTTCTTTTCTCTGCATTCTGCTTTTTGTTTCTTTTTCTATTTCTTTCTATAGTGTTTTGCTCCCTCCCCTCTTCCATCCACTTCTCCTTACTCCGATCTGTCCTCCTCCCTCTCACTCCTCTTTCGACCCCCTTGGTATGCTGTACTGGGCAAAATTATGTTCTGCTGTGCCAGCGATTTGCCTTCGGATGGTCTATACGCAAGTCACCTCACGCAGAAAGTTGTTTCCCCTAGTATTCACTTTTTTTACTATTTTAGTTTCTTTTCTTGTAAGTACTCGGAGTCTGTATATTATCTCCGTCGCTGCGCACTCATTTCTCGGGATCCTGCTGCCTTGTTAAATTGCAGTGGATCAGCGTTGAGCATTAGGATTTGCCCAATATCCGTGGCACATTTCCTTTCATGTTAATGATAGATTCTGGAGACCATGGGCATCTTAACGTCATCTTCATCAGCCTTCGCTGATAGAAAAAGTTGTGGGAAACTTTTTATCTGACTAGAAAACTCTCGCTTTGTGTAGGCATCTGCTCGAGACCGCGGTAATCTAGAACCAGCAGCGCAGATGTACGACATGTCCCTAACGTTTCGCAACGGTGCTCTCATAACCCAAGACCAAGGTCAATACAGCTGACGATCCGCTCAACCAGTAACAAATATCCGGCCTTTCGGTCGTCAGCCAAGGCAACTGTCTGAGCTCTTATCGGAAACAAAACATGTCATATGTGTAGCCGTAGGTTCGTTGCTCCGGAATCAGACCTTATGTTGCTTTAGGCGCCTCATGTTTGCTCTGAAAATGTTTTGAATTGAGACATACTCCAAGTTTTTTTTTATGAGTCTGACATGTAGCCTCTCATTTTCGAATGATGCCTTCCGAAGTTAAAGTTCGCTCAGCCGTTTTCGACCACTTTTGCTACATATAGTTTATTTTACTATTACAGTTTAGGTGTAAATGTAAAATCGGATGAAAATGGCTAGGCGAACCATAACTCCACGAACATGCACCTTCTTATTCGAAAAATACATTTATCATGCACTGCCGTTGCCTTCAAGGTAAAAAAACAAAACAGCGGCTTCTACTTATTGTAAGAATCAATATTTTGTGAAGTAGCCAACAAGTAGCTGCTGTGCTGCATTTTTCGGCTTTGAGAGAATAGCTACGAAGCAAATCATGCATTTTTTGTAAATCTATCACTTCGCACGTCATAAAAATTCTAGAAACAAATACTACGCTGGCATTAAATGAGTATTTTAGTATATGACGCAACATCAGCCCTCTTATCACAGCATCACCAGACGTAAGTTATGTCTGAGCAGAGTTCCGCCCGTGGTGGAATGATGAGGACAACATACAAGACATTCATTGGTGCATTTTCGCGAGATCGAGCAACGTTTGACTGACTGTAGATTCCCGATTCAAAGCAGTATATCCTTGCAAACATTTAACAATATCACATGAGCTCCGAGCGTGGGACATGGTAGCTGTTAGCATTCTCGTATAGTGATGAGATCTACCGACAATGCCCAAGTGCACCAAATGCCCTCATCAGCGAGTGCCGTCTGATACGCTGTTTCTTTCAACAAATATTAAATGTTTAGGTAATCTTTATGTCAACAGCTCTCTACAATGAAACACGTGGAGAAATTATTCATATTAAATAGATTACTATACGCCGCCAAGTGCAAGTATCCTTAACCATGCTAGGCAGATTTAGGCATCTATTGCAGCGTCATACCGGCCGTTCTATCGCTGACTCTATAGTTTAGAGCCTCGAGGCGGTATATCAAAAGTTACGGCCTGTTCGCGTGGCAGAGACATTATTTCGAACATTTTGCCGCGGTCAAAATGACACCTTAAAAATTCGGTGGGCACAGTGCACCTAATTTGCTACTTACTCAATCAGTATCCAGCCCGAAAATATGCGTAAAGGCAGGGGGCGTTTCTCGACCCCCTATGGGCTTTTTGTGCAGATATCGCTACTTTACGATAATGTTAAAAGCTATAAAAGCTACCAGATCCTTCATTAAGTGCGTGCGTTATATTGTTAAAAAATTGCAAAGGCGCACTTACGTAATGATTGATACCGTTATAGGATTGAAGCTCAAGCTGGAACCACAATCACTGCTAACTCGACGTTGTGCTTGTATCATAGTAATATAAATTTAATGCTTAATATTCTGGTACAAAGTAGATAGCCCGCACTACAACGTGGTAATCTTTGTACAAACATAATACCTGCATGGGATTTTTTTCGAAGCAGCCTGAAGGCACGGTGTGCCTGTTTTGTAGAAAATTTAACTGACAAAAAATGCCTAGGTTCAAGTCATTCGGAAGTCCAGACACTTCTTGTATTTATCGGGTCAATGCTACAACGCAGGAATTTCTTCAGTCTCGCGTCTAAATTCTGTATATTGCCCCTGTTACAGTGCATATATGCCCTTTGACTCTCCAGTAACACTTACCCACACACCATTGCCTACGGCACGTGCCTCACACAGGACTATGGGTACGTGCCTCAGTTGGCACGTGACTGTGTAATGGGTTCAATGGCGTACGCTACAGGGTTCTCACGTAATTTATGTTGGGACCAGACATTCATGTTATCCATTAGCTCACGCTTTCCGATGCGAGTCTCGGTCAAACTGAAATCAAGGAAGCGACCACGACAGCCTCGGACGTAGGCGCATGAACACATGAAATGATAAATATTTTCTAATGGGGCCCCATGTGTTTCAAGTGGGTGATTCTCAACTGTACTGGGTAGTCGCACTCTTAGTAGTTTACTGCGGCAATTTCCCCAAAATGTTTTAGCGCGTCTCTGCTGCGTATAACCAGGAGTTACTTCTGGAAACTAGTTTTTTTTTCGCCAGATATAGTTATTTCAATTATTTCTCATTCAGCTGTGAAAGTACGCCATTCCTTCCACCGAAAGGTGGCACTCGATCAAAATATCCTCAAATCTTGAAAATACAGCAGCTTCATTCGGACTCCGGGCGATGCACGTCCAATACGAAAAACTGAAACATTAAACAAGCTGTTGAAATAACGAGCTTCAGCCATAGTCTTAATGCTGGCACAAAAGTCGCTTGCTTCATTGTGACGGACTAACTATCTGTAGTCAGCTGTATGTACGTCGTAATCTTATCGTTACGGGCTCGACGTGTTGTTGCTAGTGGCAGTACGTAACGGGGGATGGGTTCAAAGCCCGTTTTAGCTCATGACTCACGGGTATTGAGCAGCACTTATGTTGTGAACGATGCCACGAATGATGGAAGGGTTGTAGCTTTTACACTGGTATAGTAAAGAATAAGTACTGACTTACGTATCGGTAAAAAATTAAAGCACAATGATATAACAGACACTTCTTTATCGTTTTCTTAATACTTTCAATAATTAGACATCTGGTTAGTTCGGTCATTTTGCCCAGTCCCATGGAATCCTAATCAATAATGTTTACTGCAATATAAACATATCGCAACTCTGCGAATAGTTATTAGTCGACAACAGTCTTCTCAACAGAAAACTCCATCAGGGATATGCTCCGAAATATCAAGCGCACCTCACTACCCTCCATTGGTCTCCTAAATGTGTGGTCCGACGACGTCTGTTTGACCACAATATGGAGATAACCAAGATCATCCTAGAGGTATGCGCCACATTCTCGAGCCTGATGCGACGAGAAATAGTGATGAAGAGGCAAAAAAATCACGTTAACTGCAGACTGCATGAATACTTTCCTTCGCCGCAGCACTCCAGCGTAGGAGTGAGATAGCAATCAGTGCTACTCAGGCCAGTGGTGGTGTTAACCCCAGATGTAGACCAACAACAACAACGCCTTAGAAAAAGCGGAGTGGCCGAGAATACTGAAAGAGTTCAAAAGGGGCTACCATCAGCTCTGTTAGCGCGAGACCTAAACGAGGCACGTCACTTCACTGCGACTGAATACTCGCTCTGCATTCAAGAGAACGGGCTACACACGCAGCTGACTTCGAAGTGCAGCGCCTATTGTGCACTGACGCGTCACAGCGAGGAGTCATTGTCCTAAAAAGGGGTTATAACTTGCAGCTGTACCACGCATCAGTGAGACAGCAGAGTCTACGTCGAAAAAAGGGGGAAACTGAGCTCACTGGCTCTCCCGGTACGTTTAAGCTGTGAACGTGTGGCAGCCAGAAACGTGCCTGCAAGCTCGGCCGTCCTTTGCCACTCCCTGAAGTGGGCAGAGTGACAGCGTTAGTATGTGACCACCGCTTTACGCTGACTGAAGCGCTGGCAGTGCACGCATGTCGCGACACGTCAGCACTCTCCATGTTTAGGGTTGACTTTGTTACGAGAAGAACAAAAACACCTGTTCTTTGTGAAACGAAAACGCAGCAAAAAGAGAAACAACTCTTAGCATTCATGGTTTATTGTCCAAAAAATAAGCGTGATTAGACATGAAAGAAAAGCAAGAAATATGGATATGCAGGAGTAGAAAACCCACATTTTCTTTTTTTTTTACTCCTCTAGGCGTGCTAAACGGTAAGTGAAAAAGTAAATATTAGTAAAAACATTTCGAGTTTGTGGCATTTGACACTGCCAACAAGCATAGCTGTAAGAGCATTGGGGGCTTTTGTGGCTATTGTTTTTCGCCATATGTTGCCACTGTTTTATAGTGAGCAGAAACTTGCAATTTAATAACGAACTCCAGCCATCACAATGAGCATTGAAGGTAGAAATGTCTCTGTAACCATTATTGTCTACATTGTTTAGAATTATTTTCCGATACGTTCCTTTGTAAAATCACTACAAGCTATGCCTGATGAAGATTTTAGGAAGAAGTTAATCGTCTTCAACTTCTCTCAAGCACCTGCCGAAGAAGGGCATGCCTAATGCTTTACGTGTATTTGAAATGAGCAATCGTATAGTGGACACTTATAATAGAATTCCGCACCAAGGTTTGCGTAGTATGAAGAAACGCTTGAAAATATTTTGGATGATACCTCAAAATATTACTGTTAAAAAGTGGATTCAGTGAGAAGTTTATTGAGTACTGTGCAAATTGATGCTCTTGGTCTGCACTGTACCGGAGGTGGTTAAAAGACCCTGACTTTTGGTAGCTTTCAAGACTTCTTGGATCACTTGAAGTTGGCCCTGAAGATGTGAGTTACTCTCCGCGACTCTTCTCCACACCCGTAATTTATCCGATGAGACTGCAATTATCTTCTGACCTATTTCGCAATCTCAGATACGCCCTATGGTGGCTGTTCTTTTATTTATATAATTTATATTACGCCTCAGGGTATAATTGTGAAAACGCGTGGTTCAGAGGCGCCGGGTTCGCGTAAGTTCTGGTTTGAGGTTACCTGCAGCCAACCACCTGACATCTGTGCGCTTTCAGGCTAAATGTTGGGTAATATAAACTTCCAAAGTCTACAGAATTCGAAAGTGTCAGTGAACGAGTGAAGTCTAGCAATATCTACCAATCAATACCAGCTGTAGTTTCCCGCCCTCTTCTAATCATGCGTGGTTAATGAGTCTTTGCGCAAGATAAACATACTCTGTAAGGTTGGGAATTGTAGTAAATTCGCTTTCACGCTAAGTTGAGAACCAGGTGGCTTGCCTGTTATGGATTTTTTCATGTGAAATTATTTGTCACTGTTGTTTTTAATTTTAGTTTTTTTATCTGTAATCTATCGTAATTTCATACAGCTGATTGAGAATCACTAATACTATATATCTACATTTGAAAAAGAAAAACAATAGTAAGAGTGATGGAATCCACGTGTGCAACCTCGAAGGCTCTAATTTTAGTTAGCGCATGTATATTCCCTTTTACTTAGTATTGACTGATGCTGCTGCAAACGCTAAGCCACTGCAATATACCTCGGCATCCAGAAATAGCGTTTTCTCGTCATTGTTACAGGAATACAGCACTTAGGGCTTGACCTCTGCTTGTTCTACTGCCCTGATTGAACTGTGGGTGCACGCCTTTGGGTAAAATTGTCAAATCTGAATCTTTCTCCTGGTCACTGGTGAACGCAGCCTTGGGTGCATGTAAAATTAGTACTTTATCAAATATATTTCTGTCATTCCGGATGCTGTTCAATCGATCCCGCTGAGTTCTTGGCTGAGCTTCAATCAATTCTGCCAAGGTGCTATGCATTTCCAGCTCCAATAATACTTGTGCTGGTGTTTTGAGGCAACAAGAAGGCCTGCATGAAAGCCGCCCTTAAGAACCTATTGATTATCTCTTTTCTTGCCTTCCATTACTTAAGGTGTGCAGCTGCGTAAGTGATGTACGTGAATTATAGGTTTAAAAGATGAAAAGTGACTAAGCAGTGATAGCAGTGCTAATGACCTTGATTACAAGATACTGATACATGACTCGTCTGATCAGACTAATAGCGTTATTGACCTTGCAAGTGGCCATAATAGTTTCGCAGTTAGCTTACTGCTACCTATATTCAGCTACGCGCCGCTAATTATTTCGATGTAGCAATGGCCCAGCCATTCTTATTATTAATCTTTGTCTAGTCGTACTCCTTGTACGTCCGTAGGGCGAGTCTGTAAATGAGAAGCGTGCGATACAACACTAATGCATTTAGCAATACGCAAGGGTAAGTAGCTGAACGTTTTCCAACTTTTAAGTCCCCCGTTTCTTTAGATTTCTCTATGGTTCTTAAAAGGCCTAGTAACAGCATTCTTGCCTATTTTTCATCTGCACTATATCTCGTTAACCAGGGCTTCGACACGTTGGCTTTCCGTGACTAAAACCACGATTACAGGAAAAGCACTAAAACATGCCGTATTTTCTTAGTATCTGCGCACTGCGTCGTTTCATTCGTGTAAACCCCTACGCGTGTTCTTTCTTCGTTATTTTTTGTCCTGTATTTCTTGCGCCTGCTATAAGCTTACTTATGGGTTAGGCTAGCTATAGTGTGGTTCAGCGGCATTAAGGCTGATCAGTCGTGTAAATGCTTTAATTGCTCAAGACAGCCAGGAAGGGCTGACCATAGCACCCGCAACGCTAACCAATGGCGCGACGCGTACAGTTACGACTAGGCTGCAGACGTCTATGAAAGTTTACTAGATCTTTGTGGCAAATAAAGTAGGTGGCTTAGATCAATTACCTAGGGCTCGCAATACTTTACCAGGAGAAAAATTCAGCCCAAGAGTTGGTGCGAATAACTTATTGAACGCTGAGCCAAAATAACAATGATCAGACGCCACTATTTGCTTTGAGTATTATTATGAGCTGGACTAAAACACTAACAAAGCTATCTATAGGAATTGCTTCATTTGTAATGCGTAAATGGTGTTAAGCTTATACCGCAGCAATATTTTGGCTGTTTAAGTACACACAGATAAATCAAGATATGATTGTATGCAGTAAGTAGCTAGTTTACCACCCACTTTTTTTTCAACACGGATAATTTATTAGGTTCAATATTTTTGGTAATAACTTAGTGGACTAATTTATGATGCTTCAACATGTAATCCGTGAAATGTTTTTAACTAGATAGGCACCTTTAGCATGTGTTACGTACAGGTTGTTTAATTTATTTGAAGAATGATTGCGACTTCGTGCCGCACCAAAACACTTCATTCCATTTTAAAAAGATGTGCCTATCAGCATAAGAAGCTATATGCAAACGACAGCTGGTTTCAGCAAATTTTGTACAATATTCATCTCTTCCGCCTGCCGATAGTGACTGTAGACGTCCAGCATGACCCTCTACACGTCTAACTTCAGTCATTCGGCCGTATTGTTCACTTTTCACATGAAAAATGCAAAAAAAAACATTACACGTGTTTATGTTTTGACGAACCGTATGCGTAATTTCGCAGGGAAAATAAACATCGATAAGAGACCTTTACGCGTAACTGCCACGGAATTTCATTTGTATGCGCTCTAGACAGCTCCCCGTAAAACGCGAAAGTAGTAGTTCCCATGAACTGACCCCTGATATCTCGCAGGTAGATCACTCGAAAAGATTGAGTATTCGAGTCCTGTCAGCACCAGACGCACCCCCTTTTGCAGAGTATAAAAATCAGTGTGCACAATGCCCTTATCTTCGAAATTAAAAACTACGGATTTCAAAAACTTCTTGGGGTGCTCCATCCGCAAAGTTTTTCATTCAAGGTGCTACACTGGCTCTTGTTACGAGCTCAGAAAGAATTCTTGCGTCTGAGAGATGGAGTAGGCTGCAATCAAGAGAGCGAAATAATCTGTTTTCTGGTGACCCACAAGATGTCATAAAGAGTTGAAAAAAAAACAACTTTTATGTACTACCTTTTCCTAAATGTAAAATTTGAACTTGGATAAGCCTCCAATTATTCCGCTCAATTTCGTGCTGTCCGACAGGATATCATCGTCTACAGCTGGCACTCAACGAATGGGGAACAGTCCAGGCTGAGCTTCTGTATTTGTGCACAATGATTCCGAGCTGGATTGAAAAACTTGGAGGACGCTTGAACTCCGCTTTCAAAAGAAGAAAGCGATAGCGTTTTAGTCTTTAAAGTGAACCTTAAGAAATCAGAATTTTAGCAAAACGAGCTGTTTAAAAGGACACTTAAGAGCAAAACAATGTTTTGAGTAACATTAAAGTACAATTTCACAATTCTGAAAATACCACTCTTTCCACGACATGACGCTTAGTAAGCGAAAAAATTGGCGAAAAAAAAATGCTCGTGTCGGTGCCATCTTGACATCCCCGCACCAAACACCATGACGTAAGAAACTTTGAAGGCGTCTACTGCATCTTATACATAGATTAATAGATAAAAACGAAGTACATTTGAATATGTGGGTGCCATATACTTAGCATACAAAGTTGCTTAGCCACTTACAAATATACAAATATACTTAGCCACTTCCACGGAAATGCCGAAAAACATTTTGAATTTTTTTACGTCACGTGCGCACATTTTGGCGCGAAATTTCAAAATGAAAGCTAAATCTTGATTTTCTCCGCTAATAATGAACCTGTAGTAGCCAAACATAAGATATTACAGTTCTCACATTCCGCTTTGTCAAGATAAATCAACTCCTTGTTCCTCTTTAGTGTCTCTTAAATGCCATCATGTTAGAACTTTTGTTTTGTGTCATGGTTCTCTAGATATAGTTCGCACAACAAAGCCTAATCAACAATAACAATAACGAGTGAGCTCCGTCGTTTGTCTTAAAGCGCATTGAACTTGAATTCGTTTACATGAACAATTTACAAAAATTTTGAGTATCTCACGTACCATGTGAGTCGATGTTATGCGAAGCATGTGGGGAGAAGGTTACTGCCGTGTAGTTTTTACAGAGTTAGACGTTACAAGATAGCACGAAAGAATTGTACAAATGTTGTACGCACACACATATGTTGATAAGTGATGCATATGTTTTGTATAATTGCTTGTTTACAGTTGAGTAACGGTGCCAAACAAAGCAACTATGGGTATTGCCAACACAAGAAGTGGTAAGCTGATATGAAGTGCTTATGCTTGCTAGGATGATAGCGTTGCATAATGCTGCATGAACTAACTTCAGTGGGTGGTGCCTAATTACAATTTGCACTAAACCGACATGGCACCCGTAGGGTAGAAACTCGTGTTCATATCAGAGACATGATAGAGCTAATGATCGTATCATATTCAGAGGAATGTAATGCGTATAGAAATACATAGCCAGCACTGCAACTAAAACTGACTTTCACAAACATTACAGCTGCCATAAGGTGTATTTTGTTAGCAGTACTGAAACCTGACGTAGCTCTGTGGTAGAATACTTAATTACCACGCATAAAGCTTGTGGTAAATTCCTGCTGGGACCCCAATCTCTATTTTCTTTTCGTTCTTCGCGTAAATGCTGCAGTAGTCAATTTTGCTTAACGCTCTCACAATTTATTCACGAATGTCTTTAATCACCGCTTCTCGGTAGATACAGATTTATTCACCTAGTGGTGCTTACCAGCATACCATAGCCCCATATGAGGGTATGTGCCACATGTGTCTGGAGAAAAGGATGCTGGCATACGTGACAGGATTTGGACCTTATTCCTGTTATGACCAATCAGACGTATTTAGTAAGCCCCCTCACTCTTCTAAACCATTTTTGTCTACCCTTTCTTAAGAAGCTGTTTGCGAGGGCAGCCAGCTGTAGGCAGCTGGATATATAGATAGATAAGCATATAAAACGATTTGAACACCCACAATTCAGTAAGGAGTGCTTCGCATTTATTACATACAAGATGAAGAAAGGCATTTGAATCTCTCTCCCAAGGCTAGTTGAATGAATGAGATTTATTCAAAAGTAATCATGGGTAAGGGTATGCGCTACCTAAATTGAAGACTACAGAGGGTATCTTTGTGAATCATGATTTTTATAAAACGTTGCTTTGTTTGTTTTTGTGACGATGAACGCACGATTCAAGACTTTCAAGAAAAGCGCTCTATCTGATGCTCCTAGTCAATATTGCTCCAGTTCAAGCGCTGCAAATTGTTGTCCCTGATAAACCTGGCGAGGTAAGTCGCCCACATAGGAACGCGGCGTCCCACCGACATTGAGTCGAGTGATTGCGAGTGGCACAGCATCTCTGCCACCGCTGGCGTTGCTCATCTCCTCCTTGTCGTCGCTGCTGCGAAAAGTGCGACACAAGCAAGAGGAGCTGATTTCAAATGTAATAAGCAAGAAAAGGCAGCAAGTTACTGTATGATTTTCCTTTTATTGGAAAGAGTGCACTTCCACTCAACAATGAGCATGATTACGCGAGAGGCTCATCAAATATAAACAAACAAGTTGTATTGGTGCATAGGGTCATAGATACATTACAATTGCTTGATGTTTACACTATACGAATTGACAACTGCTGTAAGAATAAACCACTTTGCATGTTTGACCAGAAGTGCAGTAATCTTAACTTTGCATGGTTGACCAGAAGTACAGTAATTTCAAATAGATTGCGACTGAGAATTTTGGCCAGAGCTTCTAGCTTTGAGAGGATAATCCGCTATACCATTTCAATTGTTAAATCTAAGAGAGTAACAACGTACAGATTAGGAAAAAATTACGTCACAGGAGCACAGAAAGTACAGCAAGGGTATGTGAGCAAAATAATTTGAATTTAAGTTTTCAAAATAAAGAAGCTGCTGAGTAAACGTAGACAAAGGTCATAACAATGAGTTAGAACGTATACGCCTTAACAAATCGGCCAAATTATTTGTGTGGTTATGCTGCACAACGTGAGGAACTCCTTCAATAGACTCCCGCGAAAACTTCAAATAATAAGTTGCAACTATGCCGAAAGAGTGAGCCATGACACTGAAGGCAAATCACAGGAGAATATGGCGGTGAACAGTCATTCTAAGGTAGGTCCGGGTGAGAAACATTTCAGGTGAGTTTGAGTCAGAGTGAGTCCTGTTCAAGTAAAATTTTGTGAGTGCGAGTCAGAGCAAGTCCAGCTTAGCAAAATTGGTGAGTCCTTAGTCTGAGCGAGTCCAAAGCCCAAGATATATTGGTCGTGTGAGTCTGACTTTCACTATATTTTGCCGGCCCAATGTCTAGCCTTACTTTCAGCCTTACCTGGATTAACGTTTGTATTCACGTCTGTCCACACGTATTCCAAATCAGTAGCGTTCATTCACCGTTTCAATATTTATTGATCAGAGGCGTGATTTAAGTGGAGATTGTCTAAGACCTCACCCCTCTACCCGCCAACTGTTCCACAAAATGATTCTTAAATATATTTCGCGTAACTCGTCTCTTTTAAAACATCTTTACTGGATAGCAAGCACTAGTAGCAGAGCACTGATTACACAATATATTGATAACAATTGTTGTGAGCATGGTCGGAATTATAATTCTAGGCTAATGCGCTCATGAGTCTATTCGCTCGCACTCAAATCGCTCTGTGAGTCACGCACAGTTTGAGCGTTCAATATTTTGATGAGTTTGAGCGCGAATGAGTCCAATGAAAATAACTCTTCGTGGGAATGAGTCAGAGTGAGTTCGTATATGGAAAACTCTGCTGAGTGCGAGTCCGAGTGAGTCCTAAGGGCAAAATCGATTTCTTGAATGTGCCTGAGTGAATTCCAAAATTTCCACCTACTTAAATTATTACTTAAAGGGTCTTGGCTCAATGGGTGCTCTAATTGCCAAAATTGTATATATTGAGCTTAGTAATGACGTAGTAAGGCAGGAAGAAAACCCAATGGTTTTTCACTTCGTTAAAGTGAATCTAAACACAAACGTTACAGCTCTGTGCAGTCACATGGGCAGCTCATGATTTTCTCTACAAACTTTGGTCGTGCTTAGGTCACCGTAGCTGCTCTATCGCCGGAGAAAACACCACATAATCAATGCACGATGTAAACACCCACAAACCTCCTGCTTACCTGGAGTTGCTGCAGCTGTACCTGGGTGCCTTTCAGAACTCTTATAGCGGAATTGTGAGTCCTCTCGGCACCAATGAAGGCGTTCGTGATGACCCCCTCCCATTCTTGACAGGCGTCACCGAACGGCAACCCCTCCTGCATCACAAGTGTCGTGGCATTTTCCACAACCAGGGTTCGGAGTTTACCGTCAGTTGCCCTCGCCCAGTGTGCCAATGACGAATGGGTGCACTTCTCCGGATTACTGCACGACACGACGGTTTTGACAAAATCATGCCGTATGTTGGCAGGACACCATGTCTATTTTCTTAAGTATTTACAAGTTTTTACAGCGAAAGCTGTAATGAGATCACAAATCGGCTCACGAACAGTTGTCCGCCGCCGCCGCCGCAGGTGTGCGTAACCACATAGCGTGATATTGGGAAAAACAAACTTAGCACCAATGACACAGTGGGGCTTGAACCTGAGTGCGAGCCCAGTATTCTATTACTGGGCAACGCTGGTGCTTGTAACTTGCTGTCAAACTTGCCTTAGGCAGTCTTGACCTAGCACCAATAACACAGTGTGGCTCGAACCCGGGTTCGCTGGGTGCAAACCCAGTATTCTACCGCTGAGCTACACCGTTTTTTTTATTTATTACTCCGGGGTGGCTCAGTGGTTAACACCTCGCTTTCACCCCACTGAGCTACACGGTGCCTGTGCCTTAGGCACGCCTTTATGATGTCGGGAAAGCAATCGCGTTAATACTACTTATAAAGCGTTTTAAAACAGCGAAAGAACAATAAGTCATCCCACAATGCAAATAGCAAAACGAGTGGGACGTCCAATGCTCCAACCAGTTACAAAACCTTGTTCTTGTTCCCCTATTAACTGTGGCGCATACCCAGTTCAGCCATACTTCCTCACCGTCGTCAGCCATTGCAAAAACAATTGGCACAAATTTCCTCGCACGTGTTTAGCAGATACCACGCTTCCCAGAAGAATGATGAAAAATAGCATAGCGAATGCCAGCCTACTACCCGAACAAACTTATTAATAATGACCTCGTGGGTATCAAGCAGGTGTGCTTGCAGTAGTTACGCAACCAGTGAGTGTTTCGAAAAAGCTCTGAAAGGCCGCTCTTCTAGCTTTCGCTGTGACTGTGCTGCGCCTTCGACGCAGGCCTGACTTTTTTTTTCACATGCGCATTTGTTTAAACTGGTGTCTCGCTGGCTCGATTGAATTTCTTGGCAAAAACTATTTACCATTAGGCAGCGATCACTGCTAAAATCTTGTAGTGAGTGGCATGGTGGTATAAATCATTGAGCTCGTAAATATATAAGTAAGGACGTTATTCTACGAGGTTGAACATTGGCCAGTCGCATTGCGTTGTCACCTTACCCTGTCAGTGCAAAGCAGGACAATAAACTGGCCAGCTTTTTGGAGAGAAGAATCTCGGTGTCCCCGATGTTTATCTTCTCCGAGCGAAGACCCTGGAGATTTCCCGAAAGGTATATCCAGTCAAGCATTTGAGGCGCGCCCATCCAGTACGGCCACCATCGAAAATCGGGAACGTGTCTAAAGTAGTACGCGTAGACATTGGCGCGTGCCGACCGGCTCGGGTCACTTCGCGTGTAGCTCTCCAGGAACCGTTTCAGCGGGCAGTGCACAACGAAGTTGCCTATAGCGTGCGACAGGGCGCGCACCACGTTGCTCGATTTATCACGCTGAAGAAGGGTCTCCAGAATCTTCTCGTCGACTCTGACGCCATGGTGTCTCAAGTAGGTATGAAGGATCTGCGCAGCCGTTTTTTCGTCGAGGTCTGCCTCGTGTTCCACACCGTAGAATGCAAGGAGGGTGCTAGTGTAGGCGCTCCCTTCGTTCTCAGTCGTGCCGACAAGGATGTCCTTGCGTCTCTCGAAGGCAGCGTCCCCTGTTTCGCCTTGGAGCTCTTGCGAAGACCTCCGATTCATGTCGACTGCGCTCTTGCCGAACGAAGGGTTAAAAATAGCCACGGCCCCGCCAAGCGTGACCGCTCGTTGGTGTTCGAGTAAGCTATGTATGGACTTGATCTTGAGACAGGGAAGTTACGTCCACAGCGACGTCTGGCGGGCTCGTTTCAGTCGCTGCACAGGAGGTCGTGAGAAATTTCTCGTATTATGCTCTCCCCGTGCTTGGGCATTGAACGCAGTGGCGATCCACTCAGCAGTATTGCTCGGTCAAAGAGCGCCGAGCTCGTCGAGGAGGAGAGATGCAGTCCTACGGCGGTAGCGCCTGCTTCGTGGCCGAAGAGAGTCACCTTCTTCGGATCACCGCCGTAGTCCGATATGTGCGTGCGCACCCACTCGAGTGCCAGGACCTGGTCGGCCAAGCCGGCGTCTCGGGTGGTGTTATCGCCGCCTGTCGTGTAGAAACCCAGCATACCAACGCGGTAGTTCGGGATAACAATCACCTGCATTTACGAAAAAAAAACATATTTAGATGTACAGACATTGTTACATCATTTCCTGATAGATTTACATGGCTGTTAAGATTTTACGACTATGCCTGAGCAATAAGGTTTTTTTTTTATTGAAACTCTGCCCACTCAAGCTACAAACTTATCCATGCAATTCGCCCAACAGTGTGATGATTTCGGCTAGTAAAGCGATTATGTTCTGTGTCGTCAGTCATAGCCCAGGTTATGGCTGAAATAGCTCCTCCTCACCTGTTACTCCAAAGAAGAGGTTGACTTTTTGCTGTTCGTGTTATAATGAATGAATAATCACGTTAGAGTATGACAACCGATCCTCCTCTGATGGGAAGACTGTTTATTCTACTGGCTAAAAGAAATTCGTTGACCCTATTGAACACGGATTTGTATTTTTATTTCTTCACTCAAACTTCAAAAAACTACTATTTGTCTTCCCTGCACCGACAAAAAATTGAAGATACACGTGATCCTGATCACATCAGTTATCACAGTTAGTGTAAGGCGGTTTATTATTATACATGTAACATGCTTGAAGTATCTGTATTAGCACTGAAATGAAAATGCCATTTTTAGCGTAATCTTTTCTAACTTAAAACGTGCAGACACATCTAAGTTTGTAATGAGCATGCTCATAAGCACAAGCATGAAAGTGTTAGTGACGCCTGCTTACGAACTGAAGTACCTGGAGCGTCCGGCTTGCGAGGAAGTAAAGGAACCTCACGTCCCGATGACGGATTAAAAAAGTTAATGTATTGGATGCGACAACCATAAGCGTACACAGAGTTCGCCTTAAGGGGCAGGCAAAGGCTCATCGCAGCTCTGCCTCCCTCCTTCCCTTTCATGTCAATGTATGGGACTGACTTTACGCCCCCCTTTTTGCCCCCTCCCTTTATTTGAATCTATGGGGCTGGAATTGAGCCCCCCTCTCTTGCCCACCCCCTGATCCCCCCTTTCGTGCTCATGCCTATGGCTACAACTATACGCAGCCCAGCCAGAAAATTACTGTCGTAATACCACATGTGGAGAAGCTCTGCCCACGTAGCTTTGGCAATGCTGCTTCAGCAAGTTGTCACGAAGTGTGCCTGCTTTTTATGCACAAGAATGGCAGAAAACGTCAGCATGAAGGTAGTTAATTACAGTTGCACTCAATGCTAAAAAACAGAACACTGAGCGTAATGAACAGTTTTCGAGAAGTGCTACTGGCACCGCTGTATCTTGTCAGCATTGCTGCATGAGTGGACTTTAGCATTTTTATTGGCATCTCAGTTTCAAACATTATGCTGAATCGACCACTGCAGGTTTAACCACTACCAAAGGGGAATTTTCTATGGCGGCGTGAAAAATTGAGCCTAGAATACTCTGTTATCAACACCTTTAGGTTCACGTTTTGTAACGCAGAATAACGCAGGACACCACTTAGGATGGAATAAATACATGTATATTGCCGATAGATAAGAATTTACGGCGTCTAGCTTAGAAAAATTATGCAATAAAGAAAACCAAGGTTTTCACCTGGTTCCATAGCGAGGCCATGACCGACCCATCGAATAGCTCGTAGTCGCCGCTTCCTCCGGACACAAAATTGCCGCCCACGAGGACGACGACGACTGGCCTCGCTGCGATGTCGTCGTCGCCTCTTCCCCTGAGCGGAGTCCACACGTTGAGGAAGAGGCAGTCCTCAAACTGCTCCGACAGGGAAAAAGGATGCGACGGGAACGCGCCGTACGCACCACGTACGCACGGCTGTGGATGTCCCTGCATCTCAACGCCGGTCGACTTGGCCACGTACGGCACAGAGCGCCTGAAGCGTTCAGGTACCTGGAGTGAGAAATACACACAAATAATCATCATCATCATTAGCAGCAGCAGCCTGACTACGTCCACTGCAGGACAAAGGCCTCTCCCATGTTCCGCCAGTTAACCCGGTCCTGTGCTTGCTGCTGCCAATTTATACCCGCAAACTTCTTAATCTCATCTGCCCACCTAATCTTCTGTCTCCCCCTAACCCGCTTCCCTTCTCTGGGAATCAAGTCAGTTACCCTTAGTGACCAGCGGTTATCCTGTCTACGCGATACATGCCCTGCCCATGTCCATTTCTTCTCCTTGATTTCAGCTATGATATCCTTAACCTCCGTTTGTTCCGGTATCGCGCAGTTTCCAACCGGATTAAAAAAAAATCCGCGTGTTGACGGAACTGCATTAAGAGGCCTGGGGTGCGGCCTCACCGGCAAACACCGCCGAGAACGCACTCCCTCACCAGAGAAGGATTGGCCACCCTGGTGCAGTATCTGGCCACTACCTCCCACATGCTTACACACACATCACACTGCCACAAATCAGGCACAAAGAGGAATCACGTGCACCAGGCGGGTTGTACTCTGTGCAATGTCCTGTGCAAGATTGAACGTGACATGAAAGCTTTCAGGTAACGAGCAATATTCTACACTGCAGAACATCAGGGCGTCCTGTTGCCACAATAGTCATCGTGTAATCTGCTGAATAACGCTACAAATATTTCACTCAAAGTTAGGCTGATATAACATGAACTGTAGGGGAAGAACAAAAGCACGTGCATGCATGCGAAAGCACAATAAAGTTTGGTAAAGTGATAAAATGCCGCTGGTATACTAGCGTAGCGCCTATATAAGTATCAAGTATCATTTACGTGTGCATGGAATCAAGTTCAATATATACCAATAATGAGTGAGCAGTAATAATTACTAGCAATAGTACAGCCATATTAAGGTCACTGAACCCAACACTAGCTGACATAGAACATCATTCAAACAGTAATCACCCCTACTGATTCTTGAACTGCAGTTATAGGCGTATATGAGAGAAACTGTGGTATACCAGTACGTCATCGCTAACTTTTCAGAAGCTGTACAGAATATTTGGTGGTAAAAATGGACAACGAAGGCATAACGAAGGTTGACCACTTTGCTGTGGGTAATATCTGGAAGCAACTAATTCTTAAAGCACCTGTGTATGCTCAGGGTATCACAAGTTAAATCCATCTGCAATTTATTAGATAGCATTATTCGCACTTATGTCCATCGTGGTACGATATTTAACTCTACGTGAATTTCGTAGGTGGCTAGTTTATGCACGAGCTTTCGTGTTGTTTTTTTTAATAGTTTTTATGTGACGAGGCTCTTAAATCTGTCCTCACCGTGCAATGACATCATAAAGCACGATGCGTATAGCAATTGTAAGGAGCATCCGCTTACTGCACCTTAAATTTATTCTTTCCTATGTCAATATATAAGATATCAAAAGAGTGTGCACCAGACTGCTTATTTCTATATTTTTATTCATATTAAACGAGGACAATCTGAAAGTATTCGTCAATTCAGGTTGTTCTACATTGCTTTAAACGTTCAGTTCAATTACACACTTTGTGCATAGACATTCTATAGTACTTATCGGTTACTTTATACAGCTGGGCAGTCTGTGAGAACTGGCTTAATGTGTATTAACTTAAGAATTGCAAGAAATTTCTGCTGTGCTCAAGACTACATGCAAACGCAGTGTCTTCGTATACTGCGGGAGCACTGGTGTTTGCATGAACACGTTAGTTTAGTTTGCCGAAAACAACCTACATTGAGAATAACTGATATAAGAGCCTTGACCCGACGCTATTACGCTCATTCGTACAATTCACAATTATCGTGTTCCAAAGAAGTCGAGACGCGAAGGGTTCATTTAGATTTATTGAACTTAAAAATACCGCTGACAGTGAATAAATATTCTCAAAGGCCGATCCCACGGCCGAAACGTCGGACCAAACTGTGCTGAAACGTTCATTGTGTGGGAATTGCGTTTCTCTCTCTCTCTCTCTCTCTCTCTCTCTATATATATATATATATATATATATATATATATATATATATATATATATATATATATATATATAAGAGAAAGAAGTATACCTAAGGGCTTGTGTTCCGTGTTTTGACACAATAGTAATGAGATCTAACAGACAATAATGTCAAGGAATGTATAGGGGAAGTTATTAGACTAATGTAATGTAAATAAGAAGAAAGAAAAGTGGCTGAAAAAATAACGCATTCCTGCTCACGGCAAGTTATGTTTTACAGTGACATGCGTTGCCCGCTGGTACGTTACGGTACAGCCCAGACTAAAGAAGACTTGTACGTTACCTTGGCGTAACGAAGGTTTAGATACTGCACCACGCCCCGGTCCATAACGTTGAGAAGTGTGCCACCGTGTACAAGACCGGACCCGTAATAGATGCTCTGTGTTCTGTGCTTGTTGGCGCTCAGCTTCACCACTACCTGAGTGAGTGCGTACGCCAGGAAAGCAAACACCACCAGGGCAGTCATGGCTGCTGCGTTGTAGGTTCGGAACATGATTTATTAAACACTAATTGCCATTTCTCTCAGTTGCATCGGCAAGCTACACGACCACAAAAAAAGGGATCACTTAATGCGAAATACAAATGCGTCGTTAGTGGTTGCAGAAGCCAATGGCAATAACTCGGAGCACGCCTCAAGATTTCATGTATTTTTAGACAGGCGTAAACTACAGGCTTGCAGGATCTTGTGAAATACCAAGCCATTATCGCTATGACCTAATCAGAAGCGGAGCTTTAGCCTCGCATAGGAATCTCTTAAACAAATTGCTATGACATACAAAAATGAGGGCAGGCTAACTAGCAGCAGGCAAACGTTTTCGACTGTGGTCACCCATTTGGTCTTAAGTAGCGTACTTTCCTTGATAAAGGTGAATAAAGCATGTTGGTGCACGCAAAAATTGTCTTTGATCAATTATTAAATTCCTTTAAAGCGTTCCACATACGTTGGTTAAGATTACATGTGTTTAGAAAAAGTGGTTAAAAATTTTGTGTACTAGGTACTCTATTATGGGAGAGCATATTGCCATCCCGTGCGCAGCCAGTGGAAATTGCTGCAGTGTGTTTAAAAAAAAATTATTGTCACAAACGTCAACAACACTCAACAGAACATTTCCTTCTTAGACATACTCTAACAATGATGACAAAACAGACGTCATTTACATAAACATGGATATGAGATGACGTTGAAAGAACATGTACATTCCATGGTTCACACAAACACAACCACAAAAAATATTTCAAGGTAAACAAAAGACAAAAATAAAACATGAATATGTACATTTTTCATATTTACATGATGGCATGCAATTTATGCCAGCGCATCGACACAACAGCCTAGAAATACCCCGCCAGCCGACAGACAAGTCTCACTCGTCCGTCAAATACCGGCATAAAAGGGCAAGTCCAGTGCCGAAGAAATTCCTCTTCACCGAGGAAGAGCTCCTCCGACAAAACAGACACCAGCTCCGAGTACAATCGCTCTAGGATCGGGTAGAGCGCACAACGACGGCGGCCCGCGGCAAGCGCCTCGCAGCGGTTGCGCCAGAGGCAGAAAGAGCCGGGAACAATGAGAAGACAAGCGAAGCGGCCTCGCGAACAACGCTCAGAAGAAACGAAGCGATTTACTCTGAGGCAGCGAAATCCAGCATTTACGGCTCTCCGAAAAACGCGAGCAATGACACAAAGCCTCAGAAAATGCTGATTTGTTTCCCGAAGGGAGCAGTTTGGACATGTTGCTGACTGGACCATTCTCCACCTTTCGAGGCGGTCGAGAGTGGGAAGCACACCCCATCCCAGGCACCACATGAAGTCCCGGAGATGTCCAGGCAGAAAAGAAGCCGTTAACTGTGCTTCAAGACACCTGTCTAGAGTGAGCACGGTGAGCTGGGGGGACCTAACGGAAGCAACAAAGCAGCAGTTGTCTCAACTATGTGGTTGTTCAAAACATCTATGCCAAGACAGCTCGACTGGACATGGCGAAAAAACGCAACAGTTGTTTCATAAAACGCAGGAAGTGTTATTGACTGCCGCCCCCTGTTAAGGTGCCCATTAGGCATCAAATGCCGAAGGTGAGTACCCAGAAAGTAGAATGCAAGTGTTCGTGCGGCAGATTCCTCCTCTTGCACTAGGCGCAAAAGGAAGCGCAGTGCCAGCAGCAGACAACGTATGGACACTGAAGGGAATGCAAAGCCTCACTTAGAACGCTGCTGTCCCAGTGCCGCACGAGAGGCCAACTCAGTGCCGCCTGACCAAAAAAAGGAACACAATGCAGACTGCAGTGATCGCACGATACGTAAAGAAGGTTGCACGACGTGAGAAAGGTACCAAATGCGACCGCAAAACACAATCTGGGCAAGGTACCTCCGCTCAAGAAGCGGGAAGTCAAAATACAGTGCATGCTGAATTTTCATTCTTACTTATTCGAGAGTGTTTAACCAAACGGATACGCAAATGCCGTAGTGGTTGTATAAATTACCTAAAATACGAAGGGACGGGGCCAGCTGAATAGGAAAACCGGCGCTAAGCCTGGAGTTTGAAGAGCCAATGAAGAAATACCGGGATTTGGAGATGTTCAACACTGCACCTGAAATGTCGCCATACTGGAAAAATACACGCAAGCTGCGTGAAAGGCTATCTTCATCTGAAAGGTACAAGGTTATATCATCAGTGAAAGCTGTGACTTTCACAACACTGCTACCAGGAAGCGCAAGACCCCGGACACGTGAATCCGCGTCAAGAGCATGCAAATATGGCTTAAAGCTGAGGACAAACAGCCCAGGAGACAATGGACATCCCTGACGGACCCCACGTGTTATGGAAAAGGCAACACTTTCTCAACCATCCAGAACTAGTGTGATTTTCAGACTAGTGTAGGTATTTCTAATGATTTTCATGAACGAATGAGAGACGCCGAAGGCTGTGAGCACATTAAAGATATACGCGTGCTCTAGTCGGTCAAACGCTTTATCCTGGTCCAAAGACACAAGGATACCACGCGCAGATCGTGACAGAGTATAGGCTATGATATCACGTGTGGTAAATGACAAGCTGTCTATTTTTCGTCCAAGCGCTGATGAAGCCTGGTGATGACCTACCAGGGTGTTCAACAGACTCCTCAAATGTTTAACGGCTACCGCCACAAATACCTTATAGTAAATGTTGATGAGCGTGATAGGTCTGCAATCTGCAGGATTAACAGAGGAAGCATCACCTTTTCGAATACTAACAATGCGATCCATCTCGAAAACTGGATGGAAAGACACCGTTCTCGTAGCATCGCCGGATAACCGCGATAAAGTTAGCACTACTCGCATTCCCAAATGTCAAGTAAAAATCAGTAGAAAAACCGTGCTGGCTTAAGGGCCGTTCCATGTTTCATACATTTCAGTACCTGCCTTTAGCTTTTCAGCCGACGGAGGGATGTGCAGGCAATCCGCAGCTTCTTGAGGAATACGGGGCAAACTTCTAAGCATTGGCGGTGTTTCATCACACTTAATCTGCATGGTCAAACACAACCTTGCTTCAAAATGCGCCAAAAAAAAAAAACAGAGCGATCACGCATTCGGCTGTGCAGGTGGTATTTGTGCTGCCATAGAGACAGATGACTGTGATTGCCCAGAAAACGAATGTCTCGCGTAGCGCAGCACCTCGGGATTTGCACATTGGTTGTGTCTACAGCGCCATGCTGCTGGCGCCAGGGACGAAGCAGCAGTCAAGCGCTGAAAGCGTGCACGCAGTTCACGCTGCCAAGCTCGCATCAGAGGAGAAGGAGCTTCGGCGTGCAAAGCAATGCGTAACTTCATCGCAGTATCAGCAAGCTCTTCAGAAACGCGTCGACCAAGCAAACGCCTCTCTACTGCGCAGTGCAGGTGCCACTGTGTTTTAAGCGCATCCCAATCTTCAAGACCAGACGCTGTGAGCGACACACGTATTGCGCGTGACAAATCTGATCAAGACGTCGAGGCTTTTCCGAAAAAGAAAATGGAATTTCGAGCTTCAAGACAATAGGCCGATGATCAGATACGTACAGTACAGAGGAGAAGGTGGGAAGGATGGAACGCATAAATCGGAGACAAACGCCTCTTACGCTCGCGGGATATAAGCCTGTTCGAGCCTGCTGGAGAATCGTTCGCGTCGCCATGCCTAAACAAAGGTATTTCCGTGCACTACATTGTGCGCATCCAGTAATGAAAAGACGTGGACAAGGCGTCACACGTCGTGTGAGTTCCAAGCAGACCGGCTCCAGCCAGGACTTTGTACATTGGTTCGCGTATTTAGAACGCAGTTAAAGTCGCCAATCAGAATGACATCACGACCGTCAAGAATAAAAACGCGTCCAGGTCTCTAAAAAAGTCATTAAACTGTCCAGCTTTTGATGGCTCATCCACACACAGTATCCTTAATCTGAAAGAAAAGTACCTACAGTCTAAAGCCAAAACCCTGTCCACACCATCGTAAAAAGCATGATGATACCGTAATAGAGCCCGAATAAAAATAGTTATACCTACTCCCGTAAAACGAGATGTAGCGAAAGAGAAATAACAATCTAGGCTGAGCTTTCGTTTAAAATCAAGCACGTCGAACAGCCAGAAGAAATTTCTTTCCTGGAGGCACAAAATATCGCAATTTGCACCACGGGTGACACTAATCACTTCAGCCTGCTTTGCTGGACTGCGAAAATCCTGAACGTTCAATGAAATAATATGCAGTGTAGTAGCCATAATGAAAAGTAAAGAATAACCTGGAAGCATAGTTCAAGACGGTGTCCTGGAAAGTGTCCAGGGGACACTTCCTTAATCACAACGCACTGTTCGATCCTCCAGAAGATAGTCGAGGTTTTTGGGACCGTTGGGATTTACCACGGCCATCACTGCGTTCATCGGAGCAAGAGCTGGAAGTGTGACCTCGCTTTGTTTCACGTGGAGCTCCCATTTCGACGTCAAAATCGGCAAGGCTAGCCAGTCCGATGCTACTATCCAGTGCCAGGCTGAAGCTGTCTTCCGAAGACGTGTCCTGTGGAGGTAGGGACTGAGCCACCGGCAAGCTTGGATACGCTTCCTTGATGCTGGCAGCACTGTCCACGTCTCGGCAGGTCGGTGTATAGCACCCTTTGTGCGGGCGATTTTTTTACGTGTACCACGTGATGTCGAAGTGGTCGGAGCGGCCGCAACAGAAGAGGCTGGTATTTTCGCTACTGTTTCCCGAAATAACAGGGGTTGTAGGGTCAACTACAACAGCAGCAGCCTGAGAAGTGGGGTCATCAAGTGGCGCAGAGAAGAGACGCCGACGCCGTGTGCAGGGCAGTACGTTGCGTCTTTCGAAGCGCACGGTTTTTGCACCAGCGGGGAGGCCGACGCGCCAAGCGTCGCATCGACAATCGCGCTTTCGTTGTATAAGGGGTGTCTCCACAGTGTCTCTAGCAACACCCTGGCTTCACGAGTTCCCGGATCTTCGATTTCGCCCTGAACATATTTCTTTAAATGATCAACGTGTACTTCACTGCAATCTGCCTTAGATCTAATATGTTTTGTTACAATGTACACAAAGCTTGATTCTCTACATCAAAAAAGTTGCAGACGCACAGCCTCTCTGCACTCACCGACAATGTTGTAGGTATTGCGAGGACTTGAGTTGGAAGCGATGATAGCTCTATGGTCCGAGGTGCTAGAGCTCTGCATTGTTTCGTTATGCTCAACCCAAGGTGTCACAGATGGTAGAAGCCAGGCTGGTACGAACGAGGCGACAGATAAGGTGAAAAGCACGTTCGAAGTGAAAGAAGAAGAGCCTGAAAGCTGTGGCACACACCCACAGCATGGGCCAAGAACCGGGTAGTTGTAATGAAATACCTTCATTTCGATAGATTACGCCTTTTAAAAAGTGAGAGATCAAGAAAACAATCGATTATTAGAAATTGCCGAATAGAATTACGGATATAAAAATGAAGTAAATAATTTCAGCAGCAAAACAAATAATTTTTAAGCAAAGCAATTTGAAAACAAGTAATTTAGGAGTCATAAATGATTATACAGTTTGAATCTTTTAGAACTTCTAAACCCTCCTGCAATGCATTGGTAACTTTACCGTCACTGAATCCCAGTGACAAGCCCCTCAAAAAAGTACGTTTGGAGTGTTTAACTCCAACCTTATGAGACGGAAAAGTGACCCCTAGTGTATTTTGCGCACTGTAGCATATCTTTTACAATGTATTAGATAATGGTCTGTTGTTACAGGGACCCCACAAAACCACAAATTAGGGGAAGCAGCCAGACCAGTTCTATGTAAACCAAAGTGCACGTTCAAGCAAACACTCGTCTTCGTCCTTCTTTTTACATAAGCACCACGTTATCTTTTCGCAGGTAATAAACACGATAAAAATACTAGGAGCAACTGGAGAAGCAAATAAAGGACCATGCCTTACAATAAAACTAAATAATTTCTGACAACCTCGTGCACATCCTGCAACTGTACAAGATCAGGTGGAAATATTGCCCATACCCACCCCAAAGAATGAGCAAAAGCGCAGGTGTGGAAAACACTAAGCTCGGGAATTTCCTTCTCGATTCGTAGTTTTTACTGACGCGATGCGAAATTCTAGAAAGGTCGTAGTGGGCATCTTTTTTCATCAGCTCGATTGGTATTGTCTTCTCTGATGGCGTCACCCCATTTTCACATATTTTGCGAAATTTTTGGCATACGCATTGGCCGTTACAAAACTAAATTCTCAGCAAGCAATAGTTACCATTATTACACATGCCTTGTCTTTATGTGCATATTTAAATCTCCACAGCGAAACACAATGAAATTTTTTTTTGTTCTCCTGCTATGTAGCTTCTGAGAAGCGCGGCTTGTGTCATTCCCCGGGCCTGCTGGAGTTTAAACAGTGAGAGTGTTTAATCTAGTCATTATATTAACGAGGCGGCTTGTCAGACAACTATTATCACCATCACCATCGTTAACTGCTATGTGCTCCATAAATTAGTACATCGGACTACTTACCACTGGCCTTATAAAAATAAGGATAAAAACACTTCGCCCAACAAATCGCTGTGAAGTGACGGTGAGGAGCTGAAGACCTCTGAAGACGTAAGACGAGAGAATACCAGACAACGGGAAAGGCGACGTCGGCTCTGGGGAGACCCCGAATTGATGGAAGGCCTACGCTAACTATCTCTGCGCATAAATTTATGAGAGATACGAACGCTTATATTCAGCGCGAGCTTTGGCCTCTGGAGCTTAGATATCCATGTCTTGTCTGTGACTGTCTGTGGTTCAACTCGGACATCTCTTCCTTGAGAATGAACGTGCGAACAACCTAGCAAAACCTAGAAAGACCCTAAAAACAACCTAAAAGAACATGGAAACAAGCTATAAACAACATCCTATAAACACATGCCTATAAAAAACTTCAAAGCAACCATATTAATCTTCGTAATCGTTACGTTTCGCTGTTTCAAGCGCGACGCCACTTGGTGGTCTCCATCGTTTTTTTTTTTTTGTAAATGAAGCAGCTGTGATTCGCATGCCACATCATTTTAAGAATGCTCGCTGTTATATGTAATGCGATGCCCCACCGCGGTGGTCTAGTGGCTAAGGTACTCGGCTGCTGACCCGCTGGTCGCGGGATCGAATCCTGGCTGCGGCGGCTGCATTTCCAATGGAGGCGGAAATGTTGTAAGCCCGTGTGCTCAGATTTGGGTGAACGTTAAAAAACCCCAGGTGGTCGAAATTTTTGGAGCCCTCCAGTACAGCGTCTCTCATAATCATATGGTGGTTTTGGGACGTTAAACACCACATATCAATCAAATCAATTGTTTGTTGAGCGACATCTTTGTTAATAACTCAGTCGAAGTTCAAATTCCTGTTATTCTTTAAAACAAAGAACGAAAAAGTTCTCCTAGCATCAGTGGAGCACCCGGAATTTCGAGGTTATTCTCACCAACTTTTGCTGTAGCATTTCGTTATTGAATTTTCACTTCCACTAGTCTGACTTCTCATTAACATCTTACAATTTGCTATGAATTTGAAATGGTAGATTCCTTTATTTTTGTGCGGCAATTTAGCCCAACTCCACATGATTTTTTTTTACCATGCAACCCGGTAGGATGCTTTCTACGCTCATGACACCCAACGTGTTGCCCTTAAGGAGCCGATCAGTTTGATGGAATCTGCAGTGCTATTCTCACTGCACTACACAAGTTCGTTCAAACGACTGGAAAATTGCGCCACTAGTGCTGCCGACCACTCAGATAAGTCAGTCAAGAACTTTAAGGCAATGTCCTAAGGACTTTAGACCAACCATTTGATATTTTCTCCTTTTCCTTCCGGTATATAACTGATACCTTTACTTATTATGCCCGTTCAACATATTTTTATTCCTTCTAAAAGAAACAAGGCCGCAAACAGGAAGACAAGAAGCAAGTCTGGACAGCACAAGCATCTACTAACTAGTAGGCATTTATGGTGGTCAGTATTCTATTTTGTGCCTCCCTTTGCTCGCCTGGTCTATTTTAAATTCGAAGCATTTCTTAGCGAACTTCGGCGACTTTGAGCGTATCTATCTATCTATCTATCTATCTATCTATCTATCTATCTATCTATCTATCTATCTATCTATCTATCTATCTATCTATCTATCTATCTATCTATCTATCTATCTATCTATCTATCTATCTATCTATCTATGACAGACAGACAGATAAATAGTTAGGTAAATAGATATATAAATAGATATATAGATATTTATTTATCTATCTATTTACCTATTTATCTGTCTGTTTGTCTGTCTGTCTGTCTGTCTGTCTGTCTGTCTGTCTGTCTGTCTGTCTGTCTGTCTGTCTGTCTCCTACGACTTTTAGCTCTCCTGGCCGTTACGATAGTGGTATCGATAACAAATTTCGTATGGCATAACATGACTGTATGAAGAACATATTTGGCTAGTCATAAAATGAAGCTCATGACATGTATGTCATGATTGTCTTGATTTCTTGATTTACATTTCATGGTCCTGCAGCTCCTGTGGTGGTTTCGTTCACATGGCATGTTGCAAAACTGGTATGGTATCGCATGATTGCATGGTGAACACAAGCGACAAACCCTAACATGAAGTCATGACATGCGTGTCATATACCAACATAACTACATGCCACGCTCATGATGCGCTCGCGCCCGTTTCGCTAGCGTCACATATATCAAATTTGGTAGTACAGTACATGAATGGATGACGAAAGTATGTGACTGGTGCAGGCATGATAATCATGATATGCGTGTCATGTAACGACATGACTACATGCCACGCTCATGATGTTGTGGGAGCCGTTTCGCTAGCTTCACTTACACGAAATTTGGTATTACAGGACGTGAATAGGTGTCGAAGGTATAATACTGGTGCAAATATGATAAACATGAGATTCGTGTCATGTAACAACATGACTAGACGCTACATTCATGATGCGCTCGCGGCCGTTTCGCTAGCTTTACATGTAACGAACTCGGTATTACGTGACGAAAATGAATGACGAAGGTATGTGACTGGGGCACACATGATAATCCTGACACGCGTGTCATGTAAGAACGTGACAACATACCACGCTCATAGTGTGCTCGCGGCCGTTTGGCTTGCTCCACATATACTAATATTGGTATCACGTAACGTCAATGAATGACGAAGGTAAACGAGACATCCAAACTTGATAATCAAGACACGGAAGTCGTGTGTGGCATCATTTACTTCCACCTCGTAACGTTGTGCTGATTTTGAAGTGACATATCGACATTTCTCATTCGTGCTTCGCATATCATCGATTCCCACTGTACGAAAAATCTGCCATTTTTTTTTAGAATGAATACATATCAACGAGTTCAGCTCTCTGATACTTTATAAATTAGTTTAGTCTATATTAGTTTAGTTTATATTAGTTTAGTCTATATTAGTTTAGTCTATAGTAGTTTAGTCTATATTAGTTTAGTATATATTAGTATAGTTTTATAAATTAGCGTTTAGTCTTCTTTTTCCTTTTGATATCGCATAACGCTTAGTATTGCTTTAATCATCTTCCTCCATTTCCTTCTATAATCGTCGGCGTAGTTAATTCCTCTTGTGGGTGTGTATATAAAAAATGTTTAATGATTTAGAGTACTTGATACTCTACTGCGCGAGAACATAAAGCAGTTCCGGTATGTAATAGGTATACGAGCTAATTTATCCTAAGTCACACACACACACAAAAAATACTACATACTAGGACAAAATGGAGCGCAAACATAGCACAGAAGTTCTAAGAGCCCTTTACCACATGGTATAGTGATGCAAAAATAACCTGAATAGAAGAAAGGGGAGACATGCAGCCTTCAGAAAAGTAAGAAAGATAGAACTTTTATGGCTCTGTAGCTGTTCTACTGCAACGTTCCGTATGCGAGTCCAATAATTCCATATGTTTCAATACGAAATCCATATGTTTTCCGTATATTTTCTATATATTTTCACCGTAATTTCGTAAGATTGTTACGGAAACATACGGAGTTATTGGACAACGCATACGGAACGTTTCAGCTGTAGAGAGGCTGCGGATGGGTCCTTTGTCCGGGACTTCCTCGGCTTTTGTCGCCTGCCTAGCGTGTTCAACACCCCAGATGTGGTCGTCCGCTTCCCGGCCGGACAGCGCAGCCTCGCACTTCTTCCTGCTGTTGCTGTGTATCACGAGTATATTCGGTACATTCTGGCATCCCGTTGTTGTGGGGTACACTGTGGGCTTCTCGACACACCACGTACGTGCGTTTCTGTATTGTGCTCAGTGTATGAATTCATTTCTAGGCTTAGATCTCAAGAGAAGTGGCAGACTCTTCTTAATAGCATAGATCCTATGAAGCAACTTCATACTGTGTTAATAGGCAGTGCGTGCACTCCGAGTTTTTTAGAATATGAAGCCACTCTCACAGTGCAACACCCCAGGTCACATCCTCCATTCATTCGGGTTGCCTGACACTTAAGAGAGGGTGTCGTCAGAAAAGGCTAATTATTTGTATTGACTTTATTATGCTGTACAAAAGTGACATGGTTTCGTCCTCCTAGCATTACAAAACAATTTCATCTAATTTCTCTCTCCTCAAAGTAAATGCATGAACATAATTAAAGGACTGCGTTTTCTTCGGGTTATCTCCTATACTCTAGTGTAGGATGTGCTCCCTCGAAGGCGTCCGATATTGAAATGTTTCAGGTATGCTGTGACATTCTTTAGAACTCGCGCTTACTCTCGCACTTACAACTCTCAAAAGCACGGTCATTTTATCAATGCAGCTTTATCAATTGAACAAATGCAGATACATTTGTGTCAAGAAACGTGCCTTTATTGCATGTTTATGATACTAAAAGCCTGAAATAGGTTTTCTTTAGATATATGCACCCTATTGCGCAATAAAGACGGTGCCAAAGAAGACAGGGGAAAACATTATTTATTTGCAGTAGAGATAACGATATCTGCCTAAATACAAGTCCAGCCTTTTACAGTGCAATAAGTACAAGTGATGAAATTGATTTAATGACCGATAATAGTAATTATGGTTCTAGTATGAGAACGAACGCATATATGTATGAACATTGGGCCGCAGATCCACTGAAACCTCGCATGTAATCCCACTACATGCTTCCCGCGATGTACGATCAACGTGTCGTGATTTCATTACACTTGCAGCATCTGTAGAGTGTCCAAAACCAAGAAATCATTGTCTAAGGGACCGAAAGAGCAATGACCTTTAGCTTTGTTGTGATAGTTCTGATGATGAATGATGGATTTGTGCTTTTCGACATTATTCGGTCTGACAGTCTTGGTTTTGCTTTTATGATAGCTCATTTTTTATTCATTCGTCTTTGTCTGTGTTGTATTGTTATCAGCGACACGTGCTAATACTTCGATTATCTCTCTGTTAAAGTTATTGCTGATCGTCCGTTTTGAATTCTAGCGCCTCTTAAAGATGAAAAAGTGGCCTCCACAGCTACCGTGCGCCATCTCTTAGCATAATGGGCAACTAAAGACAGCAGTTCGCGTACCATTCAGAAGAGGTGGCTAAAGGTGCTGGTATGTAGTCTGGCGTATACAACCACAATCATGATAAACTTTTTGTGAATTTGTCTTTATTTACACTTTACTTGCATATTCCTCCTTCATTTTCTGCCAGTCCTGGAGCAATGCCCTAGTTAGTTTATGCAGGTAGAAAAGAGTATGCTCTACTATAAAAAATGTCTATTCAGCGCAGTATGAGAGTGTAAATTATATTCTCACTGCATCCATCCCCGCCCCCTCATCACTGCTGTGAACAATTTTTATGATAGCCTGGTGATAGTACCTGTTCATACCCGGCCACTTTCACTCGCTTTATTTATTTCCTTTTATTTTATATATCTTTTTTAAATTTTGAAATACCTTCAGGAGGAGGATATTGCGAAATTGAAGCAGGGCGAGACATGATTCTCTTTACATATTCAATGTTAGATAAAGTGAACAAAGAGAACAAGTAGAATGGTGTGCTTTGCTATACAATGCTAAATAGTGCACAACGGAACAACTGATGATGGGTGATATTGGCCAGAGATCCAGAAACGCGGTTTCCATGTACAGATGTTGTGGGGATAAATGAATGTCTGGATGTTTTGATTAGACACGATATTGCAACAAATTCATCCAAATGGTCAATATTAGTCGATATGTAAGAAGGAGAGAATATGAGAATGTGACGACGAGCTGTCACGATGATATAATAAATTTATCTTAAAAGATACACAAGCGGAGAAGCTTAGGACGAAAAAGAAGAGACCACACTTCGAGTAAGTTCTGCATGGCAGTGATGCTAGTGCGCCGGATGTATTTGTGAGGAACGTAGTGAGCGGAGATGTTTTAGGGGCGAAACTCCTTTGGGTGTGGGTCTGTCCTTCCTCCGCTGGTGTGGGTCTGTCCTTTCTCCGTTGGTGTATGTAGCCACCTTGCAAACATCCCACTACACCCCATCACCGATCCACCACTTCAGAGACCATGAAGCCAATACTGTTGAGAAGTAGCTAATATAAAATGCAAGATGGCCGTGTACTTGTACCGAGGTGCGCGTTAAAGAACCATATATTTTCCCAATGTGTCAATTCCTTGCTTCTACGTGACCACCTATAGTTCCACCTTTGAAAACTGCCCTGTACTTTGTCCCCGTAAACATCCCACTACGCCCCATCACCGATCCATCACTTCACCGACCAAGCAGCCGTTATAATTAAGAGGGAACAGAAGCGACGTACAGCTTACCAATAATAAATTTTTTGTATAAACATGTGTGCAGAGTTTGCCCGTCTTTGATGATGTAGCGGGCGATATTCGCGATGGTTCACAGTTTAGCGATGAAACCCTCCAGCGCTTCGCCCCACTCATCATCATGCACTCCGCGGATATGCTGTGATTTTTTAAAATAATGCTAATAAGCATCATTTAAAATTTAGGGCGTGGAGGAGAAGTTCGGTGAATGTACCTAAGCATGCGATTTGCCTTAGTATAGTAATAGAGAGAATATAGAGAGACCAACTCAAACATGACGTGATGTGTACGCCTCGATAATGGTGAGAGGTGTCTTGTTCGAGTAGATTGTTATCCAGTAGGAAGCTCAAGATTGTTAGGCAGGTAGCAGAAATGAATGATAGTAAAGACGCATGCAAAACATTACATTTCGTAGTCGTGCAACAGTTAAAGTGAAGTCAATGCCATTGTGAAAAGTAGTGACGTCGTTCACGCTGTTAATTTCTCAGAAAACAATGCACTCATCTAAAAGCAGTTTTATGTGAGAAGAAATAGAATGGGGTAGATAAATAACCTAAATTATAAATAAAATATGGCTTACGACAAAACCCTGTGGTACTCCAGAGTGAGCGGCACGAGATGAACAATTACAGCTATTAGCGGTTAAAACTGCGTGCTTCAAGTATGAAAATGCTGTATCTATCGAATGATGGTAAATTAACAGTTTAGTTACTTGAACCTCCCCACCCGGCAGTGAAATAATGATTTATGAACTACTTCACAGAAAGCCTTCGAACAGTTGAAAAAAAAAAAAACAATCTGCCAGTTTATCAAACTGCCTTCTAGGGCAAGTTTGATGTCACTGAGCAGTGTACAATTATTACCATCATTTTATAAAGTTTGAAATTCCCGCCGTTGGGAGTCACGAACATGTGCTGCGCCGCGGCGGTTGAAAAGCGAATTTTCTTCGGTTGTAAGACACATCTTTGCCGCTAGATGTCAGAGCACTTCCTGGTTCTAGTTTCCGCCGTCTATAACAGATGCCACGATGAGCCTTGTTCACTTAGGGAGCCTACATGAACACCTGTCTTAGGGTGGAGACATCTCAAAAAGTGCCCTAAAAAAACTTCGCCAAACCAGGTGTAAATCGGGTAGGCTGTTGCTAGCTTCCGCCAAATTTAGCATAATTTTTGTGCGCCGCCGTTTTGGGACCAGCTGTAACCCCCCCCCCCCCCCTCTTTTCCCGGGCTACTCGTGATCTGCAAGATTTGTGACTTGCAGTGTCTTTTCAAAAGGTCTTTTTTCAAGCTGAAATCTTATTAAGGCAAAAGCCTTCGATGTAACAGGCGTAAAATGTCGCTGGCATCCAGCGTAGGCGCCGACATGAAATATTAGATGCATCAAGCTCGAAACGTAACCGTAGGTGGCGTCGTCCAGCGTCGGTGTCAACACATTACACGCATAAAGCTCGAAACGCAAAAGCCCACGCGTCCGCCCATGCGTGCATCCGTCCATCCGTCCATGCTTTATTCGTCCGTGCGTCTATCCATGAATGCATGTGCGCATGCGTGCGTCCATTCATCCATCCGTGTGACCGTCCGTACGTGCGCCTGTCCGTCCGTGCGTGCATGCGTTTGTTCATCCGTGCGTGCGTCCGTCCATTCATTCGTCCGTCCGCTTCACCCCACTCATCATCATTCACCTCGTGGATATGCTATGATCTTTAGCGCTACCTGGGACTTTGATGTAGCCATGCAACGGTGGTCTAGAGTGGCTAAGGTACTCGGCTTCTGACCCGCAGGTGATGGTATCGAATCCAGGCTTCGGCGGCTGCAATTTCGATGGAGGCGAAAGGGCTGTGGGCCCGTGTGCTCACATTTGGGTGCATGTTAAAGAACTCCAGGTGGTGGAAATTTCCGGAGCCCTCCACTACGGCCTCTCTCAGAATCATGATTTTGGGACGTTCAATCCTACATATCAATTAATCAATGGGACTTTGATGCATCCACTATGTCGTGTTGACGCCGACGCTGGACGAAGCCACCGACGGTTACATTTCACGCTTGACGCATCTACTGTTTAGTGTTGGAGCCGAGCTGGACGCCACTGACGGACGCATTTCACGCTTGGTGCACCTCCTGCTTCGTGTTGACGCCGACGCCGGGTCGTATTTGCGGGAATGAAATGAAGCCAGGCGTACACGCAGTGCGGGCCACAATATGGCATGATAGCACCTCATTGTATGTGCACACGGTTGCTTAGTCGGGCGTTTCCCGTTATTCTACACAGATTTTCTAACGATATTGTTGACCATAGATCTATTACATTGCATTCAAAACTGCTTACACTTATCGCTTTTGTTTAGCCCAAGAAAACGGGAGACCAAAGCCTGGCCTTTGTGAAAATCTTGTTGCCAATACATTTTCATTTTTTCATTCATTGCGAAGCGATTATCGTCTGAGACCCAGCCAACCTTGAAGGTTGTGGGGCGGGTTCGACGGCGCTACGGGCTAACTTGCCACCCCCCACCCCACCCCCTTCCTCATGAAGAACCGTACCGCAAGCCTATTTCCTTGCTTCTCTCAATTCTTGTATTTCTGGCTCTCTTCCCCCTTTTGCACAGCCGTCGTCGTAATGATCATTATTTTAGGGGCGAAGCTCCTTATAGCGGCACCCGTTCGTCCCTCGTAGCCGTTGTAGTGTATAACAAGTATAACATTTTGACCTCCAAGTTGTTGCCGGCGAGAGATTTCTTCTGTGCGTTGTTGAACAATGGAAGATAGTGCTCAATGTACATGCCAAAGGCTGCTAGGGGGGATTGATAGACAGGACAATTCGGCTTTTAGTTAATGCGCACGCTGCAGATTTTTTGTTGTTCAACAACGCACAGAAGACAAGAAAGGGTTGCTACGTTATACTCGCTGCGCATAACCTCATAGGTTTTAGAAAGATTTAGTGAGCGTTGGGCCGCAGTGCCATGAATACAGTGAACTCGTATATACCATGAACTCGAGGGGGTTAAAGGTGGGAAGCAAACACGAAGCGCAAGCCGCAAGAAAGTGTGCGTGTGCCTCCTCTCGTTCAGTCCTTGGAATGTCCGCTGGATGGCGGTGCTTCTATATAAGGAATATATGATGAAAAGATGCGAGATGGTAGTACTTGAAGAGTTGAATAGGTGACGAACGGACACACACACAGACAGATGCATGGATGGACGCACGGATGGCTGCATGGATGGATGAACGCATGGACGGATGGAGGAGCGGATGCATGGACGAAAGCAGGGACGAACGCACTGATGAACGTGCGGACGCACGGACGAACGCACGCACGAACGGGCGGATGGACGCACTGGCGGCCACACAGACGCACACATGGATGAATGGAAGCAAGAACGAATGGACGGACGGACGCTTCGCCCCACTCCCATCATTCACTCCGTGGATATGCTGCCATTTTTTGTTCAGATCTAATGAGGTCCTCTTTGTTCGCTTTTAACCCAACGCAATACCATTATTTCTAAATAATTCCCTTCCACGAAAACACTGAGGAAATATTTGAAATATAGATGTGTGCTATATATACAGGCACACAAGCCAGTGAACGAATTAACATAGATTATGGTTCAACCCTTCCCCTCAACCAAAAAATATTTCTGGTTAGGCTGCCCCTTCGAGATAAGTTAACTTTAGGGTTGAAGAATCGGCGCAGTCAACGTGGTGGAGTGATCATCTGTACTGCACGCTTCCTTACAAATGACCGCTCAGACTGGCCTCCTATGATGTAGTCTGGAAGGGTGGAGGGCGGGAGTTGTGGGCGCGTGAAATTTCTCTGAAGAGTTTCTATCTCGCATACGCATTCAGCACACATACAGACGCACGCAATACATATGGAAAGTATGGTTGAACATCCCCTCTCCTATCTCTAAAAAAGTTCTGTGCTGCTGACCTTGCAGTTAGCATCGATAGCTAGGTATTTTTCCTTCTTTCACCTGTTTTTAGGCGTGGCAACACACGTAGCGGGTCCGTATACATAAATATAGGTTCAAAAACTTGATGTAATAAAACTCAACTGCTGTTCTTTTACTGCATGTGAGATGTGACTTCCACGTAATATATTCAACCCTGGGTTACGTACAACAGTGATCGGTGATCGAAGAACAAAAATGAAGTTGGTCAAAACGTCTCGAGGGGCAAATTGGTTAATTATATGCCAGAAAATTACTGTGCCATTTTTGAAATGAACAACACAAAGAAGGCACAAACAGATTGAACACAACTGGCTGTTTTTATTGATCATAGAGCGTTATTTAATTAGGCAAACCGAACAGAGCTGTTGCCGACGCGCACATATACATCGTGCTGACGTACCCTAATCATGAAAAAGAATATTTCTTCACCGTGAAGTGAAAAAAGTGATAACTCTGTGAGTGAGTCCTCGGTATTTAATTATGCTCACTTCTCGCCGACCAGCAATGGGCCGTCCAGCAGGCCCACGAAGCGGCCGCCAGGTACTCCCTGTCGGTCCCTACGTGGAAGACGGCCGCTACGCGCTAAGCACATCCTGCAGGACCGAAATAGTTTTTTTCATTCCATTCCATTCACCGTGAAGTAATACCGAGGACTCACTCACAGAGTTATCACTTTTTTATTTGAGCTCGATTAGTTGATGTGTCTTCTTGTTAGTGTCTTTTAGGTGAATGTGTGCGCGCTTTATATTTTCTCTTATTTAACTATTCCTTTCCCCTCTTTTTCCTTCTCACCTTTTCATGCCCATTTCCTTTTCGCCAGTGCAGGGTAGCAAACTGGAAATTTTCTTCTGGTTAACCTACCTGCCTTTCACTCAACCTTATTATCTCTCTCTCTCTCTTTTTTTAAAATCCGGATCATTTCTTACCCCCGTATTCTAGAACATCCCTTCACTAAACGCTTCACCTTCACTTGAGAAAGCCGATGGGAGTGCCATCTGTAGGCACGGCAAATCACTGCATATGAGCGATCGTGGCCTCCGCGATTTGCTGCTGGCGGTGCGCCGTTGCTCCGGCCGTCCCAATCGCCCGGAGTGAGCGTAAGTTGAAAAGGGGGCGTGGCCGCGTTTTTGCCGCACCGCGGCGCGCGTAGCCTATGGTCGCACCGCGGCGCGCGTAGCCAATGGTCGTAGCCTATGGTAACCTATGGTCGGGCCAAATATGAAGGGGTCGACACAGTATGCAGTGCGTGTGGAGAGGAAGAAGAAACTGCCGAACACTTGATAATGTTCTGTAAAGGGCTTCACCCTATAGTTCAGGATGATGGCGCAGAGTTTTTCAAAGCACTGGGATTTAGGGACAGCGAGGGCAAAATAGACTTTAAGCGGGTAGACTTAACTAGAAGGAGGTTATCTGATTGGTGGCTAAAGTCAAGGCACGAGTGAAAATTAAACCCTTCACTGCGAAGTACGAATCCTCAACTTCATTATTTAAAGGAAAAAAAAAGATAGATGTAATGGTTAGTTCACTAAGTATCACGGCTAGGTGGCGTTAGCCGCCGCCCGATCTAAAGGGTACGGCCACATCCATCCATCCATCCATCGCTTTCTCTGGCTTTCCCTGGCGCGGGCGGGCGCAGAGGACGAAAACTCAGCCTTCGTAGCCTGTGTGAGACGTTTAATAAAAAAATTACAACCGCTCATCAATGCAGTAGATAGAAGTAGTTACGGGTGCCATTTAGCCGTTTATTTTTGACGTAGACTAGGGCCGCTGTGAAGCGTAAGTGAATTCATTGCACATCAGTAGTTTTCATATTTGTGGTGGTGGTGGTAAAAACATTTTATTGAGCAGCCAAGGGGGCTGGAAAGGGACGTGGTCAGCCTCCTACGTCCAGGAGGCCGCGATCCTGCGCCGAATGCAGGGCTCGTTGCATCAGGGCGATTTGATGCTCCGCCGCCGAGCTGGTCAGCACAGACTCCCACTGCTCAAGGTCACGCATTTTTTAAAAAAAGATAAGCCGTCTTGTTTTATTTCTGGAAAGCTTGTATTTGTTATTTTAGTACGTGAAAGAGCGCGTGATACAAAGAAAGAGCGCAGTGCCGCTTTTTTTGTGTGCCAAAGATATCAATTTTTTTTGTTTGCATTCATTTAAGAGAAAAATTGTTAATTGAAGTGTAATCTTTCACGGTGCGCAGGTGTTTTACAAAGCGTTGTCACAATCCAGTGTTGGGTAAGACAAGCTTCCTGCAATGCTTACCGTTGAAGTTGCCTGGCTGGAACTGGGTCAATTTTTATTATGAGGTTTAACGCTTCGACGCTACATAGGCGATGAGGCACAGCGTAGTAGAGGGCTCCGGATTAATTGTGACCACCTGATTATGGGCGCCGGCAGGATTTTACCTTGAGGGGGCAAATCTATTGTTGCACGAAGGAAAAAGAAGAGGGCATGGGGTAAAGTGTTAAAATGGCTTGGTGGGGGGAGATGAGGAGCAAGTGCCTTTTTTTTGCACCCCCTCCTTTCGGCGCCCATACGCCTGGGGATTTTTAACGAGTGCCGAAATCTGGAACACACGGGCCGCTTTCGCTTTCACTTCCAGCAGAAAAGCGGCCGCGAGTCGAACCCGCGTCCTTGAACTCAGCCGAAACACGCAAGCACACGCGCCGTGAAACAACACGCGCGCACACACTCACACACAAAATAGCCCAGCTCACTGTGGCCAAGTACTTTCGAAACAGGCGGCAAGGCATAACAAGGTGAAGTGCCGTGATAGCTCGCGAAAAGGCCGTAAAAGTGACAAAAGAATTCAGCACACTGGCATTCAATGTGCAGGAAATGCGAAAGGAGTTTGGGCTGCCTCATTCGACTCACGTAACCACACCGGCTGCAGCAAAACAAACTTTTTTAACGAAGTTTTTTAAAAAACGTACGTACCTTAACTTTGTACTGCTTGCAGGAACGAGTACAAACACATCGAGCGCATACTCAAGGTTTGTCTACAGTGAAAACTCGACAACAAAGACTGGCGAACACCTGAAATCGCAGGCACTGTCGGTCAAATGAGCCTCGTTCATGGATGGATGGATATGGCTGTACCCTTTAGATCGGGCGGTGGCTAGCGCCACCAAGCCATAATATCTAATGAACCAAAAACTATATTTTTTTCCCTAAAAAAAGAGTTTGATAATTCGTACTTTGCAGTGAAGAGTTTAATTTTCACTCGCGCCTTGACTTTAGCCACCAATCAGATAACCTCCTTCTAGTGAAGTCTACCCGCTTAAAGTTTATTTTGCCCTCCCGGTCCCTAAACCCCAGTGCTTTGAAAAACTCTGCGCCATCATCCTGAACTATAGGGTGAAGCCCTTTACAGAACATTATCAAGTGTTCGGCAGTTTCTTCTTCCTCTCCACACGCACTGCATACTGTGTCTACCCCTTCGTATTTGGCCCGATATGTCTTGGTTCGCAGTACTCCGGTTCTGGCCTCAAACAGTAGAGAACTACCCCGAGTATTATCATAGATCCTTTCCTTGGCAATTTCCTGCTTAAACGTTCGATAGACCTCTAGTGCGGACTCCTTAATCATGCCCATTCTCCACATGTCAGTCTCCGTTTCCTTCACTTTCTTCTTAACCGATAGTTCTTTTGGTTTGGCCACCTGCTGTTTTCTAAGTATTTACCAGTCAACTTCCTGGTTCGCTTCCTCCATTTTGTATCGACATTCTTCATGTACAAGTAGCTGAAAACCTTCCTAGCCCAACGCTCTTCCCCCATTTCTCTCAATCGCTTCTCAAATTTTATCTTGCTGCTAGCTTCCCTGCCCTCAAATGATGTCCATCCCATATCACCTTGTACTCCCTGATTTGGTGTATTCCCGTGAGCTCCTAAAGCAAGCCTACCTATTCCACGTTGCTTAATTTCTAATCTTGCTTGAACTTCCGATCTCATGCACAAGACCGCATTGCCGAACGTCAGCCCAGGAACCATGACCCCTTTCCATATTCCTCTCACAACATCATACCTATTGTAATTCCACAGTGCCCTATTTTTAATGACTGCTGCATTCCTGTTACCTTTAGTCGTCACGTATATTTCGTCTTCCCTCAGATACTCGGTCCCATTGCTTATCCATACGCCCAAATATTTGTATTTATATGTTATCTCTAGCGTGACCTCCTGTATTCCAAGCTCACTACCTTCGTTGTCATTGAAAATCATGACTGCTGATTTTTCCTTACTGAAGCTGAAATCTAACCTATCTCCCTCATTACCGCAGATGTCCATCAATCTCTGCAAATCTTCCTTGTTGTTGGCCATTAGCACTATATCATCTGCGTACATTAATGCTGGTAGTGCCTGCTCAATAAGTTTTCCTTGTTTGACTAAAGAGAGGTTGAATCCCAGTCCACTTCCCTCTAATTTTGCCTCTAAACCTTATAGGTACATCATGAATAATAAGGGTGACAGGGGGCACCCCTGCCTAAGCCCCCGTTTTACCTCTGCAGGCTTGGATACTTGTTTTTTCCACTTTAAAACTACCTTGTTACCTTTATAGATACCCTTTAAAAGATTAGTGACTACATGTTCCACGCCTAGTGTGTCCAGTATTCCCCACAATTCCTCTTGAACCACGCTATCGTACGCTCCCTTGATATCCAAAAATGCTAGCCACAGGGGCCTGTGTTCCTTTTCTGCTATTTCGATGCACTGCGTCAGTGAGAACAGATTGTCTTCCAACCTCCTGTGTTTCCGAAACCCATTCTGCAGTTCCCCCAGCACCCCCTCATCCTCTATCCACGCCTGCAGTCTTTCCTTTATAATCTGCATCGCCAGCCTGTAGACCACTGATGTCACTGTTATAGGACGGTAGTTGTTTATGTCAGCTTTGTCCCCCTTTCCTTTATAGATCATGCTCATCCTGCTAAGTTTCCATCCATCGGGAACTTCACCATCGATTATTATTGTGCTCACTGCCTCTCTCAAAGCCTGCTTAGACTTCGGACCTAATGTCTTTATCAGCCTAATTGGAATGCCATCTGGGCCTGTTGATGTACTACTAGGAACCCTTTTCTCAGCCCTTACCCACTCTTGTTGTGAAAATGGAGCCATTGCACCACTTGATTCGTCCTTGTCTATTGTGGTGCATAAAGTACTTCTTTGTCGAAATTTTTCTGTCACTTTTGTTCTTATATATTCAATAGCTTCGTCCCCTTCTAGCCTAGCACCTTGGGCAGTAGTTAGAAATCTCTGCTCTAGGCTCGTCTCATTTCTTAGGGAGTTTAGATGGTTCCAGAATTTCGCAGCTGCCTTTCTATCTTTTTTATGTACTTCTGCCAGTCACTGAGCTCCCTTCCTTCTAATCTTTTCATTGATCAGAAGGGATGCATCTCTTCTACAGCTTAGAAAGGTTGCCCATTTTCTTTCAACATCATCTGTCAGTTCACCCCGCTGCTTAGCATGTCTGTGTTCCCTAGAGGCTTCCTGACGTTTTGCTATGGCTCTCTTAACTTCCTCATCCCACCAACTTTTGGGTTTGTGTCTTCTTTTCCGGGGTGACTTGTCACGCGTCTTAGCAAGCTCTAGCTCAAAGAGTCTAATTAGATTCGTGTATGTCCATACTGTCTTATTATCCTCCATGATTACTTTCTCAATTTGTTTAGTGGCTATTTCAATTTGCCTTTCCGGATAAAAATTTTCCTGTAGTTGCTCATCTTGTCTCCTTCCCACTTTCACTGCTCTTCCAAAACTTAGCTTGATACGTTTGTGATCGCTACCCAGACTTCTGGAGCCACCTTCATCTATGTGCATTCCCCTGAGCTTATCATACATCCTACGTGACATCAGTGCATAGTCTATCGTCGACTGAAGCCTTCCTACCTCCCATGTTATTTGCCCTTCACACTTCTCGGTACAGTTGGAAATGATCAAATCGAGCCTTTCACACATATCCATGATCATTTTGCCTGTCGGGTCGGTATACCCATCTATATCTTCTATGTGCGCATTCATGTCTCCTAGTATAATTATCTCGCACTCTCTTCCTAACTCTTGAATGTCCTTTGATATACACTCTACCATAGTCTGGTTTTCCTCTCTGGTCGTTGCTCCCGTCCACAAGTACACGAAACCTAGGAGTGTCATTTGACCTGCCACTTTCCCTTTTAGCCATAAATGTTCCTTGCACTCCTGCTTGACCCTTTGCCAGTCTGTACTTTTATGAATGAATGCCCCAATACCACCCCCCTTTCTGCTGCCTTCTGTTCTATTACAATATTCCCACGCGTAGTCCGGATTGTTCGGAGGTTGTTCCATGTCCCTGAGATGTGTTTCTACAAAACCGTATACCATCTGCCTCTCTTCCTTTAGCTGTTCTTCTATCTCTTCCCACTTCAGCCTGTTCCTACCACCCTGCATGTTAATATACCCTATGTCTGAATTGGCTCGGCGCTCGTGGCTACGTCTATTTATGCCCCGGACTCTACCTATCTTAGATATTGGTGCCACTTTGGAATCGTATCTGTCCATACCACCTGTCGAAGAGTCTCCCTGGTTGTTTTCCTCGTTACTAGCTATCCTGCACCCCGAAGGGCTCGCTTGCCCCCCAAAAAAGCTACTGCGCGTCCTGCAAGTCGCCAACCCACCTCATGACCTAGCCGCCCATCGAAGTGAATTCTGTCTCGTTGAAAACCCCCCCACCTATGCACCTCTCTGTTTATTTCCACCACCTCAAAGCCTTTCTCTCGACTCATCCGCCATATCTCTTGGTTTGCGTTGACCACCGCTCTTTGCAGGTTGCTATCACGCACCGGTACTTCTGGTATCGTGCATATCACTACCTGTACCTTAGGAGAAGCGGCACGCATGTCATCGACGCCTTTCGCCAGTGTGGCTGCTAGTCCTGCTGCATTTCTATTTAGGACGTCGTTTAAACCGCCTGAAATTATCACTAGGTTTCGTCTATCAGCTGTCGTTTTGAGCTTTGCGCTCGCTTGCCTCATGACTGCTTCCAGCTTGCGTCCGGGGAACGCCCCTACTGCAACCCCCCTTGTCACCTCTTACCCTCTCTTTGATGGCTTCTGTGCATCGATTTAAATTCGAGTCCCCGGCGATTATCACCTGCTGCGACTTTTCAGCTGGAGCGTTCTGCACCTGGGGGCTACTTGCACCTGTGACGCCGGCTGCTTTGTTCCCTCCCTGCCCCACCACTACCTCGCTGAAGCTGGGCCTTGCGACAGTTGAACCGGCTAAACCTGTTTTTTCCAAACTTGCCTGCTTTTCCTTCTCCACCGTTCTGGTTGCCGGTTCCCTACTGTTCTCTCGGTAGGTCGCTTCTTTGTTCAGCTTCGCTAGCGCTTCCTCGGCGGACTTCAGTCTTTCTCCCATTGCCCTCGTTTTCTCTTGCTCTGTCGCCAACTCAGTCTCGAGCTTGGCGATTCTCACCAGCAGTTCACTCTGGTCAACCATCATTTTCTCCATTTTTTCCTCGACCTCACATTGCCTACACTTCGCGTCAGCCTCTTCTCCATCCGCTTCTACGCTTGGGTCCACTTTCAAACCCACTCCACATCCTGAACACTTTACAGTCTTTTTAACCATGCCTTTCTGACACCAATTGTCCCTATACTCGATAATTACTAAACTCAAACCCTGCAGTACGAGAAAAAAAAAAGTCTAAGCTCTACTACAAAAATGTGTGTGTTCAATGTACGCGCACCTCCCCCACGGGGTGGCAAAAGAAAAAAAAACAACAAAAAAAATTCAAACACACACACCCGCACTAACTAATAAATACCTGGTGACTGGCCCCCGAAAAAGCCTTAGGCTAACGGCGCCGCCTCGTGGCGTGTGTCGGAGTTAGCAAAATTACACCGCTCCCATTGCTTTCGCGCCGAATAGGACGGCCGGAGCAACGGCGCGCCGCCGGCAGCCGATCGCGGAGGCCACGGAGCGATAATCTGCTGCGATTCTTGCGTAGCGCAGCCTAACTCTCAGCCGAGCCGAAGCGCAGTGCTCAACTCTGTCAAGTGAAGGATGAAGGTCGAGTCGAGTAGCGTTTGTGAATACGAGGGTGAGTCACACGAAATCGCGCTTCGGCGTCGATGGTGCCGTTAACACCTCTATTGCGCATGCTCGCGTCTCGTGCCGGCCCATGAAGACACCTACAAAACTGTCGCTCCAGGAGCTGTTAAAGAATAATACACCACCGGGCAATCAGCAAGCCGAGCATGCGCAGTGGCACGGGGGTGGGGGTGGGGACATTGCCTCATACTCCTCTCCCTCGAACGCGGGTGTGTGTATAGCAACGCTTTTATATACTTGGTAAATAGGCGGCGGAGCGTGCGTTCAAAATGCAGTCAAGGGTGTCTTTACTTGGCTTTCGCTTGACTTAACGCTTTGCTTGACTCGAGTAGATGCGATAAAAGCAACAGTACCTTCAACCAGTAGTGGGGCACAACCCAATATCAGCGTCCCACCAAGCGTTGAAGGCAACGCTCCTCCTTCATTAAATAAAGAGGAGTAATATCAAGGACGAAGTAACAATTAAGCATCCCAAAACCATACCCAATTACGCAACATTCACGCGATGCCCCCACCACTTCGCGACACTTTTACTTGAGTTCTACCTGTGGGAAGATGTGGGCGACTTTTAAGAAACGATAGTCTTTCTTGGGATATTTTGACGCAAGAATTTTGGCATGTCTGTCTGTCTGTCTGTCTGTCTGTCTGTCTGTCTGTGTGTACTTATGTCTGTTTGTCCGCTATAAGTGATACTTCAAACGGCACCAAGCTATACACTACGCGGCCAACCCCATCCGCAGCGCCCACCAATAATGCTAGAGTTTCAGCGCTCATACTTGTACAGTTCGAAATTAAAAAAATGGCTTAGACCACGTACAGTGGAAATTGATGATACGCGAAGCACTAATGACAAAGGTTGATATGTCATTTTAAAATCAGCAGAGCGTTACGAGGTGGAGGTAGATGATGCCGTACATGATTTCCATGTAATGATTATGATGTTTCGATGTATCAATTACCTTCATACGTTCACGTCACGAGATACCAAATTTAGTATATGTGAAGCTAGCGAAACGACCGCGAGCACGCTATGAGTGTGGTATGTTGTCATGACAATCTTTACACGCGTGTCATGTAAGAACATGTTTGCACCAGTCATATATTTCGTCATCCTTTGACGTCACGTAACACCAAATTTGGTATATGTGGAGCTAGCAAAACGTCCGCGAGCGCATCATGAAGGGCCCTATATACTTCAATGTAGCGTTGACACACGCGCACACTGGGCACAGCGGGGCTTCGTTTGCAAAACGCGTTCACTTTATAGTCGGACGCCAAGCGCAACCGGCGCGACCTGCGTCCGTCAGCGCGAACCGACGTCAAGCGATGCGAAATGCGACACGCTGTATGTCGCACCAATGCGTTACCCAGACAACACTGCGTCTTCCTCTTTTTGTGAGGGAGGAACGCCGGACGCGCTGACAAGCGCATGCGTCAAAGCAACGCAGCGCGGCGCGCGCCGACGAGTATAAGGCAGCACCGGCGCCTGGCATCGCAACACCGGCATGACGCGTCGAAATGAACGCTGGTGAACACGCTAACCACGCCACGTCGATATGTATTGGCGCCTTGACTGTAGCAAGTAGTCATGTTCTCACAAGACACAAGTCTCAAGATTATCTCATGCACCAGTCGCATACCTTCGTCATTCATTCACGTACCATATTACCCAATTTGGTATATGCGACACTAGCGAAACAGTCGCGAGCGCATCATGAGCTTGGCATGTAGTCATGTTGTTACATGACACGCATGTCATGATTTAATGTTAGGGTCTGTCGCTTGTGCTCGCCATGCAATCACGTCATACCATACCAGTTCTGCAACAGGCCATGTGAACGAAGCCACCGCAGGAGCTGCAGGACCATGAAATGTAAATCTTGACATTCATAACATACATGTCATGATTCTCATGTTATGACTAGTCAAACATGTTCTTTCTACATTCAGGTTATACCATACCAAGTTTGGTATAGTATAACCACGACCTTAATATAACCTTAATTTAATAAGCCTTAATATATAATATAACCTTAATAATAATATAACCTTAATATAACCTTAATATATTATATAATATAACCTTAATATAACCATGACCTTAATATAATATAACCACGACAACCACGACCTTAATACTATAAGAACTAGCAGTAACCCAGATGAAACCCCACCAGTAATGATAGAAGAAGTCAGAATAGCTTTGGAGAGCATGCAAAGAGGCAAAGCTGCTGGTGAGGATCAGGTAACATCAGATCTGCTGAAAAATGGAGGACAGATTGTGTTAGAAAAACTAGCCACCTTGTTTACGAGGTGTCTCCTGACGGGAAGAGTACCAGAGTCTTGGAAGAACGCTAACATCATCTTAATACATAAGAAAGGAGATGACAAGGACTTGAAGAATTACAGGCCGATCAGCTTGCTCTCTGTAGTATACAAGCTATTTACAAAGGTAATTGCTAACAGAGTAAAAAAAAACAATCGAATTCAATCAACCAAAGGACCAAGCAGGATTTTGAACTGGCTACCCAACAATCGACCACATTCATATTATCAATCAGGTAATAGATAAATGCTCAGAGTAGAACCAACCACTATACATAGCCTTCATATATTACGAGAAGGCGTTTGATTCAGTAGAAATATCAGCCGTCATGCAGACACTGCGGAATCAGGGCGTAGATGAAGTATATATAAACATTCTGGAAGAAACCTACAGAGGATCAACTGCTACCATAGTGCTTCATAAAGAAAGCAACAGAATACCAATCAAGAAGGGTGTAAGGCAGGGGGACACAATCTCCCCAATGCTATTTACCGCATGCTTACAGGAGGTTTTCAGAAGCCTAGAATGGGAACAGTTAGGGAGAAGAGTTAATGAAAAATACCTTAGTAACCTTCGCTTCGCCGATGACATTGCATTGCTGAGTAACTCAGGGGACGAATTGCAACTCATGATTTCGGAGTTAGACAAGGAGAGCAGAAAGGTGGGTCTTAAAATTAATCTGCAGAAAACGAAAGTAATGTACAACAACCTCGGAAAGGAGCAGCGCTTCGAGATAGGTAATAGTACACTTGAAATTGTAAAAGACTATGTCTACTTAGGGCACGTAATAACCGCAGAGCCGAACCACGAGATTGAAGTAACTAGAAGAATAAGAATGGGGTGGAGCACATTCGGCAAGCACTCTCAAATTATGACAGGTAGATTGCCACTATCCCTCAAGAGGAAGGTATATAACAGCTGTATCTTGCTGGTACTTAGCTACGAAGCAGAAACCTGGAGACTTACAAAGAAGGTTCAGCTTAAATTGAGGACGACGCAGCGAGCAATGGAAAGAAAAATGGTAGGTGTAACTTTGAGAGACAAGAAGAAAGCAGAGTGGATTAGGGAACAAATGGGGGTTAAGGATATCATAGTTGAAATAAAGAAGAGGAGATGGACATGGGCCGGGCATGTAGCGCGTAGAGAAGATAACCGCTGGTCATTAAGGGTAACTAACTGGATTCCCAGAGAAGGGAAGCGGGTAGGGGGAAGACAGAAGGTTAGGTGGGCATATGAGATTGAGAAGTTTGCGGGTATAAATTGGCAACAGCAAGCACAGGACCGGGTTAACTGGCGGAACATGGGAGAGACCTTTGTCCTGCAGTGGACGTAGTCAGGCTGATGATGATGATGCCATGTTTGGTATCGATACCATTATTGAAACAGCCAGGAGAGCTAAAAGTCGTAGGCGGCTCGATAGATAGATAGATAAATAGATAGATAGATAGATAGATAGATAGATAGATAGATAGATAGATAGATAGATAGATAGATAGATAGATAGATAGATAGATAGATATATAGATAGATAGATAGATAGATAGATAGATAGATAGATAGATAGATAGATAGATAGATGAATAGATAGATAGATAGACAGACAGATAGATGCGCGGAAAGTTGCCGAAGTTCACTAAGGAATGCTTCGCATTTAAAAGAAATTATTGCGAATATCTGAGGCACCATAACAACAAGTCAGTACTTTGTATGTGTGGCTTTACACTCGAGAACGCACACATAATTCTAAGGACCATGGCGTTTATCACACTGCTCTGACAGTGCAAGGCGATGTTCAAAAAGGCAACTGTTGCCACCGTTTTGCTAAGGTGGTGGCAGCCGCCCATCGCTTTGCGTTCTACACCTTATCGCCTCCGAGACAGGCGCGCATCTTTCTCCGTGGGCACGCACGCCTTTCTTCGTTTTCGAAAATAACTGCCGGTTAGCGCTCGTGTCTAACGTGCCTCGATGCACTCGTTCACTTTCGCTGCACGGATCGAGCCTATCCAACGTAGCGCTTCCAGAATACAATGCACCCTGTTTTCTTGCGCAGAACATCAAATAAACGTTTTCTTCACCCTCTCTACACACAAAACTATCGTCTTTCGACGACATTTGCAGTGAGACATGCAGATACAGGGCCACTTTTTTTTAACTTAGCGCGAGGAATAACGTTCCTGCAAAGAATACAATCTGCACAATCACCTTGAGGTTTAAAGCTTTTCTTCTCTTTGAAGAGTGTAGTCATGGAAGTCTGTAGCAAAATGAGCGATGACGACCATACTAGCCATTGCCTAAAATTTGTTAAACAGGCAATTAATGAAGACTAAAGTAATAATAGTTGTTTCTTCACAATGGGTTACCGCAGTAGTACGTGTTGTGGCCTTTGCGCCTCAGCTTCTATTGCATTGTCATTGAAGTACCATTAGAGGAAAGCCAATTTGTTGCTACCGATCTTTTTACACAAATATTGACATAAAGGAAAAAAATTTGTTGAAGTAATGTAGTTCTACATAGCCGAACAAGAACTGTACCAGATCAAGGAACAAATATTTTGGTAAATTTGATGCTGGTGTTTTTTTCTCGCGGTAGGAATGGAAGGGAGGTTAACCAGAAAGACTTCCGGTTGGCGACAATACACTGGGGGATTAAGGAAAATAAATGCAAAGATGAGAGAAAAAGGACAATGGAAACAACAGAAGCTAGGTTTCCGAGAGATTTACTACTTTGTTTATTGTGATAGTGTCATAGAGTGGCATGAAACTTGGTTGGCTAGTCGGTCTGGTAACTAAACGTCTACTACGGAAAAGTGAACGACGTTGGGTATGTTAGTATCGCAATAACAAAGCGGAAAAGAAACGCCCGAAAGACGGGGAAAAAGGATGGCATACAAGCCTGTTGTGGCAAGGCAATATATATAGAAGCAAGCAAGATCCCACTCTCATGAAAAAAAAAAAAAACATTGTGCCAAGTGCGGACCTTGTCCGGACATTTCTTCGCCCGAGGTGCTTGCTGGTTATCGCCAACCGTTTGCAAGGCTTCTTTTGTTAAAGCCTTTGCAATTATAAGTAAAGATCGACGCATGAGTCAGTACTGCACCTTTATCACTTAGCAAGAAAAAAAAATCTGTTCCTTAGGTCATGCGAGTGAATAACTTGAGAGGAAGGTAGGAAGGTTAAGCAGAATTGTAGCACCCGGTTTGCTACCCTGCACTATGTGTAGAGAGAATGGGCGAGAAATATGAGAAAAAATGATGCACTTTTAGTTCACGTGTACTTAGTGTCATTGTATCTTGATAATCACGAGTTCACCGTTGGGATTAGCATCGTTCATGTTTCAAAACTTCTTATGTACGTTTTTCAATGAGAATTGAATCTAAGCTTTTGCCAGGGGCCTCACTTTTCTATATATTGCCTTTTATATATATTATCATGCATCATTACTGCATGCATCACAGGTGCAATCATTAAGGCAAGCTCGAAACCATGTTTTTAATGCAGCCACACTGGTATCATTTTCATGCTGCGGTTCGATAAAATATGACTAATCTGTTTTGCGGTATGCTGCTGGCAAAAAAGAGAAAAAGAGATGAAATTGTGTGCTCAATTTGTAGCAAGAACCTACATAGGCCATGTGTACAAATTTTATGAAACGGCGCTCTCGAAAGGTCGTCACCTCCACGAAGCGCCGCCCCCACGGAGCGGGGTCTCTCCTGCGCGCGCGCTTATTAGACTCGCAATTCGGGAGAGGACGCAGGTCACTTCGCATGCTGTCCCGGCTGCGTTTACGAAAGGAGTGCGCTGCTTACACATCACGGGTGAAGAGCTGTGGCAGTTGTTCGCTCTTGCCCTGTGGATACTTGGGCACTCCTTTCGTGCGACTCTCTGCTTAAACAGCGAGCCTTAAGTGTCGTACTGTCACATTTGTTAGTCCGTGCTTGTCCTTTGTAGGCTGATTTCGTGTGTGCTTTCGAGCTGCTTGCCGTTCCTAACATGTTTTTTGCAATTTGTTGCTGTTGCTGAAACAATGCACAATAAACGCTAAACTACTTCTGAAAAGACACGTTTCACTTTCACGCAATACTGATTTTTGTAAGGGAGGATCAGGCACGTTTTTTTTTTCCTGTCTATCTTACATTCGTAGTTTTACACATGTTGCTTTTAATAAATGAGTTAGATTTTTCTGCTGCCATTCACGCAATCGGCGGTTGACTTTATGTAGTGGTGAGAATCTGGGGGCTTCCTTTCACTTATACATCTTTTACACGCATGTATAAGCCCAACTCCTAACTCTATCTCTCTAGGCATGAACGTTAAGAAGCTACTTGATCTTGAGTGGAATTTCTAAAGTTTGAGAAAAAGCAATTTGCAGCCGAGAATTAAATTTCAATTCCGTCACATCGAAGCATGTAAAATGAGCATGTTACCTCAGTATGTGCAACCTTTGAAAAATGTTCAGTTGTGGCGCAGATATTGGAAAACCGGGTCAGGGCAATAATAAGTGAGCTATGTTGCACTGACATCTCTAAACTGCTGTGAACTTCTGAACGTATGATACTGTCTACTGTCACGAATTTCTTGATGCTCTTCAAGTTTATTCCTGAACTGCATCACTGTTTTATTTTTTTTTCACAATGACGATGCTATATCTTGCCATGAATTTCTGCATATGATATGGAATTGTGCGTTAACTTCCTATGACCATTCCCAACTAGAGTTGTCACACATCGATTAGGGCCTTAGGCAAGAAAACCATACTCATATAAGAGTGCACGTTGAAAAGCACCGGCTCGTGGTGAAAACAAATCTGTAGCCCCTACATGTGGTGTACCACATTCACACCATGTTCCTGGCATGCAAACCACCTCCAACTCTCAATTAATATTAGTCAGTTTACCATGATTATCCTTTATTCGCATTTTGAGAAAAACATCGCACTGTATTTGCGCTTTATTGACGTCTGATTACTGTACGAAGGCGTAATGTGGGACAACCTGCATAAATGACCACGTCTGATACACCGAGTCGTTCGCGCCCCGCCACGGTGGTCTAGCGGCTAAGGTAAGCTCCTACTTAAGAGCTGAAACGCTGTACTGACACCTCTTTCGCAATTGATTAGGAGCCATTTTGCTTTCTTGAACTATCCGACTGCTACATTCTGGCCGAAATATGGCGGTCGCTGTCCCAAACATCATTTTTTTTTATACTCAAAGGTTTCTTGTCTCTTTCTGTTAAGGTTTGCGCTTGGTGATACTCGACTTTGCTTGTCTGTTCCGGTCCCTTGCGCCAGTATTGTTATTCTGACTAAGATGTACGCGCACCTGAGCCGTTATCGAGCGTTAGACGCCTCGTCCACTGTGCTTGTACTATGTTTCAGGGCTTTAAGTGTACTCGCTCCCTGCTACGGGACTACATCAATGTTGCTTATTCGGTTTTCATCCATCTCTAAAAGCTTTAGTGCTGATATTTCGCAGAGAGACTAAATTATTCTTCACAACACTCACAACAAATACGTCCCTGCAAATCCTAGCGTGCCTTGGGCCCAGAGAGCGCGCTGGACAGCAAATAGAGAAGTATCCCTCTCCGAAGGTTTGACTGAGTGCGCTGCAGCAATGTTGAAACCAGCGCGACGTAGCTTCCCGAAGAGTGTAATCTGTAAATCTCTACGCTTCTCTAAAAGGTGTAAATTGCAAAATTGTTGCGAAACATGGGTATGGTATCATGAGCGCTACGCTTTTGCACCACGGTCAACAAATGCCAAAAGTAGCGAAGGAGACTATGCTGTTAGCGAGTGCAAACGTTGCTCTTTTCCTTTTTAGATATCTGCAAGTCATGCACGCTTTGCTTTGCATACTGATTCTTCTGGAAATTTTTTTCTACTGATAGTGCGAAAACAAGTTAACCTCTGATTTACGCGCTAAGTTTTATCTTAGGTCTACTCCTGTCAACACCTCGTTTTTACTTACTTCTTTGTGCGTGACTCTTTCAATGGTTATCTGCTTTAGCCTCGCACACGTACACCCGTGAAATCATCGGGGGAAGCGTGTTGAATGAAGATGGATATCTTGAGCAGTCGTTACGGGGACGGTAATGATAATGGAGTGCTTCAAGCTCGAAAACGCACGACGCAGTTGGTCTCCGCCGTCCGCACCGCACTTTTTTTTTAACTTAACGCTTGAAATGGGTGAGTCAGTTGGTCCCAAACCGACCCCTTTTCAAATCTTCAGTTTGTTCTACAAAAAAAAAAGTTGTAAAAAGAACATTCTGAAAAAGCACCCGAATATAGTGTCTGTGTTCGACTAGTTAGACAGTTGAGAACAGTTACACTAGCCAACTTTCTTTCACCACTTCAGGCCAATGTTTGCTGAAAGCTCAGTTTGCCCACAGAAAACATCTAGATGTTTCATTTTTAGTTAACAAGGGCGTCTGTATACAGAACCATGTACGCTTTCGGTGAAAGACTGTCACCCCGATTCTCCAGTACCCATTGAGGTTAACTGATGTTTAGTCCAAGCGCTCACTCGTGCATTTGCGGTTTCAAAGCATTTCAGAAAAGAGTGTGAAGAATTAGGCACGTAATTAGACAATTTTTTCTGCATACAAGCACAATATGCCTCAGTGTCCGCAGGTAAATTACCAATCACAGGCGTCGTTTTAAATAAAGTAAAATTAACCAAGATTTGACGTCGCACAAAGCAAACAGGTAAAGTCACGCACAGTTCAAATACGAAGTAGCTAAGCCTGACTTCAGCGTGTTTTTTTTTTTTAGGGGCGAAGCTCCTTATGGCATGGCTTCTGCGTCCCTCGTAGTGCGTCACCACCAGTGATACATACCCGAAAGAGCAGTTCTTAGAATGTCCGCTCGGTGGCGGTACTTGTACATGATGAATACATGATGAGAAGATGTGATATGGTGGTACCTGAAGTGTTCACTAGATAGACGGACGGACAGATGGACATACAGATGAATGGACGGACTGATGAACGGACAGACAGACAGACAGACATAGGGGGTGGACGCATGGATGAACGGATGGTGGACAGACAGGGGGACGGCCGCACGAGCAATCTGGAACCTGCTTAACCTTTCTAACACCAGAAACAACCAAGAAGCAACCAGATCAGTCTTTAGAATAGTCGAGTTTGCTGTTTTAAACCTTGCGAGGTCTCGGGAAATTATAGCTAATGATTATTGTGGCTATAAAAACTGCTTAAAATTTTACCTAAAAATCTAAACCCTTCTCATTTCACAGCGTGTCCTGAAAAATTGATGTACGTGTTTCCCAATGCTGCTTTAGGTTATGAATTCCATTGTTCGCCTTCCTCGGTATTCGCAGGCCGTTCATTAGGTTTTCGTGAGACTGCCAATCAGTCGTCCTTGTTTGTTCTTGTTTCTTTGCCAACAAGAAAATGAGTTTGCTCCTGTGCAAAGAGTCCTCAAAGCCCGATATCAAGGGGAAAACAATAGACCAATAAAACCAACCCAAACGGGAATAGCGTTTTTCCAGATCGCCCTCTTGGGTAATAAAAGCGTACTCAAGCCGCCCCAGCCACACTCGTAAGAAAGTAACACTAATAGGCCAGCAGTCATGAAAATAACGACCGCAGTGAGACGCACCTATAGAGCGAACACGAGAGCTACTCCAGGGAAAAATAAAGGCTTTGTAGTGCAGGATCAATTTATTGCAGTCGAGCTGAGAAGTCGAACGCGGCTGCGTACACATGGCGGGCGAGCCTATGGGCACTAAGTAATGCACTGAATCAAGGTGCGAGAGCTGCCACAGACCAGCGACCCTAATGAATTATGCATTACAAGCCTTACTGGCGCATCGTTTGCGCATGCTTTCAAGGGGGCTCGAACCGCACGATTACGGAGCTCCAGGCGCGTACAAGTGGCGGTTCAAGGTAGACTTCGACTTCATTAGGCGATCGGCGAAAGCGTTTCATTACATCCGAGGTCTTAAGGCAGTGACAAGTCGCCGCGCAGGAGGGGATAAATCGAGTACTCGTGGTGATTAAGTTTACTCGCCAGCGCATTGGCCAGATCAAGTGTGACCTTGTTGCATACGGCTAATATATTACGGTGTAATGAAACTTCATTTTCCAATGCTTAGGCTGGGTTCGAAGATCGGTATGCGATGAATCATGCTTACTGATAATAGGGTTGTTCTTTTTTCTCGGAATAGTGCTGTTCTCGCAAGCAGGATCCTTAATCCACGTTGTTATCATCTGCCCACTGCGGAATCAGAAAGCGTGGGGCAGTTTGCTCATGAGAAATATAGAAGGTTTATAAAACTGTTTGATACAGTAGCGTTAGCGTTTAATGGCTGATAAGCATGGTTTATAAAGTGAATAGCACATACGACACACCCAGTTCGCCAATGTCGGGTCGTTCTCATGAGTAGATGGTCAGCGCTTCATTGTAAAGCAGGTTATGAAAATGCTACTGAAACCAAGCTGCTCTTGTATGGAGCCCGGCAATTACCGTAAAAGCATAGGTTTAATCATCGTACCCGGTACAGTTTGCGAGCTACATTGAGTCTGGCACGATCATAGCAATATTCAATGAGCGAAGTGAAATGTGGAAAGTATACTCCGAAGACAAGCGCATTTTCGACAGTCTAGAATACATGGAAAAATTTATCATGACATACCTTGTCAGCTGAGGATAAAAATAATCACAAAGCTAGAAATATAAAGCGGAAAAAGTTTGTAACGTAATGTAGCGTATGCAACAAAATTAAAATCGAAAAAAAGGGGGCATTACAGAAAACTTGGAAGATGACAGCTACAGGGAAACGGAATTATGTTTTCCTGCGTACAGCACGAAGTTAATGGCCAGAGATGTCCTTCTAGGCGGCTTCGTTGAGGACTTAATCTGCAAACGTGTGTGTTTCTTCAGAGATCTATCGATGACAGCGCAAAGCCTTCTTGTGGCGGAAATGAAAAATTGAAGTCAAACATTCTTACCATTCTGACAGAAACTCAACGCAGCTCTAAAATACTTTCACCTATTCTGCTACAAGGCTGCGTAGGTATGGGAGACACTACACCCGTCAAATTCCAAACTCCGGTATTTTGTTTCGTGCTACGTCTTTTTATTGAATGCTAGGGACACACATCAATAGGCTGTTCATGAGTGGAAGAGTTTCCCAACCACAGCTGTCTCAAGAGGTGTTCAAGTTATTAAACGCATTGTGAGTCAGCCACGGTAGAGGCTATCCTGATACCCGCAAAAAAATTGGTGGTCGGCATAAGCGCTTGTCGTTATTCCTATTCTCTCTGTGAGAGCATTGAATAACATTTTTTGTAATCGACTCATGCGCCTTCTTTGCCTGCAAAGCAATATATCGACTAAAACGTGACAGGGCGCAAAACTCTAAGACTTGTACTGTTTCTTTCTATTTACATGTCACACGTTCTACCGCAGCCATTGCGACCCTATCAGTCTTTGCTCGATTTAAGCAAGCTGGTGTTCAGAGCTTGTGGTATGAGTTATTCTATCTTGGTGCCGCATCATTATTTGCGCTCAGAATTTAACTTAATAAGATGTCGCCATATTTTCGTTTGGCTGTTGCTATAGCTAAATAAAACGAGCTTGCGTTCTGCTGTTCGTTTCAATTGAAGACATACGAAAAAATTCCAGCATTTCTGCGGAGTGGGTGATGGTGAAGCTCTGGAGGTTATCGATTATTCCGTGAATGATTCGAGGAACAGCATCCGGGTCTACCCGGCACTCTCGCATTCCGCGGTCCACTTCTGGGTGATTCCATTTCGCAGGAGCGTTCCTTGGCGCTCACCGCACCAGGATACGCTTGTCATTGCGCACGTGTAGCACCAGCGTTCTTGGTGCGCACCATCTCCGTTTCCGCCCAGCGCAGCACTTGCTTGGCGGCAGCTTCCCGAGCCACCAAGCGCAGTCCAACAGGTACGGCGACAGTCCAGGAAAATTAGAGATAACAGGCGCGCCGGCGCAGCCCCTCACAGCCCACGCAGCAGCCAATCGGAGAGCAGCGGCACCTCCAACGCCATCCAGTGTCCATTCACACAACCACCATATTGCACACATCTCAATGGGACAGCGCCATCTAGAACAATAGACGAGAATTGGCGATGACGACACAGAATGGGTACAGCGCCATCTAGTATATCGTCACCCAACTGCCGTTTGCATGAATCTCTATGCATGCGCATCGCCATCCTTTGTATGATAAGCGAGTACGCCGGAGGGACGAGGGATTGCCCTGGACCATGAGGTGCTTTGCCCCTAAAAATGATTCACTCCTGAAATCATCATCATAACTCTTCACACCAGCAGACACCCCAAGTCCGAGCAACCCAGCCGGCAAACGCAAGCACCGGAGCGGGTCGCCAAGCCACCGCCAGCGTCATAACCACTCAGCTGTGACACGCTAGTCTCTTCGCCTAGTCCCGTCTTTCTTATCCCTAGACTCGTGTCCGCCTTAACGCACACCCGAGACTCCCAGCCGCCTCGCTCACCGCTCCACAGTTTCCCAGCCCGTACTCCTCGAGGGGTTGCTCTTGATTCAAGTAGCGCTGGTTCGTCTTTTGCCACCATTCTCTGAAACACTTTTTTTTCTTTCTTCGTATGGCTAAGCTTTATCGTTTTATCCGTGCTGCTTACCATTACGCGCAACTTTTTCCTGGGTCTCTTTCATAGGCTTTTTGTTGTTGTTTTACGAGAGACTGCCTCCGCTTGTAGAGAACGGACTCACGCCTGCCAGGTTTCTCCATCCTCCGCTGTTATACTGAACAGCCTCGCGAGGACCCTCAGCTTGCGACCATTACGGTGTGGGTGCCGCGTAGTTTGCCCTTCGCTTTCATCCTCACCTCAATTTTATCTCCTTCTTGTCGTTCTCTAGAGAACTTTTCATTTGCCTCCCGTATGTATTAAGGCTTTGCGTCCTTTTTTATTTCTAAATTGACGTGCATGAAAGCTGAAAGACGAAGAAAAAAATTCAGGCATGGTTAAAGCCATTGTATCTCTTCAAGCTTCTCGACGATAGCTTTGAAATGCCGACATTACATTCGTTTCCTACTCTTGAAGAGTTTTCTTTCTGTCTGCGCTGCTGCGCTGCTTTCATTGCACGAATCTTGTCATTGCTGTTGCCTTTTTCTCTTGCTTTACCACCCACATGCTTTCGTTTTATTTTTTGTTTATTAAGTCTGTGAAATTCTTAGCCGGATTGCTTTCGTGGCTCAGAAGTGGCAGCGGTGGCCGAGCTTTCTCCGGCGCCCATTTTCCAACTGCCCCCTAGTGCCACCATCTTCTTGATTTTGCTTCTACTTGACTTTCTTTCAACACTGCTTATCTTCCTCTTTAAAGCTGAAGTTTGGCGATATCCTCAGTTTCTTCATGTTTCTCGGCGTTTTCATTGTGAGCGTTAAAGTGGTGGTGGCCAACGCACACCCACTGCAGTCGAGCTTTCCTCTTAAGATATCGCTGATTGTAGCCGCGACTGTACGGAAGCGATAGCTCTCTGTACCTATTTTTTCATTTCTTTTTACCGAGCCACTCGCGCGCTCGCGTTCTTTCAATGTCCCTCCTCTACTCTTTCGGCAGCGTCTGTAAATCCGCTTTTGTTCGCCTCAGTTTAAAGTCGATCAGCTATATATTTCGTACGGTTGCTACGAGAGTTGGAGGCTCACAATAAGATTCGGTGTTCAGTCTGCGCGTTTGTACAAGAAATTGCGTTTCGACGTTTTCAAGTGCCGTTTTTGACGATCTCTCTGCTTCAGCTGTTTCGGTAAGACGTTTTTGCTTGATGTTCACTCTTTGAAGAGGCGTCTTTTCAGCGATCATAGCGCCAGCAGTTCTGACCGTTTTCGACCCCCGTTTGAGGGGATTTGCCTTACTCGCATTGGCTCAGTGCCTTCATACAGTTGCCGCTTCGTTGAACTTTGATTCTTTTCTTTGTTTGAGACTGCATGGTAGATAAACGAATGATATAAAGAAAAATTGTCGAACGTCCGCCCCCGACTTTTGGGTTGCTGTCGTCAGAAAATGGACGCCTATTATCCTCGCCCAGACGCATCGAAAGCAGTGCCTGCTTTATCTATCAGCTTGTTCACCAAGCCAATTCGACCGCTAAGCTCACAATGATCTTCGAATGGTAGAGACGTAGGACGAAAAGGGGGAGCCTCTTTTTTCGAGCTTCAAAAGCTGGCACTGAAAGAAATCACGAGTTATAAATTACGTGTCCAAGAAGATGCCTGACGAAAAAAAAGAAAAAAACCAGGCAACTAGAAACCTTTCCAAAGTACTGAGCAGCGAAGAAAAAAAATGCGGACTGCAAAGCGAATCTATTGACTCAGCGTCAATCTCTTTAGACGCACCCACTGGGTTTGTCGAAGCGGCTACGCTGGCATGGTTTCTAGCGCGAAGAAGTACATAATGTCAACTATGTGCTCTTCATCCGCAAGAACAGCGTCAGATGATGTAGAGCGAAGCTGGATGACCGTTTCTGCATACCTTGATAAGACAACTTCCGCTATTCATTTTTCGAAGCGTGCATAAAGATGTCACGTTCGCAACGATGCAAGTTTCCAGAATGCGTCGGGCTGATCCTTATTTGCTAAGCCATGGTTAAAGCTTATTTTTTTCTTTTCATTGTGTAGCAACAGACCTTAATTCCAGTCGTTGAAAGTAAAAAAAAGGGCTGTTTATGTACATGGCTTCATAACGGATATTTATGGAGTGCGACATTAAAAATTCAAGTTTTTGTTGGCACGACCCCGGCGAGGAACGGATTAAATGGCCACTGTAGTGAGGTATTTATATTTCATTGTTTGGGCATGCATGACCGACGTACGTCTTTAGCATATTACAGCTATCAGTGGTTTGGCATTTCACATGTATGCAAAATGCTAAACGTAACGCATAAAAAACATGACAAAGAATTGTCCGATGTGTACTTTTTATCCGTTCATTCAACGTGTGAGTCTACCCCTCATTGAGTTAAGCTATTTAAAGTTTCATGTTAAAATGTTTTTGCGTTGTAGAATGCAACGTATGGCTGCTTACTTGTTGTTTATGTAGACAGTGACAAAATAAAAACATATTGTGCAAGTAGCTGCAATTCATTCATTTCGTGTTACGACGCGTCGAAAGGCACAAACTCATGAAACTTTCATCGTTAAAACTGCAGCTCCATTCCAATAGCATTCCTGCTAATGAATGGACCGTTTCATTTGTGTCTTTGCAGTATGCTTCATTGAGAAATTTTCGTTTTTCACACGAGAGTGCTCATTGAAATGCGGTAACAGCAAATTAACCTTCGAAGTTGGAAAAGACACTATGACCGTTCAATAATTTCAATTCAATTTGATATATCATATTATTAAAAAAGGTAACATAAATTATTTCTTCATAGTTTCAATTTAGGGACCAAGGATTGAGATTGTGGATACTTAAAGCAGTAGTGGGCTCAGAGATAGTGGTTAAAACATTGGAAAGTACTGCTCACTTCTACTGTATTTCCACAAACACTCATCGCAGGAGAGCTCGCGCAAAGAATTCGCAATTTTCGCTAGCACCACATTAGATCCCCAACATCTCACATATAGCCCCAACGCGGTGGTCCAGGGGCTAAGGTACTCGGCGGCTGCTGACTCGCAGGTCGCGGGATCGAATCTTGGCTGCGGCGGCTGTATTTTAGATGGAGGTGGAAATGTTGTAGGCCCGTGTGCTCAGATTTGAGTGCACGTTAAAGAACCCCCGGTGGTCCGAATTTCCGGAGCCCTCCACTACGGCGTCTCTCATAATCATATGGTGGTTTTGGGACGTTAAACCCTACATATCAATCAAAATCTCAAATACAAAGCGTACATTTCCACGACTACGTAAAGTGTGCATCCCTTACTCACACGAGCTTACACCGTGCTACTATACATTTCATTGCCTCTTCGAATTGATGTAAGAAGATACCATTTAGTCAATTCTTTTTAGGTAGCCTTGTTTCCATGTGATAGTTTATTTAAAATTAAACTTAGTGTAGTTCTACTTATACTCCACTCTAAAAGATCTTGCCAGAAAGAAGGTGTTGCGCTTCCGGCGTGTACCACAAGCGCAATACTTTGTGTGCGCGCGTGCGTGTGTGGGTATGTGTGAATACTGTAAAGCGTGCTCTGCCGCACTAAGAGTCGTTTAGTCAAGAAGCCAGTGCACAGGCTCAAGGCACGTTGAACTTGCACTCAACACTGGCTCATAATATTGAAAAAAAAAGGAGTCTGGGTTAGACTATTGCACAAAATAAAGCAAGAAGAAAAGCAGAATGAGGAAAGAATACATTAAAAAATATATATCACGTTCGTTTGTTAACACAATGAACGAGGGGAGCCGTTTCTTTGTATAATTTTCTTTTTTCTTTCAGTTTTCGTGTGCGCGTCTCTCTGCCTCTCTCCTCCCTCTCCTTTCGCTCTGTCCTGTAGGCGTTGTTTCATCGAGCACGTGCATCATGTGTGCAGTGAGTTTTAATACCCGAATACCGAGTGAGTGCGAATGCATGCTGCTTTCAAGCGCGGTATCTCACTGCTTAACTTCTTCACGCTGAATACACAGAGTAGAACAGCATCGGTGTAACCACGCTTTTGGTTTACAACATCCACTTAATAAATATTAACGTCTGGGACTTTACGTCCCAAAACAACGATTTGTGTATGAGAGACGACATACTAGTGTGTTCCGGAAATTTTGACCATCCTGTGTTCTTTAACGTGCACTGACATCGCACAGGACACCGTCCTCTACCATTTCACCTCCATCGAAATGTGACCACCGCGGCCGAGATCCCACCAGCGACATTCGGGTCAGCAGCTGAGCTCCCTTACCACTGATCTACTGAGGCAGATCATACCATCAACTTAGCGTTGGGAATAACAAATACTAGGGTTAATCTCCGTGATGTTTAGCGCTAAGAGACGTGGAATTACTTTCCTCGCTTTTATGTGTGCACCATAGCGCTCTGCTTCATAATTCGCGACTACGGATTGCAACAACGTACATTGCGTACCTCCTTACTTCTGCTTTGTGAAACAGCTTCGGTGCAATAAAGCTTGCCCTCCCAGTGAGAGCTTGATCTTTTTTTTGCGGAAGTATCCGTTATTGTGACTGTGATTATACAGCTGTCGAGGCACATTACCGCCATTACAGTAAGTGCTGCAATCGGATGGATCAGCTCCCCTTACTTTCCCTTAGGTGAACATGCACTGGCCTTCCAAAATCGTCCATGTAGCTTTGACTTGTGACATTGTGCTGGCGCTGTTTTAGGGGCGAAGCTCCTTAATGCGGCACCCGTTCGTCCCTCGTTGTCGTAGTCGTAGTGTGTAACCAGTGTTAATACTTGGACCGGCAAGGTGGTGCCGGTGGGAGATTTCTCCTGTGCTTTCTTGAACAATAAAAAGTTTGCGGTGTGCGCGTTAACTGAAAGCCGAATGCTCCTGTCTCTCATTCCCCATTAGCAGCCATTCGCATGTACATTGAGCACTATCTGACAAGAAAGGGTTGCTACGTTATACTCGCTGGGTGTAACCTCGTTAGTTTTAGAAAGGTTAAGCGAGCGTTAAGCCGCAGTGCCACGAATACAATGAACTAGTATATACCATGGACTCGAGGTGGTTAAAGGTGGGAAGTAGATACGAAGCGCAAGCCGTAAGAAAGTGTGGATGTGCCACCTCTCGTTTAGTCCTTGGAATGTCCGCTGGATGGCGGTGATTCTATATGAGGGGATATATGATGAAAAGATGCGAGATTGTGGTGGAGTGTTGAATAGATGGACGAACAGACACACAGATGCATGGATAGACGCATGAACGGACGCAGGGGCGGATGCATGGACGAACGCAGGGACGGACGCACGAACAGATGCACGGGCGGATGGGCGGATGGATGCATGGACTGTCACACAGACGGACACATGGACGGACGGAAGCAAGAACGAATGGACGGAAGAATGCTTCGCCACCCTCTACATCATTTACTACGTGGATATGCTGCCATTTTTATTATTTTGACGTTATGCTCAGACGTTTTTCTTCAGCTTGCACAACTCTATATATTTCACGTGATTCGCCAATAGAAATCAACTCAAAATTAGCGCTTTGTTCTTTTGTGATGGCCGGCTCAGCTGAATGTTCTTCTCTTTATGCACTGGACCAGTTCAAGCAGGACAAACCAATTCACCCAATTTTCAGCACTTGTTATCGCCAGCACCACTGTTGGCGTTGTCAGAATTTCCTACTAACGACGGCAAACCCACAATTCTCAAGGGGGTGCCGAGGCTTACAAAAACACAGATGGTACCCGACTTCAAGGTCTATCAAGCGAAGGGCACAAACCCAAACTCTCCGCTCGGTCAGCTAGGGAATAAGGACAATATAACTTTCTGCTTTAAATATTGATACGAACACTTTGCGCACTATTTTTTAAGCATGAGACGGTCTCGGCAGAGCAACCATTTTTGTGCATTTTGACTGGGACGAGAAATGCGGTGACTGAAAAGGCAAATGTCAAAAATCAATGTATTTCCATCAAAGACGAAGATTGATAACGTGTGTTTCCCTTGCACAATCAATGTCTGGTGTCACTATCATGCACTTGCGGCGTCTATCATCGACCGGCCATCGTGGGAATCATTAGAGCTGTCAATGTGCTCCTTCCTTTCGCCCGGGGCGAGATGTCTTCAGTGCTCCGTAGATTCAGTCACATAACACCCGCCCATACAAAATCCCGCCAGGAGCTGTTGACGAGTGTCTAACCTTGTTATTGCGGTCATATGTAAAAAAAAACCTGAACTAGGAAACAACGAGTAAGGTAAATAGCTTGTTGCTTCTATGAAAATTAGCAGCACCACCACAAACGAGTGGAATGAGGCAGCGTTGCTCATTGATTTTGCTCGGACAAGTACCCTGGCCTTCGATCTGCAGTAGCTCGTTCATAAAGCACAAAAGGGTGGCAGCAGTGAGAGGGTGGAAAGAACGCCACGAGAGGCATGCGTCCTCTTGTAATCCTTTCGCCGGGCAACGGGAATAATATGACTTGACGAAGGTTGTCGGCGCCTGTCTCTTGATACTTTCCGAGCCTCTCTCTTGCACGTATGAGATGAAGGAGAAAATACCAGGGACGAAGAGGCTCTCGGCTGACAGGCGAGTGTTCGTTCATGCCACACCAAAGCTGTCTCTGTGGCCGGTGCCAGCGAGCTGGAATTGATTTAGCTTATGCCCTCGGAACAAGCTTCCCCGCATTGCCTGGGGAGTGTCCACCCGTCGACTAGCTTCTCGTTCCCCCGTGTCCTCTCGCAACGTTCCTCTGCTGTCGAGAGGGTATGATGAGCGTGCCGAGGAAATATATATGGGACGCCGCCGAAGAAGTGTGCCGACCGGCATTGTGTGTGAGGCGCGTATTTAAGTACTCGTGCCGCTTCCGCAAGATGCTTGATTGGGCTAGTTGGTGCTGCATGGTAGACGAAAAAAGTGCTTAACAGCGCAAACGACAGGAGGGGATAAAAGAGACGAGAAGAGAGCGCTTGGTTCTCGTCTCTTCTATCCCCTCCTGTCGTTTACGTTGTTAAGCACTTCTTCGTGTGCCGCTTCCAGCTGAACATACGCCTGGAAATCCGTACCCAGTGTTTCTGAAAGTGATGTCTTGTACGGGGTATTCGGAGCGACAATATTGAAACCAAGCTTGAATCGTGTTTTCCAGAGAGAGGTAATGAAAGAGCTGTGAGATGTTGTAATGTGAGACTCGCCTTAATGTCTTGAGTGAAAGAAGCTTTGTTAATAAGCCTGAATTAAGAAAACAAGATAGGGGTATTGACGTACTGATGGTGCGAAGGCTTGACAAACAGCTGAGCTGGTGACGTTGCTATCCTACTCCTTCGCACTTCCATTTTGTGCTTTTTGCTTTTACTACACTATCATATACTGTACATGACTATGCTTCCGTTTTTTTTCTTCCTATCTCCCACTCTTTCTGTATATTTCTCTCTCTTCTTACCATTTCCCCTCTTCCTTTTTTTCAATTTTGCTTTCTCTGTGCTCTTTTTAAATGCGAAGTATTTCTTAGTGAGCTTCAGCGACTTTAAGTCTATCTATCTATCTATCTATCTATCTATCTATCTATCTATCTATCTATCTACTATCTATCTATCTATCTATCTATCTATCTATCTATCTATCTATCTACTATCTATCTATCTATCTATCTGTCTGTCTGTCTGTCTGTCTGTCTGTCTGTCTGTCTGTCTGTCTGTGTCTGTCTGTCTGTCTGTCTGTCTATCTATCTATCTTCTATCTATCTATCTATCTTCTATCTATCTATCTATCTATCTATCTATCTATCTATCTATCTATCTATCTATCTATCTATCTATCTATCTATCTATCTATCATCTATCTATCTATCATCTATCTATCTATCACTCTATCTATCTATATCACTCTATCTACTATCTATCTATCTATCCACTTAAGTTTTGCTTCTCTCGTGGTCACCCTCTTAACTTGGCGTGAACTAAAATTATCATGGGAGGTAAGATAGTTTCACGAATATGACGCGCTGGTCAAGGCAGTATAATGTCACAATCGCGTCGCGCACGTCGTCAAACACTTCACGCCAGACAGTGGCACATATCTACGAGCGGGTATGTGCCACTGGTATGCGGGTATGTGCCACAGGTGACTGATACTACCCAGAAACGACGATAGCACACACGAGCAATTTTAACGCACGAGCGTTAAGAAATGTCCGAAATCGGTAACGTCGACCCGACGAATGCGAAAAATAAATGTCAGGGTCCCAGCTGGAATCGAAACCGAGCATTCTGCGATGCAATGAAGCATTTTGCCACAAAGCTACGCCCGGTCTCGGAACGGAGCCCACCGCGGTGGTCTAGTGGCTAAGGCACTCGGCTGCTAAGCCGCACGTCGCGGGATAGAATACAGGCTGTGGCGACTGCATTTTCCATGGAGTCGAAAAGGCTGTAGGCCCGTGTGCTCAGATTTGGGTGTACATTAAAGAACACCCGCTGGTCGAAGTTCCGGAGCCTTCCATTATTGCGCCTGTTCTAATCATATGGTCGTTTTGGGATGTTACACCCCGCATACCAATCAATCAATCCGGTCTCGGAACTTTTGTTTCAAATAGACACTAATCTTCGTGAAACGTCAATAATGGTTGCAGTGCTGCCTACCCAATTTTATAAACATTACATATGTACTCCTTTGATACAGCCGTAACATCAGCTTAACGTCCATTGTAGTTAGTTGCCATGTGCTGAAGTTGATTTGTGTAGCAGTGCCCAGGACCAGCATCCGCGGGAGCATCAGCGCTTCATATCAGCCTCTGCTGTTGCTAATAATCATGTTCCAGTTCGAATCGTTATGCAAGTGTAAACAACTGGCTGTATAAGCATCTGCGACTCCTCAACATATGTCTGCTGTGCATGCAACATTTGTACGTATATTTACAGTCATTTCATGATGGGTCGCTCAATAAAAAAATTGCAACATGGCAATTTTACCTTCACATGCTTCGCATAACGTCGATTCCCAGGTACGCGGGATCTGCCGAATTATTTTTTTTTTGGCTTCTATCTTCTTGCTTCTCTTTCTTTATATAATTTTTTTAATTTCTTTTTCTATTTTCTATATGTACTCATTCTCTCGCTTATAGAGTTTCTCAAAAAATTAACTAGAGGGAATCTGGTGCTAGTGAGCTGCTGGATGCAAGGGAATACAGGGATATTTGAGCTTAAAACTTGTCCGGATTTGTACACCTCGAAGACGTGCCTGGCTTCATGTTAAAATGGTTGATTTGTTGTCAAATGTGCACGTAATAAGCTGTTTATGTTTTTTCGTTGCACTGAAGAAGAAGAAGAAGAAGAAGAGGAAGAAGAAGTGTCTCTTTAAAAGAACGCTCTTTGGGTATGTGCCAGTGCGAAGGGGCAACAACAACAACAACAAAGAACGCTCTTTAAAAGAGCGCATTGACTGCCGCTTGCTTGCTCTGGGGGTTGGCTGAAATCTGAGTAGCCTCTACTGAATTTCTTCTTGGATAGGCGTATCTAAAGCCTTAGCATTGATTAGCTAGTACCCTTCTGGCTAGTCAATCCAGACAGATGCCGCTTTCTTCGCCTGGACCAGGGACTTATCTCTGGTCTGCTTCTCTTTCACCGCAGGAGCTACCAGTGGACCAGTTCCTACGCAATGGCGTCTCTTCCGTTCCTGTGGCCCTAGTCCCAAGCAACGACGGAGTCATTAAGATGAAAAACCCTAAAGTGATCCAGTCGGAACTCAAAGCAGCGACAACTCACTATCACACCATCACAGAGGTCCGGCAGTTTGGCAAGGGAGGCATGTCTGCTTTTCTCCTGACCAGCTCTGTGTCAAAGACTTACTTAAATGCTCGATGTTCGCTACCAATCCGGTGAGCGCCTTCATTCCTCCTCACCTAGCATGCGTCAGAGGTATTGTCCGAGGCGTAGACATCAACATGACTCCAGCTGAGGTCCTAGAGATGTTCTCTGAGGCAGGTGCTATTGCAGTTTATAGATGCTCACGAGTTGTAGAACAGACAAAGATCCCTACTGAGTCTGTAATTGTCACATTTGCCGGGTCGATTCGCCCCACTGAAATCAAGGCGTGGCCTTTAATATTCAGAGTCGAACAACTGTCACCTCGTCCCCTCCAGTGTCAGAAATGTTGGCGCTATGGACACACTTTAAAAGGATGTAGGTCAGCTCCCAGATGCCGAAAATGTGGTGAGGCACATACTGCAAATGAATGCAATTGTACTGAAGAAAAGTGTTGTCTTTGTCATGAGCAGCACTGCGCAGATAACGCGAATTGCTCAGCCAAAGCGCGGGAGACTCAAATTATGGAAATTGTTGATCGCAGACGCTGTTCACGAAAAGACGCCATCGCTGAAATTCAGGCAAGAACCCAGGGATATGCTGGTGTTGCAGCCCGACATAATGCAACTTTAGAAGCTTCTCTTTCAGTGTCCATTGCAGACATGATTGAAAAAGCGATGGAGAAAGCTATAGATCGCCTGGCCACCACCCTTTGTGACTCCTTATCTCATATTGTAGCCACTCAGTTGACGCAAATATATGGGACACCAAGAGATATGAAGGATACTTCCAAGACAACGTAACTCTCCCACCAAGTGAAGCAGACGCAGAGTCATCTCCTTCAGGGGTACAGGCTGCAGGGCCCTCTTGTACAGACAACCAGAGGATAGGTGAAGACATACTAGAGGATGATCAGGATTATGATGATATGGACATGGACATCAAATCCCTAAAGCGCACTCGATCCCCTGTCTCCAAAAATACTGGCTCTTCAAAACATTCAAAAAACAAAAAATACCAGAAGGAGAACCTATCGAAGAGCGATTTCCTTAAAGACAGCATTTTAGATAAGGTAGTTGCCGAAACAATTCTGTCAAAATGATAGGTTCTATCAAAATTCTTCATTGGAACTGCCGATCTATTCATTCAGCTAGTACAGATTTATTGTATTTATCTTGTAAATTCAATCCAGACATTATTGCACTGCAAGAAACGTGGCTGTCAGCACATAATTCGTTTTACCTACCTAATTTCCGGTCTTTTCGCCTGGATCGCCCATCCAAAGGTGGAGGTTTAGCGTTCTTTGTCAATAATAAAATTAGTTCAAAGATCAAAACTTCGTACAAAAGTATATCCCCCGAATGTGAAATTTTCGCTTTAGACATCACCTTGCCTGGATGCTCTCCCTTCTCTCTGGTAAATCTTTACTTTCCTCTGGGTGTACAAGACACGCGATGTTTAGACATGGCTGTTAGTTCGTGGTGCACAGAAAAAATTATGGTTGGAGATTTTAATTCTCACCACACTAGTTGGGTTTTAGGACTGATCAATGTGGACAACGCTTGTGGGACTGGTCTATAGACCATAATTTATCATGCCTCAACGCTAGAACTCCCACATTTATCCGAGACCGATCCCGCTCTGCCTTAGATTTGAGTTTTATAAGCTCGGGTATTTCTAGCGTATCTTGGACTACTCTAGACTGCGCCACCAACAGTGACCACTTACCAGTACTGTTTGAAATTTCTTGCCCCATTATTCCATCTTACTCCCAAGCTCGAACCTTTATCAATTATTCCAAATTTAAAAATGACCTAGAAGTTGCTTTGACTACCCCCACTGAAGACAACGATGAAAATAAAGCCATGAAATTAAGTGCGGTAATTAAAAGAACGTTCAAAAAAGCAGAATTTTCTATTGAGTCTGATACGAGAAAGCCTTGTAGCCAGTGGTGGAATTCTGAGTGCTCTCGTGATCATAGACGACGACAAGCGGCTTGGAAGCAGCTAATTCATAATCAGTCCCCCAAAAATTGGGCAGATTACAAGTTTATTGCTGCTACATTTAAGCGCACCGTGGCTAAAGCTAAAGAAGACTATGACAAAAAACATTTCGACTTTCTTTCCAAACCTAGAAATAAGAAAGCGTTATTCCGATATATGAGATCGCGCAAAATTCTGCCGTCTCTAGCTAACTCTGATTATGACAGGTTATCGACGGAAGAAATGACTAATTCGTTAGAGGCAATCGGAAGAGGTTTAGCTAACAGATTTTCGTCGACTTTGACAATCAACTGGCAAAAGTCCTCTATAAAGACTGACTACGAAAAAGTGACATTGTCCGAAATGTCAAGCGTAATCAGAAACTTACCCTCTTCGGCTCCTGGTCCTGACGGTATAACAGTTCCTATGATTAAAATTTTATTCCAGATATCACCCGGCGACGTCCTCAACCTTATAAACTATTCCTTAAGCAATGCCTGGATACCACATGACTGGAAAATAGCTAGAGTGATTCCCATATTAAAAAAAACAAGGGTCAGGTTTTAACATTGACAACATCAGACCAATCTCTCTAACATCTCACCTGATCAAAATTATAGAGAGAGTTCTCAATAATAGAATAAAAGTTTGGATGGCTGACAAGCTAATATTGAAACCATTTCAAATAGGTTTTCGTAGCGAATGCTCATTTGGTGTGCTCATGCCGACTTAGAGAGCCGAATACAGCTTGCCCGAAAAGACGACAATACGCGGTACTAGTAACACTAGACATAGCTAAAGCTTATGATAGCGTTGAGCACTCAATTTTATTGAATTCTTTACACGAATGTGACTTTCCGCGTTATATTGTTGATTGGGTAGCAGAGTTTCTAAAATCGAGAGAATTTTATTGTGCAAAGGATGGATGTCACTCATCTAAATTCAAACAGCAACGTGGAGTACCTCAAGGGGCGGTCCTATCTCCGCTGTTATTCAATGTGTTGATGAGCTCAATTCCCATTGAACGAGATATCACTGTCTACATTTATGCAGACGACATTGCATTTTTCGTTGCAGATAGTGACATTTATTCTTTGCATCAAAAATTGCAAAAGTACATGTATTCTCTTGAAATTTGGCTGCATTCAATTTCATTGTCTCTAAACATCAGTAAAAGTGCGCTCCTGGTGTTCCCTATAGCAGATTCTATTCAAATTTCAGTACTTTATAATCAGGAACCGATTCCACAAGTAGAGTCTATCAAATATTTGGGCATTATTTATAACGAGAAACTTAACTGGAGCCCTCACATAGACTATAACGTGGCAAAGGCACAACGAGCTTCAGGCTTATTGCGAAGGTTGAGCAACAGAAAATATGGGTTACGTAGACACACCTTATTAATGATATATAAAATGTACATGCGCCCAATACTCGAATTTGGGTGTATATTATTTTCGGGTGGCCCTACGTACAAAATTAAACCGTTAGTTCTATTAGAGCGAGAAGCGTTACGGTTGTGTTTGCGACTCCCCAGGTATGTCGCTATTAATGTACTATATCAGGAAGCTCGCATACCAACTATTCTTTGCCGATTCCGTATCTTAACAGTACAAACATACTTGAAATTTTACGGCTTATCAGCGAGACGGTCTGCATATGCCTTTATTAGTGACCCCGACGCCTTCTTCCTCGCTCACTGGCCACGCTTTCGTACTCCCCAGATTATTTTTGTACAAAAGAAACTTGAAAGCATAAAGGTGGATATCAGATCGGTAATTGGAACCAAAGCATTAAATCACAATATTACGATAGAATGTGATGAAATTTTTCCCCCACTATCTAAGTTTCAATCTTCGAGTTACTTAAATGACAGGTTAGAAGACTACATAGCTCATGCGGAAATAAAGAACATAATAGCCACAGACGCTTCTGTGAATAAAGAAAAGGCAGCAGTAGGAATCGTCTCAGATTACCTCGGTTGGTCATTCTCGGTAAGACTACCAGACTTCACTCCGGTTTTCGAAGCTGAGCTCCTGGCTATTATTTTAGCGCTACGAAAACTTCCTTCAAACGAAGAGAGTGCAATGATAATTACTGATTCTCTTTCGCTGTGTACTACTCTCACAGCTTCAGAACAATCAAGAGCTCTAGCGACATTACAAACATTAGTTCCACCTCATGTGAAGTTCCTGAAGTTAGTCTGGGTCCCGGGACACTGTGGCATACGGTTGAATGAAATAGCCGATTCACTATCTCGAGCCACACTTGATGGCCCTGTGATCTCGGTACTACCAGAATCGGAACACATAGTGTCGATCAGATATAGAAAATGGGCTATTTATACGGATATTATGGAAATATTACTAAATATACGGACTATCAGCACCTAACATACCCCTGGAAACCTCAGTGGAGTCAATCTAAAAAGTTAGAAGTTATTTTAACCAAATTTCGATGTCGGGTCCCTCCATTAAACTTTTACTTGCACAGAGCTGGTCTGGCGATATCCCCCCTGTGTCCATTCTGTGAAGAAACGGAAACAATAGAGCATTACTTTATAACATGTAAAAACTATTCATTAATTAGGAAAAGACTTTTAATTGTTCCGTTTCAAGCAGTAGGTTTAAATTAACTGCAGATAATGTTCTAAGTTTCGGTGCCTTTAGATTGGGACATTGCCACAGGAGCGTATTCGATGCTGTATGCAATTTCATTCGAGAATCAAAGCGCATGTCATAATAATGCCTGCTTAAATATATTTCTGAAGACACTTGTCTAATTTTGAATGAAATTTGCATATTCATTTGATTGTGACCGGGTGAGATAAGCTCGATTGTCTGGTCTACTCAAAATTTCTGTCTTCCACTGTAGTATTACCTCACCTTTTCTCTTATTGATTCAATCTTCAATTATTTGTTTAGTTTAATATTCCTTTTTAGTTAATTATTATTTTCTATTACATCATTAGTTTTTTCATTAAGGATAAACCTTTTAATATATCTCATATAGGATACTTCTAGATTTCATGACCAATCCCCCATAGTGGGTATGTGCCAGTGCGAAGGGGCAACAACAACAACAACAACAAAGAACGCTTGTTTCTGCGCTCTGTTTTATTTTAGTGAAATCATCGGTCTTTTGAGGTACCTCGCCTCCCCGTCTTGCGGTGATGGCCGTGGAGCATGTCAGAGGCCCGCCTGGTCACAGGTCCTCACACCCGTCAACCACAAGGAAGCGAGCTGGTTCTCCCAGTGACACTGAGGACACCGATCTCTATTCTATGTCAGAAGACGACACATCCGATGGCAGCTTTATACCTGTCCGGGGTAAGAGGGCGAAGAGAAGGACGGCGAATACAGCAGCATCAGCTCCTGCAAGCACAGCGACTGCGCAGTCAAGGCCTGCGCACTGGCCGCACGTCATCATCTTCATGCCCGAAGATGCATAAAGCAACCTACGGCTTCTGAACAGGCAAGCCCTTTCCGTTGCTTTCGAATGTGTGGTGCCACATCAAATTAAGGACGTACGAGTGAACCCAAAGAAGAACATTCTCGCCATAGACGTGCACTATGTGAGTGCGCTAGGACAGCTGGAGGAAATGACTGAGCTAGATGGCATTAAAATGCGCCCCTTTATCCCGATGGATGATCAATCAATTGCCGGTGTAAGTTATGACATCGACATTGCCATTCTAATGCTGACTTGTCTACCCTCATCAAGCCTGCAAACGAGGGAACTGTCATTACGCAAGTGCGGCGCCTTGGAAATACGCGCTGCGTAAAAGTGTTTTTCAAGGGAGATTGCATACCGTCCCACGTTAAAGTTGGACATTTTCGACATCCGGTTCGACCATTCATTCAAAAGCCACTTCAATATCATCAGTGCTTCAGGCTAGGACACGTCAAGGGCGTATGCCCCAACTTACAACTGTGTCCCCGCTGCGCTGAACCTTATGCTGAAGACGCCTGTCGGGCGACTACTCTGAAGTGCACACATGCAGCGGTCCTCATGCTGCCTCGTCGAAAGACTGTCCTCGAATCCAAAATGAGCGCGTGATTCTCAGACTAATGGCCCGAGACAACTCGACACACACGGAGGCAGCCGAAGTAGTCCGTCGTCGGCGTCGACGTCGGCATCATCCAAAGTCTTCAAAGAAGGCACATTCCCGAGACGCTCCTTCCTACTCTTCAGCGGTTCCATCCAGTAGCGCCGCGAAAAGACCCATCACTTCTACGAAAGAAACAGAGAAGCCTCCTTCTCTGGAGGAATGGCCCACGCTCCCGACGCGCTCTTCTGCCAAGGAACCTCTGCAGGTTGTGGCCACACAAAGCCTTCTCCAACCATGGAAGATTTGCCTAAAACTGATCGTCAAGTGATCTCGGTGCTGCGTTCCCTTATAGAAGCCATCCGAGCGATATTAGTCGACATGAAGACATCATCTGCTCGAAGCGCACTTGGACTATTGGACGCCCTAAGCCCAGTGCTTGAATCTCTCAACTAGAAAGATGGCTACTCACTCCTCAACAATTGTAAAGAAGTCAAGGCTGCATCCGTCATCCAATGGACGCCAGAGTACTAAATTCACGCATTCAGATTTTTGTCAGTTTGTGTTTAGCAAACGTGTTTCCAATTATCGTCATTTGTGAACCCAATTGTCGAAACCATAAGGACATCGGTGTTACGAAGCTGTCATGTCTTCAACGAACGGTGCGTGCAGAAAAATCATCGTCTTCGTTTGTCGTGAACTGACGTATGTTGTGCAACCAATTGCACCTCACGATGACAATCAGTATGTCTGCATCACCGTGAAAAAGAACAAACTCATGTTTACTCTCATAGGCGTTATATATCGCCGTCGAATAATCTTGATTTCCAGGTGAATTAGCGAATATTTTGAGAGTATGTCCTGCACCATGGGTCCTCATAGGTGATTTCAATGCGCACAATCACGCATGGGGAAGTACGCGGACAAATGCAAGAGACGCAGGTAGCGAACATCGCCTACAACTATGGCCTTACTCTCCTGAACGGACCGGCAGCCCCACTTTTCGTCGAGGGGTGACCATACGGCAGCTGTCTCGACGTTGCCTTTGTCTCCACTCCCTCGCGAGATACGTCAAGTGGTTTCCAGATGTTGAGACACGAGGAAGTGATCATATTCGAATTCTACTTTAACATCAAAGGCGTGTCTATTTATGGTCCATGGACGACCATTCGAGCAGTCCAATGGACCAACTTCAAATCTGACATGGAAGATGCTTGCAATGATGGCCTACGATCTGGGTTAGAGGAACAATTAGGAGCCCAACTGCAAAACGCCACTCGCACGGTGACAATATCTTCCACACGAAATGACTTTGATACAGAGTTGGAGCGACTGCGAGCACTGCGACGCCGGGTTTGGAGCGTCGGTATCGGCGTACCAAAATCAATTCACGATCTTAGGGTAGCCAGGACGATGCAAAAGAAGATTCGGCGTCGCATGGATAGATTAGGTCGGAACGATGGACAACATTTTTGCCAGTCACTAGACCCTCGCAAGCCACTCTCATACATTTGGAAAACAGTGCAAGGTCTGCGTCACCCTATGAAACAGCGATTTTCCATTCAAAGCGCTCGCTCTTTCAAAGGAGGCAAGACATCGATGTCGCAGACTATTTCTGTGCGCAGATCGCCCAAACAAGCCACTCGTCCAGATTCTCCAGTGAGAGGTTGACGTCCCCGTACCGTGACTAACACATGGACCTCCTTTTTACAATGGAGGCGCTCGAGGCTGGCACTAGCTCTATGCAGGCGTCTCAACTTCTCCGGGCCCAGATGGTATTCCCGTACCGGCCTTGTGCCAACCTTTGGGAAGGTGCAAGGAGAGAACTGTTTGAGCCTCCACAATATCTCGTGGCTGGATGGCAATGTTCTGATGACTGGAAAGTAAGCGTTTGTTACCCATCTTGAAGCAGGGCAAATCCCCCACTCGAACTCACCATCATAGCGCCCCATAGGCACTGGCCAGCTGCGTAGGGAAGATAATGGAAAAGGATGCATACTAGGCCGCACTGGAGTGGTATCTTGAATACTACAAGATTTATACGAATTCAATGGCTGGTTCCGACGCGACCGCTCTTCTATTGACAATGTCGTTGATCTAGTTGTCGTCGATCAACATGAAGATACCGTAAGTGACTATCTGCAGCTTTGTTTCTGGGTGTGAAAGGCGCTTATGATAATGCACTACATGAAGCCATTTTGAGTGCTCTTGCGGTGGTTGGCCTTGGTGGTCGAGTCTTTCGGTGGATTTTGAGTTACCTGGCTGCAAGATCATTCTTTGTGTTAACAGAAGATGGCCCAACTACGCGACGCTATACTACCAGGGGTGTTCCTCAAGGCGGAGTTCTTAGCCCGACGCTATTCAATCTTGCACTAATTGGCCTTGCTGAATACTTGCCTAGCACCATTAAAATCTCAATATACGCAGACGACACCTGTGTCTGGACATCGGCAGTCACACGTCCTCAGATACGTTCCCGGCTTCAAAAAGCAGCAACTATGATTGCCAACTTGTTCAAACAAGGTCTCAGCATATCACCAGAAAAATGCGCGCTAGTGGCTTTCCCTCGCAAAGCAATGACCCCTTAAGTCATCTCAATCTGCGGGCGACCGATTTCTTACGCCGAAACCCACCGGTTTCTGGGCATCATTATTGATAGGGACCTCTGTTGGAGTCCGCATGTGACCTATATGAAGAAGCGCCTGACCGCTATTTCCCAACTGTTCAAGTTCCTGTCAGGAAAGACTTGGGGATGTCAGTAGACGCAATGATGGAGCTCTACAGGGCCCTGTTTTCTCGGTTTCCTCAGATACAGTTTGCCCAGCTTAGCAATACCTGCAAGACCAATGTTCGTGTTCTACAGGCAGTACAAGCCCAAGCGCTGAGAGTGTGCCTTGGTCTGCCCAGATGTACGTCAACGGAAGCAACAATTGCAATTGCTGGTGACTATCCGATACAAACTGACATTGTTGTAGAAGTCCTGAGAACGCACATCAGACACTTCGCACGTGCTCCCTGCCATCACCTTGCACTGTTGCCTTCAGAGAGGCGCCAAGCATCGTTCGCCAAAATGATTGTGAAATACAACGATAAACCTTGCCTTGGGCTTCACTCCTGCATCTAAACATCCATACCACCTTGGTGTCTTATTCGACCAACAGTGCATCTTAGTGTACCAGGAATCGGGAGGAAATCTAAGCTTTCGTCGCCCGTGCTGAAACAACTGTCTCTTCTTCTTTTGCACGAGAAACATTCAGACAGCATACATCTATACATCGATGGTTCACGAACCACCAGTGTTCGTCAGGGGTAGTAGTTATCCCAGCAAGAGGTGTTACCATCAGCTTTAGGACTGACCACTCCACGGCATCTACAGCAGCGGAACTAGCTGCTATGCGCGCTGCACTTTGTGTGGTCAATCGGGAACCACCCCAACAATGGTCGATTTTCAGTGACTCAAGGGCTGCCCTACCATCTGTGCTCTCAGCACTGCGTCGCAGGCCATACGAACAGCTTCTTTTCGAAATTCGATGCCTTCTCAACACTTCACACGAGAAAGGGCATCATGTGACGCTTCAATAGCTACCAAGTCACTGCGGCATCATAGGGAACGAATATGCCGATACTGCCGCGCGGGCAGCCCTTGAAGGAACACGAGAAGAAGCCATACCACTTTCGAGGATCGATGCTGCCAGTAATCTCCGACGACTTGCGCGTGAAATCACGTTTTCACTATGGTGCCCACCAAGCATCGATACGAATCGTGAACACCACCTGTCCTCTTTGATGGCTCTCCGCATGCCCACTGAACTCGACCGAAGAGAAGTTTCTTTCTTTCGCCGTTTTAATATGCCGTCAAGGTGAGGGGACTATTGTTTTAAAATACAATTCGCGTGGATGAGATCCTTTTATAAACGTTTTGTTTTAGAGAAGCTTTATTTAAACAGTCGTATTCGCTTTCGAACTGAAGCCTCACTCAACACCAGCCAACACAAGCTTCGCAGACACATATACCATCATTCCCAGTGCTTCCACCTAAAGGCGCTTTAAGAAGTTCGTATAGACGGTGGCTCCACAATTTTGTGACGCCACTGTCACAAAATATCTAGGTATATTTGTGAAAAACTTCTCTCGCCCGTCAGTTGATATACCCCACTCTGGACAAATAAGCTCCGTGTTGTGGAACCAAAGCAGAAGACAAAGTGAGTCGTTTCATGATGATGATAGTTTTTTTCTTGACGTGACTTGGTATAATGAAAAGCAAGACAGCCATGCTGTAAAAAGCAATGTCGACAAGTCAAGCTTAAAAATGAAGCTCGGGTATTAGGCGTAGCTTCTTTCATTTTGTTCGCATATCATAGGCTTGGCTCCAGAGTGTTCTATCACTTTTGTTGTCGCAGACGTGTCTGAAGATTGTGTGCATGTTTTGATTGCCTGCCGTTGTGTCTTGGTGAAACTGTCTTAGTTCAATCATCACGGTAGAAACGACCTCCACAAAAGAAAGACTTTGAAATGAATCAGAGCAATATTCCACATTTTATTCTCTTTTGTAGCCTTTAGGGATAAGCAACCTAGCTTCGATGATCCGTGAACACTGCTGCAGCATCCGTCTTTTTCCTGGTATACATAACACTTATGCTGAGCTCAGTGCCGCAGTCCTCATGTCTCAGAGGAATCGTCTAAGTGAAACTTCAGCAGGCAGGGCGATACTCACTAGAATAGGAATTTCGCCCCACCCACAGCACATTGATGAGGAGCTGGTCGACGTAGCCCAAGAGGTCCGCAGGCGAATCTCAATCGCACCGGTGCCCAAAATATGCATCACGACTTTCACGCTGAGCGACGTACTGCGAGGGTAAACTGGCTTCGAAAGCAATTCGGCTCAGCTTCAAATGTCGCGTACGTCGATGCGGCCAGTTTCGATTGGCAGAGACACATAATTACTGTTGTCGACAACAACATGACGCTGCTAACGAGTGCCTCCGTACGCACGACCTCGGCTACAAAGGCGGAGACGATGGCCATAGCCTTAGCCTTAAGGTTTCAGGAGCGTAGAGGGGAGCCATCAGTTATTTTATCCGACTCCCAGGAAGCCTGCCGGCTCTTTTTAAGGGGCCGCCTTCCAGCAATGGGGCTGAGGTTGCTAGGATCCAAACTCACTCACCACCATCGCTTGATCTGGTGCCCGGGACACGCAGGTCTCGAAGGCAATGAAAGGGCGGACGCTCTAGCTCGTGCGTTTTGTAACCGAGCGGAGAATCCATCTCTTTCATTGACCATGCCAATTTTACCTAGGGAGATTCTAGCTCACCAGCGCTTCACGCGTCAAAAATGTGGAACACCTCACAGATCCCTTAATGGGGAAGAGGCCACTGACCTTAGAAAAATTCAAACGGATGTATTTCCGCACCTACTGAAGTTACACGCGATACATCCAACTCTTTACCCGGCTGTATTCCGTGGTGCGCGGAAGACCGACTCTCTACCACATATCGTGGGGTGCGATCGTAAACCAAGTGACATAACCAATTTTCTCGGCGAACCTTTAACACCTAGTATGGAGCAGTGGGAGGCACACCTCGCTAGCTCGGACCCAGGAGTGCAGCTCGCACTACTGGATCAAGTCCGGCGGGCGGCTAAGGCCAGTGGAGCCCTGGACGTAGGGCCCCAACCATAAAGGCTCTAAAACGCCCCAAATTGGTGAACTTTCCGAGCTTGGTAGCATCCTAGGAAGCTGTATGGATTTCACATATTCTTTGCGTATCGTCTCAAGTCCATTATTATGCATTCGACGGATGAAGTTTACATTAGAAAATCTCATGACACGACAGTATTATTGAAAAATCATTAGGTAACATATAGAAAAGCCTATCCGAAAAAAACAGAAAACAGACGGTCAAATGCCTTGACACGTTCAATAATCGCTGACAAGGTTCCTGAATATGTTCCTCTGTTGCTCCTTTTTTCTGTTCTTACTGGTGTGACTCCTGAAATTTTTATTTCTCGCCTTCGCATGGTACGCAGTGCGATGGTTCTAGAAATTTCGATTGATTTGTATCGATATAACAGAAAGCACAGGTAGTATTAGTCCTGCGGCAAGTTTGAACAAAAATGATTTTTTTGTAGCTTGATATATTTAACTACGCTCTCTTGGTGCATTTGCTGAACTAAAACAGTTTTTTCGTCAACTTTTCAATTGAAAATTCTGCACACAAATGTTTTTCCAAACGCAGTCAACATGCTGAAGTGTTTATTTTCCTAATGTATAGAGCACGAAGAGGCTAAATATGTCGCATGTCTTGCAACCTGTAAAATACACCAGACATTGAACAGAATATATATATATATATATATATAAAATAAGGGAAAGAAGTGTATACCTAAGGGCTCGTTTTTCCGTGTTTTAACACAATATTAAGTGAGATCTAACAGATAGTAACGCCAAGGAATGTACAGGGGAAGTTATTACAACCAATGCAATGTAAATAAAAAGAAAGAAGAAAGAAAAGTGCATAAAAAATAACCAGCCGTGAGCAGGAATCGAACCTACGACCTTCAAATAATGCGTTCGATGCTATATATATATATATATATATATAATGTAAAACCACGTGGCTAGGTCCCAGATTGAAACGAAGCTCTCGTTTTGTTCTTTTATTGCAAATAGTTTTATTGTAAGTAAAAACGAATCATACAACAAATGTTTTATGCATTACTTCGTATTTTCGCGGTGTCTTCCCCCTCCCTTATTTCCCCCAACCGATGACCATTCATATTCGCCATCCTTAAACTAACACGGAAAAAACAATCTTTCAAGTTCGCACGTTGCACGAAAGAAACGTACACATCGACTCTTTCTTGCAGCACACATCGAGAAAATCAGATCAACTTTACAAACACTTGCACAATTGAGCTATACAAACATTGAAAAATAAAGCAAAGCGACTGTTGGACGAGCTCGCTTCTGTTTGCTAAGACGCCCCCTGTACATTAAAATCAACCAGGATGTGCGCAATCCCAGCACCTTTTTTGACGTATTTTGGTTTCAAAGCGAAAGTAGACAGTATTTACATTCAACTCACCACCCATCGAAATTGCGAAGCTAGGGATGAGCAGAACACGAAGACCTACACTTGACTACTTTGCGCCATGCCTACATTGGAATTTTATATACATTGAGGTCCTTTAGAAAAACTGAAGTGTTAACATAAAACTTACTAGCCTGCTTCAAAACTTGATCGATGGCACTAATCGACAAACAACGTTATTTTTAAGAAATAGGTTGGGAGTGGCTTGCTATCAAATTGAATATTGAGTATTGCGTTCATGTGAGAGTATTTATGCGAGCATTGAGCTGATTTGAAGTCCTGCTCAAGCTTGTCGCTGCATTAAGTGACGGTTACATAAGAGAAACAAGAAACCGCACTGATGATGTTACGTCCTATAGTCGCTCAATGCAAAGACTAGCGAAGAAAAAACTATGCTTCGCAGTTTCGATGACGGAGAGCTTTCAAGACGCAGTTGTACGTATAAGCACAGGTTTGGATACCACACTTCTGGTGAGCACAGTTTACTGACTGCTTCTAAAGCACATCACTTTTCTTTGATCTTCAGGTGTGCATACCAGAACGCGAATGCTTTTGGGCGGCTGATTTTTGAGAATTTGCCACACGAGCTGTACCACCAGGAGATTGCACTGAAACACCTAAGCAATGAGTAAAAATGCAACTTACACGCTCTTCTTTTTCCTACAGCGCACTAACCGTCACAAATATAAGCGGACCAAGTCCCTGTCATTGACAACAGTACACACAGGCACACACATACGCAATGCAACCTAAAGAGAAGAAAAACTAACAAAAGCGTCAATAACACTGACGACGCTGGCGCTGCTGTCTTGAGTGTTTGGTTTTCTCGTGTCTTGGTGACCATGGCGGTGACACGCCCACACAGTCAAGGTTGTGGTGTCACTGTTGATTTCACTAGAAGAGAATCACTTTGGGACGGTTCCAGTCACAATGGCTAGACGTGTTCGCACCCTTCGCGGTCTTTCACTGGAAGGCATCAAAGTGCGTTTGACAAGAGATGTCCTGCCACCAGAGGATGCCATCTCGACAATCGCTTTCAAAACACTCTAGAAACGTCACTGAATAACCATTTTTTTGTTCTCCTTTTACGGGGAACCAACCACCCCCACGCTCTTCATCACGACCGGTTTAAATACAGGCGAGGGTAATGCGAAGGTATTCCATGCTGTAGTAAAGCACCAAGTAGTCCCGGCTGATGAGCAGTGATGTTTTCATCCCTTTTTCTAGAGAATATTACGTTCGTTGCAAAGTGGTTTTGCTGAAGCCGCCTTTCTGGCACTTTCTGCAGCACCTCATCTGTCTCCAGCGATGTCCTCAACGTCTGTGACAGCAGTGTCTCAAAGTCCCTTCGGGAGGGGAGTGCTGGTTGATGCACTTCTGTAGTAGGCAACAAACCCAGGTCACCGCTCTGCTAAAGTCCACTGGGAAAAAAAATAAGAAAGAAAACAGCTTATTCAAGGGACAAACGTATACAACGGTAATTGTTTTGGTACATACAGAAAACATTATTGTAGCCAGAATATTTCATGTGGGCATGCGGATTACCTACACTGAATAGCATGACATCGCTAAAATTCTTAGCTGCTTGAGCTCCTCTTCTCTGGACACCAATGAACACTGCATGTCTATCCATTATTATGCGCTTACATATTCTTAATATTTATTGTATTTATTGCGTTGCCTCTTCTGTTTTTTTTGTTTTCGAGCAGCCTCATCAGCCAAACCTCTCCTGCTTTCTCGCATAGTATTGATAACCTAAAGCTATTTTCCAGAGTTTTATGAAATTGGTGCTCCAAGTATGACACAAATTGTCACTATCGGGGTGTTAAACCGAAAAAAGATATCATGTCACTCAACACCGCATACAGGTGAGTGGGAACGCGCTAGGTAGCCTGATGATGCAGATCAGCCATCACGAAATCCTTTCGCGAATGTGTGTTTTGCTCGGGACAGCGCAGCACGAAATGTTGCGCGGAAGTTTGCTAACTTTTCACGTCTTCATAATTTATCATTAACCCAATCACTGCTATACTACATTCATCGCAGGTGGAAATATTGCGGTATAGTATAAGTACTCGCTGCAGAATAACAAAGTGATGTCCACGTTTTTAGCACGACATCTATAATTAGAGCTCCAGTGGTTGATTCACTGTCAAGCTCTTCAAGGCCCGACGAGCGAGAAAGTGAGCTCTTGAGAAATTGATCGCAACAGACCCGGCGTTTATGCAATTAGGACGAAAGGGCGCCGTGCACTCATCAGGGTAAAGGAAACACAAAAGGCGGTGAGCTATGCCGATTACTCTTAAGTATGCTTGCTCCCTTGGTGCTCGCTTTTGCAGTCTTAAGACTGACTTTCCCCCGAGGGCATGTCCCCGCAAGAATGCGAACAGAAGCGCGAGTACGGAGACGTGGCAAACGAACCATGGAAAGAAACCTGGAGCAGGGTCGCTCAGTAAGCTGCAAATTACGTTAAACTAGCACGACTTCACGACCAGACGACTAATTAGAAAATGTAAGGTTGAAGAATTCCTTTACCCTAAAGGCATGGCGGAGAGACGCGGAGACCCTACTCGCATTAGTTAGCCATGCTTTTTTCTAAAGCGAGCTGCCAACTACCATTTCTCCTCTCACCGACCGCAATGCTAGAGGAAATCCTGCCTCCCCATCCACCAACTACTTGACTGCCATACAAACCTCGTTCCTTCAGCAGTCGTCTAGATTTTTTTTTCACGTAGAAGCCCTACTAACTTCGATATGAAGCAATTTGCAATGCAGATGTAATATCACCGAGGCCCGCCCTGCAGGTATTTCCCGCTATCCACTGCGAGGAATTCTGGAACGAGCGTGACTTTCTGCGTCGATAAAGGAGGATGTTGAAGGGGGCTACTATTCATAAAGGCACCAACCCTCTTCCGTTTTCCGTTCCTGGCGAAAGTTGATCAGAAGTGTCGCGCTTTTGACATCTCTACCCTGGAGGAATTAAACGTGCCTAAAGAAACTAGGCTTGCGGCGTAGAAGAAGTGTTATAACACAGAATTGTATATCGAGATGAGGCACAGCGCGTAAAACCTGCATAATTGGTACCTGCGGTAAAAGATACTTTAGTGTGAGTGGCATACGCTAACACTCGGTGCACCAAGGCTTTTGAAAGTACTTGGATATCGAAGGTGAGACGCAGAGGAGTGCGACAAGATGCCGTTTTCGGCACCGTTCAGCTCTCGAGTGCGTAATTGCACAGGCTAAAATGTACCCGACGCACACGTACAGCACAGTTGATGCTTAGACCTAACTGAATTCAGTAGAAAAAAAGTTCTGTTCAGAAATATTGAAATTACTAAGCCGTTTCTTGTGCGAAATGTCAGTCGAAGTGGAATCTTTCTTGTGCTGGAAAGTCTGAGATGCCAAATTTTTAAAGACGATAGTCTTTCTCGGAAACCTCCGACGCAAAAATTTTAGTCTGTCTGTCTGTCTGTACAATTGTCTGTTTTCCATTCCTTCACGGTACCCTAAACGACACCGGACGATACCCTAAATGGCCGACACCATCCGCAGCGCCCACTAATATTGCTCAAAATTCAGCGTTCATACTTGTGTGATTGTCAATTGAAAAGCAATTATTGCACATATCTGAGGCACCATAACAGCACGTAAATATTCTGTATGCGTGTCTCTTACTAGAAAAAGAATACACAAGTTATATAATACACAAGTTATATATAAGGACCGTAGCGTTTATCACGTTGCGCTGACCAGATAACGCTTGCATGAAAAGGCAAGTGTTTCCAATGCTTTGCTACGACGACACGGTGGTGGCACCTACCCGTCGCCTTGCGTTCTACACCTTATCCCCTCAGAGACGGGCGCGCGTCGCGCGCACCCCGTTTTTCAAAATAACTGCCAGATAGCGCTCATGTCTCACGTGTGACGTGACTTGATGCGCTCGGTCGCCTCCGCTGCACGCTCGAGGCACTCTAGCGCAGCACCTCCAGAATACCATTCATCAATTTTCTTGCTCAGAAGATAAAATAAACGTTTTGTTCACTCTCTCCAGACGCGAAACTATTGTCTTTCGACGACATTTGCAGCGTAACATGCAGATACGGGGCCAATTGTTTTTATGAGCGCTCGCGCTTGACGTCTAAGTGTGAAGAATGATGAGAAATATCCAACAGCATTCAGACTCTTGGTTTAAGTGTTCGTGAAAGCAGTGCCAGTTGAGTATCTTTAGCTCGCTCCTCCGTTTCTTCTGCGTATTGAAGACACGTCTTTCTTATTGATTATGTTCCCGTGAGACAGCCTACCAACGGCGATTGCTGCTAGTCAATGATGGTGCTGAAAGCAGATTCACTTCTATGTTCTTTTATTGCCCTTTTTTTGTTTTTGCCTCAGCGAAATGTTTTGCGCGTACAAAGCTGCAAGCGACATTCGCATAACTTACATGACTTAATTAGAGAGGTGATTTTCATGCCTTTGTTTCTTGAGAAACATATCATGATTGTGCACTGAATTTGAATTTGACACCTGTATTTCATTAAGTGACAGCTCACACGCTCTATATTGCCCATTGCCTTGCACATGCAGAATTCTGCCTGTTCATGTGTATGCATCGGAGCCCCTATGGTCATGGCTGCTGTTTAACCTTCCTCTCTCTCTTTCCACCTTTCTTACTGTGTGTACGTGTGTGTGTACACACGTTTCTGTGTTTTCTTAAGCTTATATCAATACCTCTTCAAGATTTTCGCATTAGTAGCAAATATCAAAATCAATAAAGTTGAGCTGTGACCACGAACAGAAAAAAATATACACTCATTGCACAGGGCTACACTTTCTTATTATTTATTAATTTACTTACACGTACTGCAGGCGCTACTGCAGCCGATGCATGAGTGGCAATACCATGAAAAAACAGTACCAACAATAAAGCTTACAACTATCGATAATTTTAGTAGTAAACCACGATCAACAAGCAGAAGAAAATGAATAAATATATATACTTCGCAATAACAAACTCACAACGTTATAAGTGATAAAAAGTGCACGTACAATAGCTCAACACATGAGATGAACACTACTCATAAAAAAGTTAACGCGAGAGTCAACTGCCACAAAGCTGTTCAGCATAAACAGAACTTTACATATCAAACTAAAGATTATTTAAAAAATGAAGAAATTATTCAGCAGTATTAGCGTTTACTAATTCGTCGGTTAGTTTATTCTATAGTGTTATAGCTTGTAGAAAAGAGAACTCTGATGTATATGAGGATTACGAAACGGCTATTCGACTGTTTTGTTGTAGTTTGTACGACCAGACCGCATGGGGGACTCAGTTATGTAGTTTTCACGCATGGGGCCCTCAGTTATGTATTTTGTAGTGACCGTGGTATAGCCGATATAAAAGTTTCAAGTGAGATACAGTTCTGCGAAGAGCTAGTTTTTTCAATGTGGCCCTGCCGCAAAAAACTGACACACTGGAAAAACGCGAGTATGTAGAGTACATAAGCCTCAAGGCCATGTTTTGCGTTCCTTCTGAATTCCAGTACTTTTGTACTTTTGGTGTGGGCTTCAGATAAAATCCGCATATTCTAATTTTGCTCTGACGAGAGCTTTGTATGACGTTAACATTACGGTCGACGACGTAAGACGTAATTTTTGTTTCAAAAATGCAAGCTTTGTTGGCGTGTTGCTGCAAACGTTTTCATTGTGTGTTTCCTAAGTTACACTGTTTGTAATTGTAGGACCTAAATACTTTATTTATTACTTTTTAATGTAAGCATTATTATTAGTATAAGAAAATTGTAGGTTTTTTTGTTGCTAAATGTTATACATGCAGTCTTCAAAGCACTAAGCTTCAATTCTCATGTTTCACACTATACGCCAATTGAGTGCAACGTATCATTAGGTCGAACTTGATCGGAATGGCATTTCAATGCATATGCTGATATTACACGCGGCTTTCAGCTGTGAAATTTGAACCAACACTAACGTCTGACTTCAGGGTTGCTTTGAGTGGCAGCTTCGCACTTGTTGCCTTCACAACCTCGTCTTGGGACTAAAAGCTCGTGGTTACTATATGGCTTCTTTCCGGCTACTTCTATTATTTAGAATTTACATGCGAAATGCTCTGGTACCAACAAAGTGCACCATCTACAGGAACTTTTTTCCCGATTATCTGTGAGGTTACCTCGAAAGCCGTCACAGAAGTTTCAGTTCATAACACAATCTCGAATATAGGCGCAGACTGCCCATGTGTGTATAATACTTTGTAAATTCGAAATGAAACTATTTCAAGCTAGGACGTTCTGCCTGTGGTTTTTCTGTCGAGTACAGTTTGTTGCACTGTTGTCCACGAAGAAACCTTTGAAAACCCATGCGTTCTTTTGTTAAGTACGAAAACAGTCCAATTTGCCAAAGCTAGAAAAGTGGCCACACACTTTTTTATGCGAGATCAAACCCCGCGTTTCGGCGATCTTAAGGGCCACACCTGGGCTGCTTACACTGCCTAACGTTCACTGGCCAACGCTTTGGCTATTTAATATTCCAAACCAGCCGGGGCCCCCTAATTTGGGTCGCAAGATAGGCGGGCCGGAAGCGGCCCACCTATGCCACGTGCTGTGACCAACGCTGCGCCTTCGCGAAGCAGAGCAGTGGCAATTCGTATTCGCCGCGTGGTGCGCCACTCACTTTATCGTCGTGTGATGGATGGTCTGCGCGTGGATCTCTTGGTGGTGCGCGGGCTTCAGCCGAGCTCCAGCGTTCCACGCCGGACAAGCCGCGTCGCTGACCGGTGCCCATCTTCGCTGTCGTAGTCTGCAAATATAAGTGAGCAAAGAAGCGCTATGACTGGCGTAATCATTTGTGACGCGTCTTGCTTAACGCATCACTCAAGTCACCGTTTCCTACAATCAAAACGAAAGAATAGGACAATCCATAGGTAGTAAACTATTTATAGCACAACGTTTATATAAAGCGTTGTCACATCGTAAAGCTGTACTAACACTCATTCACTATGAGAAATTCGGATGAAAAGCAACTTAGAAGTACTCACTGCATATCACGGGGGAGAAAAGGCTAGAGCAGATGTTGTTTATAAAGATATATTTGAACTCGCTAGCAGCAAAGCTTCAAGTATAGCTGCAAGCAAACATATCTACAAAAATCGCTATTTAGCGGTGAGGACATCTTTTTGCCTAATAAGTTTGGCGTTTCTTCATAATAAATAGTCTTTAGTTGTTTTATATCACTACTTTCATCTTAAAAATCGCTGCACAACATATTGTATTTTCTTTTACGATTGCATTGCGGGTGTCTTTTACAGTATGCCCTTATATCATCTTTGTAAAGGCATTGCCTATAAACATCACATGAAAAACTATCTGAAGCGCTCAACATGCTGATTACTCAGAGGAACGTGGTGTGTGACTTCACTGTTAATGCTGCAGGGGTATCGTCAAAATACCTACACGATGTTAATACATATCTGAAACGTATAAGCACACGTGAAGGCTATTTAGCTAGAAATTCTACGAAGGATATGTACCTTCTTCGAAAAGCGGACTACCGCCGCGTTTCATGTCAGCCAACAAAGAGAGCTTTCCTTGGGGGCTGCCGTGGCCAATCTCCACAATAGCTCTGTAAAACGAGAGAACGCCACCAGCTATTGTTTTTTATTGGTTTTTTTTTCGTATTGGCATATGACAATCCTCGGTGTTTTGTAGGTTCATTCGTCAAGGACTAAACCTTTAATTCTAACAGTTGCCTATTCAGTGTAGCTATCGGCACTTAACGTGGTTCATCTGCATAAAATTATGAAGAACGTTCAGAAAACTTGAGGATAAAAACTATCAAATTTTGTAATATCACCCTTCACTACGCAGTGTTTTAGCGGAAGTTGTGCTCAGTAATTCAAGTATATATGGCATTCAACAACCACTCTTTGAAAGAGCGGTGCATAAGGTAACTCTGGCGCCAGCGATGAGGACGTTCAGGTGAAGCTACGCAAATGCTTGTAGTTTGTATGGATAATTAAAGTTATGTTGACCAGAAGATGATAACGAGCGTATAAGATTCATTAATTTTCTGGCTGTTTGATTGCTCGCCTGCACATGTTTGAAACACACTGCGAAACGACATCTAAGTTGCTATAATGTTCTGTGGTTAGCATATTTTATTCCTGTAACTATACTGGGAATTTTCAACGGCAACACAGTCACCGAGAAATTCTCATAAGCTGTATAGAGAGCTAAAAGCATAACCTCAAGGCATCGTCAGGAAAAGCTCAGATTGTTGCGACATGAAATCATAACTATCAATCAAGCAAACGTACAAAATGTTTTTATATATTGGTTTCTATATATACTGATTCGTTCAGATGGGTCTCTCCATAAAACAAGCTATTTGTCCGCTTAATTCACTTCGAGAAAAATTAACCATTCGCGAAACAGATTACGAGTTGAGAATGTTTCAGCAAATTTTCGCGTTATAATATCTGACTTCGCTGTGATGCAGCTGTTGTACGAAAAACATACCTAATGACAAATTTCCTTAGCAAAAGCATTTTACTCACTTTTCACGTTCATCGAGACGTGGTTTTGTGTTCGCTGAAAGAAAACAAAAATAAACGAGCCTTATTCTGGTTGTTCCTGTAATGCGCCATTGTCTAGAGTCATTGCACGCCAATATCTTTATCATGAGCAACGATCATACCCTCTTTTATGTTAGCACTAATATCCTGTTCTATTAAAATGTATCCGGGCACGCAAAAATACCAGAACATGCAGGAGCACACGCTCGTAAATACATGCTCACTTAAGGGGTCATCGTGTTCATTTATAAGGGTCATTCTACTTGACTTATTTGGCGTTTATGCTGCAGTAGTCACAAACGTAAATACTTTGTGACCACTGCAGCAACAAACCTTATAGTGGTGTCTGACAAACTTCTTTTTGGCCTTTTTTTTTCGGTTGCTTGGTGATGAAGAAGCCTTATTTCAGCTACTAACTGTTCATTAGGTCCATGGCGAAAGGGTGATATAAGACATTGAAGAGATGCCTTCGAGTCCGAGAAGATCGACCAAATTCCCGAAGGTTCTTTCACTATAAACTCCAGAGCTGCACGAATGGCTGCAAGTTCTGCAGCTGTCGATGACGTCAAATGCGATGTCATGAATTTAATTGTGATGTGCCTCGCGGGAATAACCACCGCCCCTGCACAGCTTACTGATGACACCGAGCCATCCGTGTAAATGTGAAGGCGTCCGTTGTGCTTCTCTTGCAGGAAAAGTAATGTGGCCTGTTTCAGGGCTAGATGCGACGACTTTTTCTTATTTTGGATGCCAGGAATTGTAAGAAGGGCTTTGAGTGGGTGTAGGCACCATAATGGTATCGGCGGCTGTGCTGCATGCGTGAAGTGCAATGGAAGCACTGCGCAATGCTGAGCTACAGTTGCGCTGAACGCTGAGTGGGGCCTGGAAGTTCGAAGTGAGGCTAGGTGATGAGATGGAAGCCGAGCGAAATGTCTTATGTGCATTCTCAAAGCGTCTACGCGGATGTATGCGTTGACTAGATAATCACGCGCAATGATGACTGTCGCTGCTGTAGACGCGCCTCTCGGGAGACCAAGGCATATTCTCAGGGCTTGGGCTTGGATCGACTGGAGGACGCGAAAGTTTGTTCTTCGGATCCCGCAAAGCACGGGTAAGCTGTATCGCATATAACCGAGGAACAAAACAGTGTAGAGTTGGAGCATTGCTTTTACCGATGCACCCCACGTTTTTCCAGCAAGAAACCTCAGTACGTGGGTGATCATGGTGAGTTTAGTTTTCATATGGGCGATGTGAGGGCTCCAGGAGAGGTCGCGATCAACTATGACTCCGAGGAATCGCTGGGTCTTCACGTAGTTGATCGTGTGTCCGTTGATTTTAATAACATATGGGCTCATAACCTTATGCGTGAATGCTATAAGCGAGCATTTCTCTGATGACAGCTCTAGTCCCCGTTCTTCCAGGTGCTTTGTCGCTATTTTTGCCGCTCTCTGAAGCCGGGCACGCAAATGAAGGCGTGTTATGCCTGACGCCCAGATGCAGATGTCATCTGCATATATTGATAGATGGACAGATTCTGGAAGTGCATCAACCAGGCCGAGTAGCGCTAGATTGAAAAGTGTGGGGCTAAGAACGCCGCCTTGAGGCACACCTCGGTGGTTGCAATGGTGCGTTGTTGTGCCATTCTCCGTCTGTACAAAGAAAGTTCTGCCTTTCAGATAGCTGTGGATCCATTGGGTAACCCGACCCCCTAATCCAACATTTTCCATGACATCCAGAATAGCTTCATGTGATACGTTATCGTATGCACCTTTCACGTCCCAAGAACAAACGCCGCAGATAAACGTTTCAGTCTTTTTTGATGCTGAACAGATGACACCAGGTCTATAACGTTATCAATTGCGGACCTCCCACGCCGAAAGCCCGTCATAGCATGAGGGTATACCTCATGGTGCTCCAGGTACCACTCCAGGCGAGTCAAAATCATCCTCTCCATCACTTTCCCGAAACAGCTGGTAAGCGCGATGGGGCGATAAGAGGTCAAGTGCAGAGGAGATTTACCTGGTTTAAGCACAGGGACGAGGCGGCTGGATTTCCATGAATGAGGGATAAATCCGCTGCTCCACGAGTCGTTGTACACGGATAGAAGGGCCCGTCGAGCTGCTTCTCCGAGGTTGCAAAGAGCCATGTACGTGATCCCATCCGGACCAGGCGATGAAGATCGTTTGCATGCCGTCAAGGCCGCTTGTAGTTCCTCTAGAGAGAAAAAGGTGTCCATTCTTGAATCTCTGGAAACTGGAGCGTTTCTAGGTGGCGCGTGGTGCACGCGGACGCATGACCGGCAACTTTCATGCAGAAATCTTCTGCTACTTCAATTTCGGTGCGTCCTTGGTGGAGAGAAAGACACTTGAAGGGGCGATGTTGATGTGGCGATGTTCGTAGGCCACGGACAATCCTCCATGTCTGCGTCAAAGGCTTGTGTGGATCCAAAGATTCGCACAGTTGTTTCCAGCGAAAGGATTGAAGTGAAATGATTCGCCGCTGAATTTTTTCTTTAGGCGCCTTGCCTCCCTCAAGTCGTGAATGGACTTAGTGCGCCTATATCTTCTTTCTGCGCGACGACGGATTGCTCTGAGCCGTTCCAATTCCGCTTGATATTGACAATAATCTGAAGTATGTTGAATATGATAGGTCACTTCTTGAGTAGCACCTCTAATCATATCCTCGAGGGTGTCAAGAGGAGGCGCTTTATTTTCTTGACACCTTTTTTCCGTCAGTGACCTGAACTTTGTCCAGTCGATGCGAGTCGAAGTGTCGTAGTTTGGCGATTTTTCCAGGCCCTTGATCTTCAAATAAGTTGGTATGTGGTCGCTTCCATGAGTTTCATAGTCTGCGAACCACTTGACCTTTCCATTTAGGCTTCGTGACACAAATGTCAAGTCAAGGCAGCTGCTGTATGTCGTTCCCCGTAAAAACGTTGGGCTTCCGTCGTTTACACAAAGCAGCTGCTGCTCCAGAGCAAAGGAGAATACTTGCCTTCCGCGACTGTCTGTCTTCTGACTTCCCCATAGTGGGTGGTGAGCGTTGAAATCTCCGGTGATGATCCATGGTCCAGGTGTGGCTGTTAACAGTGGACGTAGTCTTTCAGGTTCAAAACGGTTTGAAGGTGATATATATGCGCCTACAAGCGTGAAATTGAGGTCTCTACGTTTAACTGTCAAGCAGACATACTGGTTGTCATCGTGAGGTGCTACACGGTGCTCGATATAGGTAAGGTCGCATCTGATATATACAATGACTTTACTCTGTTCGTTGCAGGTAGCGGACTTGAAGGCTTCGTACCTGGATAGTCGTATTGCATTGTGTAGCCTTGGCTCACAGATAACAATAATTGGAAACTGGTTTTTGAACACAAATTGTCGTATATCAGAAATGCGGGGCTTGAGGCCTCGGGCACAGCATAGTGTATCAGTGGATACCAGGTCATTGCGGTATATATGACAATGACCGCGCAGATGAGGCCGCTAGATCTGCACACGATGGTACCCAATACACAGCCATCCCGTTCTCAACAACCGACGCAGCTACAAGACTTCGTTCGCTTGCACGTGACCTCACACTGGTACAGTGGAACTCGACAGACTTCACAAACGCGCGCCTACATAACTTGGATCCCGATCTGCAGCTTCGTCTTCCCCCAAGGATATCTCGAGCTGAGGAGACTCTTCTATGCCGCCTGTGGCTTGGAGTGGCTTTCACGAACGCATACTCTTATCTCATCGGGATGGCCAGCTCTCCTACATGCACTTACTGCACTTGCGAAGAAACCATCGCGCACCTTCTATGTGAGTGCACCTATTTCAACGTGCAAAGACAAGAACTCACTGCAGCTCTGGATAGACTAGACAATCGGCCTTTGTCGGAACAAAGGATTCTGGGTCATTGGCCGAGCCCATCCTCAGCCCAGAAGGCTTTGAAAGCTTTGCTGCGCTTTTTGCGGACAACTGGCCTCAGAGACAGACTTTAGTGTCTTATACTCATTGATGTTGCCTTTCCTCTATCGCAATTTTTTTTTGTAATTTCTCCCTCTCTTCGCAACATTTCTTTTTAACATCTTTCATTCCTCTCACCCCTTTCCCCAGCACAGGGTAGCCAGCCGGTCTAAGAACTGGCTAACCTCCCTGTCTTTCCGCTTAAACTTTCCTCCTCCTCCTCCTTCTTTTTGGCCAGCGAAGGTTGTGCTACACTTACAAAGTTATGAATTCTATAAATTCCCCCTGAGCCTTTGGCATGTTCGATTGCCACATTTGTTCTTATGACACTCATTTCTATTATGATAAAAAAAACATCGGTTCTAGCTTTCACATCTATTATAAGCAAACATATTCTGAGCTTCCCTGATTTTAAGACAATACCAGCAGCCCTTTGTTGTCCTCTCTACAACACGCCGGTGTCATTACAACTTAATGATACGCTTATTACACCTTTTTCACACATTCGCTTGGTGATTATACATATAAGTTCCTGTCAGACTTGTTTTTCAATAATTGACTTTTATTTCTGGTTGTTGTTAGAAGTAAATTGTACCGGAGTCTTGTCGCTTTTTTATTGAGCCTCTCTGCCAATCATTTTAATTTTAACAGCTTAAACACATGAAAGCATGAAGTTAGCAACCGCTTGCATAGAGTTCAACCTGCACTGCCCTTCAACACTTTTTATAAAAACTTTTCTTGTACAAGTGAATATGCACACATATACGCGCATGCACGCACATATACAAACGATGGTTGTAACTCCTTCCTCTCAGGAAGAATTATTGTCCATGCCATTGTGAGCAATGTTATAGCTAATGTGACTCTTTATTTGAAAGCCGTTTCATCAGCCTATTTTTCTGTGCTTTTTGAACTAACCATTCAGCTGTAGAATCTCTAAATATATACGGTGACATATATATTTGTTTTTCCTACGTAGCGACAATCATGTGTACACTTTACTACTTTTATCTCAACTAGCTTGAACGCCATCACATAATACATTTGTGGCGGCCTCATGAATGCCTTCTAATGGCTTCATTATAATCACTGTGCTTGAAGACTTCCATGATGAAAACTCACTTTCACGTGCTTCTGATAGTACTCTCGTAAAATACCATCCATCATCTTGGTATTCTATTGAAAAAGTGAGCAAGTTTAATTAGAAAACTTATTAGCTTGCTTAATATTTCCCATGTTCAGGAAAGCCCAAACGACACAAAAGAGAAAAAAAAATACAGGAAGATGTATTGACCCAGTACTCGGTCTGTTCTGTATCTGTGCTTCTTTCAGTGCGCTCGGTTCTTTCCTTTGCGTTGTTTTATCCTTGTTTTATCTTTCGAAGTGTGGACCGGCTCGACCAAGCATCCGTTTTAGCTAAATTATTATGCATCGTCAGGGAACGCACGTATCATGTTTAGGTCCTTGAGGAGCTGCAAATTATCGCGATTATGACATTCGTGCGAACTTCCATCAAATGCTACAGCATCCCCATTACGTCTTCAGAACAACCCTACCCCATCTCACTTTTAGAAAAGAAAAGTCGTTCCTTCTATTACAATCACTCGCGAGCACGTAAGGTCCCCGAGAAAATTGTACTCCACAGAACTCTTCCGAGAAGCACGGGACATTTAAACGTTTCTTATATTTCTCTTCGCTAATAGACCTGACATAAGACGGGAAACGATTTCGAAAATGGGTCATACCAGAGTTGCGAGCATCGCTGCTAGAATATTCAATGCAAAGGTCATTAAAACGGCTGTTCCCGGTCTCAAAAAAAAAATCAAAACGGGCGCGTGAGGGAAATTACCGCGACATGCGCGTCAGATGAAAGAGCGCGCGGCTCATATCGCGAATAAAGAAAAGTGACGTCAGCAAAAGCGACAGAATGCAAGTCCGTATGACGGAACGGGCGGTTATGGGGCGCGCACACTTGTAATACGAATGTACCCACTTACACTGAATGCGCTTTCGGATAACAACGATGCTAATAATAACGATGAGTAGAACGATGATGATGACCACACCACCGGCGATGCCCGCCATGATGATGAGGTTCTCCTCTTTCAGCAGAAGCTGTGCCCAGCCAGCCGGACCTGCGAACAGGGCACGGTTTATTATTATTTTTTTACGACAGCGGGCCATCACGTCTGCAGCATCACGTTTCGTCGTTTCGCGGGAGAGGCGTAAGGGTAAATAAGAATCCGCTTGACGACAGCGAGATCCGTTGCTCTCGAAGCGCTCGATGACTAGGCCTGTTTTCTACTGGTGAGCGTAGAGCTGGCAGTATAAGTGCAGTTCGCAAACTTTTGTTTGTTGAACACAATTGCTAAACTGACGAGATCTTGTCGGTAAAGTGTTCTTAGTGGGCTCCTAGATAGCGGTATATGAGAACGAGGTGACTTCTGTGTTCATGAATATATTACCTTCTTCAGCTTCATTTTTTTACCTCTTAATATCAATGAACATGTCAGCTACTACGTTATCTGTTCAGTAGACGCTCTTATCCTCTTAGCTGCAGAAACCTACTGTTCGGCAATAACAAAAAATAGAATAAAAAGTAGGCCTGTGATAAGCCTTTTTTTGCTTTTTCATATATTCTTTTATCAATGACATTTATGATAATATAAAGAATGTATTATTTTTTAACTGCTTCGCTCTAGAATAATACCGTTAGAGTGTAGTCATTGTACTTAAAAATAGTTTAAATAATAATAGCTTCTAAACCCCCTGCTCTATTCAAATGGAATTACTCTTACTATTTTGAAAAGTTTCGTCGTATCAGCTGCGTTTTCTACGACAACAACCCCAAATAATGATACACCACATCTGCAAGACTCTTAAAATTCTAATACCGACTGCTGGCTTGGCTTGCTTTGTTAGGTAACGTAATGTTACGTTGGTTTTCTGCTTACGCTGGTAAAAAGACAAAAAAAAACAAATCCTTGTGTGGGGTTTAAACCTCAAATTATATACGTACAGCGCGTTACCTACCACTTTTATAGACACAATTATAGGATTTTAATTTTTACATCACGCCGCCAACGTACAGCCTTTTAAATAACAACTACTATGGGGCAGTGAATAACACAGTGCTTTATCGATAAGTTATTTGACTTTTTTTTTTGTTTAATACAAAATGGGGTGCTTGGTTCATCTTTCCTAAATGCCACTACCTCAAATAAAGTATGACCAACTATGTTTTGGATGAAACACACATGAACGTTGCTGCCTATACATCACCCAATGCTAGTTTTTCTTTAAAACATGTTCTATATTACCCCGAGGGCCATTCTACATCGGCCCCAAAAAGCGCTCGTAACGTATAATCTAATCGATTTATTTTCTTCCGGAATTTAAACATTCGTATTTCTTAGCGACCACGGGTAACAGAGTATTTGTGAGGTGGTTGATCAAGATGTTTGCATGCATAATATAGCTCGTCACGTGCATTGTTACCAATGCGACTAATATTCTTTGAAGTGTGACTCCTATGAATATTCAAACAAATGCGCTGTTTCAATGTTCTTCATTGTTAGTCTTGGCAATTCGAGATTACAAGTAACGCTTTTTTCTTCCCAGAATATGGAAATGTTGCGTGCCTCTGAAACATATTTGCATTTCTCAGGTGAAACCACATGCTAAAAAAGGAAAAAAAAGCCTGTCATTGTGAACTCGAGTGCGGAAAACAATAAATTAAAAATTGAATATGCAAACGACCAGAGTAAATTTTAAATTTGCTTTTTTGTCCATATTTGTACTTAATCCGTTTATTTCTTTGATTAATGTTTTTTTTTCCTTTGTAGCTGAAAGCAAGATTTTTTAGATGTATTGTACTAGTTTTTTCGGGCGTTAATGTGCAGCATTGCATTTGACAGACATGAATAATGCGACACATAGGTTGCCTTTCGGAATAACTTAGTACTGTTCACATCCGCTGTTACTGCTTTTACTGGCTGCAATGATTTCTTGATGAATGTCCGAGGTTAGTTTCGCGACAGTAGCAGCTGCGTTGAATTTAGGGAATAAAATTCGAGGGAGAGGGTAATGACACGGCGTAATTAATTTTTTATTGTTGTGCACTTATAAACAAGATGATGGTTAAAATAAACATTCACCAAGATGTCTTCCGCGGTTGTGTAGCTATGGATTTATAAGCTCGACCGGTGACTCAATCAATTGGTGCTTCTCCCATTTATATGCTATAACGTCCACAGTAAAGCAGACGTGAAGAGGCAGTGTACGAAGTTCCAAAGATCACTTTCTTTGGGTAGATAACTGTACGACGCATTTTCGATGACATGCATAAGTTCGTTGTTGGTGTGATCGCTTCCATCGCCACGTAGGTCACTCGCAGTAAAAAAAAAAAAAAAGCTTGCTCTCGGTCTCTCGATTGACGTTAGTGAATCGTCTTGACACACCCATCATTAGGCATCCGATATTAAGTTAGTGAACGACACTCTGAGATATATATGCACCTATTCGGAAGCCTATAAGACGAGTAAAGAGCAGAGATACTAGCCCTGTTTTCACGCCTTAGAACTGAAAATGAGGCATCCTTGTTCAGTACGTAGATATACGACATACGACAAAAGCTGTGAACTTTCAAAATCAATTTCGCAAAATAATTGATTGTGTATATTTTTTAAAATATCTACATTGTCAATGCATTATAGAAATAAGTAAGGATTTTTTTTTTTTTGGATATATCAATAAGACTCATTTTCGTTCGTTTTTCATGATGCTTTATTCACTGACAGATATATCTCGCTGCATTCTAAGTCAAGTTTTCGTACTCTCCGAATGCCCAAGAACGCGTCTTCGTTCGCGTATGTACCCTGATCTGCTTCACGTGCGTATACGTCAATGGATGATTGCTCAGCGACGCAAGCGGTCGCCTCCGTAAGGAAGTGATGCTGGCAGTGAAGCAGCTGCTGCGCGTCTCGCTTCTTATCTCACCAGCGCGAACGATTCAGCGTCTGCAGCGTGGAATGAGGAAAGCGTAAGATGGGTACAGAGTGGATTCCTTATCTCACCGAGTGCCCAGGGACACCTAATGAGGCACACGACACGTTCTTCTCGTTGCTACGAACAAGGCAGGAGGCGGGCGGTGAGGGATTATACGGAGTCGTCGATAAGCGGCCATCCAGATTGTCTTGGGTCTCTTTTTTTGTCGATTACATCAACTACAGCTAAAGCAACTGCAAACTAAGAGTTCGCCGGACAGCTTAGCCCGACAAGGCGAACGCTCGCACGGTCGTTACACCGCGGCAATGAACGTTCTTCCATCGTGTACAGGACGCGAGCAGCTATGGACATTGACATCGTGGCTACGTCGTCGTAGGGCAGAACGTTTAGTCTCTTATTTTTCGAAGGAGTCTTCCACGGCCTTCCTTAAGGCGCTCCCTTCGATCGCTCGTTAGCATAGTGACCCGTCAATCCTGTGAGCATCTTGGATGATGAAGATAAAAGAGCCTAGCGTCTGACGTTGCTTTCAGTAATGGACGTACAACCCACGACTGTTGGTACCGTGAAAGTTTCTTCTTTTTTGTCGACTAAAATACCTTTACATTAAGATACCGCTTGTGTAACATGCACATTGTGCCCTGCTAGTCACTTGAACGTAACATACAAACATATTCTTGAGTTTGCAATCGCACGTTGTTTTTTTGTTTCCGTTTGATATAAAAACGTGAATGGACTCTCTCTTGGGAAAGCAGTGCAACGTTAACTTTGTATTTCTTCATATCACAGTTTTGTATATAAGTAGGTCTTAATATAACTTTTATACATAATGTCAAAACGTACATCAACCTCCAGTATGACATGCGTTGAACCTGCTTTACTGTACAAGAAATCAGTGTTGTCAATAAAGCTTTCGTCTAGCTTACTTAAATCTAATTTGTTTGATTATTCGTTATAAACAATACAAATGAAACAGTTTTCAGTTAAAACTGGTCTCTCGCTTTACACGAAAACTACTTTTTATACCAGGAAACTGTACAGTAAAGGAGGTAATTTACGCTAGTCTCACTTACGTAATATTCAAGAGTACTTCATTGGTAACTATTAAACCTCTTATTAAAAGTTCAGGATGCCTCATTCAGTAAACAAGAGGCAAATAATGCATCGGGTAACACGTAAGAAGCAGATGGCAAAAAAATGATTGCAGCTCCGCCGCAACGTCAAATAAATAAATAGAAAAAGCAACAAATCAAAATGTTATACGAAGTAAGGCTAGCAGCTAGCTCTCTTGAATGCAGTTCCGCGTAACTCTACAAAACGTTGGTTAAAGTGAACGCTGCCACTCCAAGCAGCGCAGAGGTTTTCACAGTTTTGATGTCTCATCACCATGTAAGGGATGATAGTCCATCACGTACTTACATGAACCATCCAGTGATGTGTATTAGGATAGCTTTCTTTTGATCAAAATTACCACTTGCTGTTCGTGCGCCACAGCCTCCCTCCCCCCTTCAGCAGCACCCCTTCACGCTCAGACGGGACGTATCATGTTTGCATGACGAGCCATCAACGCTAGGCTTCGCACGCAGGGCAATGTTATCGCACGTGCCCTTCATGCGAGGGTGACGGCCACTATATTAATATCTGCTTAAGCCGCACTCTTTCTTACCACTCACACGCCTTTACTAGTGCATAAAACATATCAAGCACGAAGTGAGGTCCTCAATTCGGACATTGTGTGAAGAAGGCTGGCGATGGCGAAAACCCGCTGAGAGTGTCCGTGCCATTGGTATCATATGAACAACTTTTCTTCCATACTCAAGCCCACTCATTTGCATCAGCATTATCTTTGTGATAACGGTACTATATGTAGATTCGGCCAAACAGTGACATAATTTTTAAGAGCGCTTGTGTTTTCAATGCATAAAATATACAAGACATCCATATTTATTAGTTCTTCTGTGGATTTCTTTTGTCTTTCCTCTAACGCTGGCCCTATGAACCCTTTTTTTTCTTTCTGCAGTTTTTGCCTGTTTCTCGATACTTCGAAAGTTACGCGAATAAATTGAGGTATGCTATTACGCAAGATTCGACACTCACTGGGGAGCTTGGTGAGTTTCAGCTGGCAGGGCTCGGAGTGTCCGACAGCGTTGCTGGCTACGCAGGAGTAGGCGCCGAATGAGGTCCGGTCGGGAACCACTAAGGTGCTGCGTGTTCCCCGATCTTCCTGCACGGTGCGATTGTTCCGCAGCCAGATAAACGCGACAACGGGAGGCACCGCTTGGGCCTCGCAGCGAAGCACCACGTTGCCTGATGAGTCGTGTTCTTTCACCACGGCACAATGCGGGCGGTCTGCATTTGTTAAGGAGCATAAAACACTGACTGAAGAATGCGTAACCATCGATTTATGGCGTTAGGTGTGAAGTGTGTGTTTGAATAAACGTTAGGTGAAGGTGAGTTCAGAAGGAAAAATAGATATGATCGATGGTGAAGGAAAACAAAGGGAACCTGAAAGAAGGGAAACTTGCTATGCCACTGATACCCCAAGGAACGCCTCTTATATGTGCCAGGAACGCCACTGTTTTCCATAAAAAACACCCGTAGAAGACGATCGCAGAGGCCACGCCTCTTGGCGCGTGTTCCGACCAGGCGCCGTGAAAGCGCTCGCCACCGTACGACTTATTTCTATGGCATAAAGCTGACAGCTTGTCGGAAACAGTTATGACAGTGGTTTGGTTTTACAAGAAAACGCTGTTCGAGGCACTAGTCACTGTATCAAAATGAGAGGGGAGCAGAGACAGGAAGGGCAGTGCATTCGCTGCTCGTGTTGCAGGCTTTGTGTTATAGGAGGCACTGTTCTATAATAGGATAAAGAAGAGAGAAAAAGAGAGTGCCGACACAGCACTAGTAAGTCCCTCCTGTCACTGATTGCCTACGCAATATTATATTTCCATCGCTACAAGTACCAGGTCATGCTACAGCTTGTTCTGCAGTGTAAGTATTCTGTTAGTCCCACAAATAAAGGACAGTCTATTTCTACATGTGCTGAGTAAGATCTCTGGAGCTTGAGAACCGGCGCACTGACGTCAACATTCGTGGTAACCATCCAAGTGTATTCAGAATATTCAGCATGTAGTCAAACAGTCTTTCCTAGAGGATTGCTGACTTGCGTCACGAACCTGCAGGCGCTTATTAGGAAAGGCACCTTTTATCAAACACGTGGTTACCAGCCAGAAGGAGAGGTTGTGGTAGTGGTGGTGGTGATGCTGCTACAGGTGGCGCGTGTTGCTGTTTAACTTAATAGTTGCAAATCTCGCTTCTAAACTTTTTAGCCTAGTGTATCCTCATTGCCTGTGACCTAGGGGTACAAATAATGGAATGAAGCCATGCCAATTCACGTCGTGATTGGTGGCGCCATGGACACGTTGGCAAATCATATATGAAAAAAGATACATAGGCTTTCCTTTGTTCTTCTGTCTCAAGCTATTATAAGTTTAGCAGAAAGAAGGACTATTTCCTTTCTGTACCATTACAGAAACGGTGCCAAGAGTATGATTCTCCAAGACTTGACACATGCTTATGTTCCGTTCGCATATTTTGCTGTAGCAAACAGATTATGCACGTGATGAAAGGATGTGGAACCTTATCAACTTCGAAGATACTAATACAAAATTGCACCAATGTCAAATGGAATGCAGTGTGAACATGTAGGTGAAAAAGTTAAACGCAATGTGGTACTCAAGTTACAAGCGTACATACACGGAATGCAATCACATCAATGCCCTGTGAAATTTTTAACTTTATTGAATCATCGGAAGATAAGGTTTTGTTGTTACAGCTACTGTTTTTCTAAGGCTTCATACCCTAGTGGTCCTCAAGAGTATATTGTATGCAAAACAAGGCGTAGACGCAACAGCATTGGCTTTAAAGGAGTAAGGGTAGAATTATTTGTTAATGAAAATGTGTTTTTACTTGTCTGAAATGATAGAACATTCTGTATCAATGAGCAGTGTGCCCCACACATTTTTGCGCTTTTTGATTGACCAAAAATAACCAAGCTTTCGAGACGAAGTGACGAGCAGCCAACACCCCCTCCTCCCCTTTTTTTTAACCGTGCCAATCTCACCTTTCTGCCTTGAATAAACTTTTGAAAAATTATACTGGTAGTTTCTTTGAGCATGGAATATTTGTAAAAAAAAAGGTACTTGTGCTAGTGAAAGGCGCATACTGAATTTTTTTTTTCCCGCGTCGCACTTTCAGGGTCTACTTTTCTTCGGCGTGTGACGCGCATGGGGATCGGGTTTTGTGCATTAATTTTGAGTTTAGTTGCAAACTTGTCGACTTTTTTTGCGGGAGCAAAAAATATTTTCGTGTTGACAAACCAGCGACCCTGTTTAAGAAGCGCAGTATGATGAGAAATAGACACACTTCAGCTATAACAGAAACGAGACAGGGAATGCTTGTGTGATCGCTTCAGCGGGTGAGTTTCGTCATTCCATATCGCCGCAAACACAAAATGTTGCCTGTAATATCAATGGATAGGCTTTAATTTATCTGGATTGACTACAAATGGTACTTACGTGTAGCTGTCTTTGCACAGAATGTGGAGGAACCATGACACTCGTAGGGAACAGAATGAACCATCTTCCTTAGAAAGGAAACCCTCAGAACTGCTACCTTTGAAACTGTTCTATTTTTCCAAAAGGCATACGTGGCCAGAGTAAACTTTCTCAACGTCGTTTGGAATTTATTCAAGGCAAATAACTGCAATACTTTCGGGTGAAATCACTTTCCAATTTACAGTATTTGGCTAGTACAGACAAACAAAATATAATCGAACAAGCCAGGAAAACAAGAAAATAAGTGAAAAGCTGATAAGAGCGATAATTATATGGCATGTTGCTAATATATAAATTGTTCAGCACATCTTCATTCTGAATAAAACATGAAATAAAATTCACTTTTCTCTTGAACTTAGAATATCTCGAAATCACCAGGTTTGTTACAGTTGCCTGGTTATCAAGTAAAAGCAGAAGACTGACTTTTAACTACAAAGGACCAAACATAAATACAAAGGTACTGAACTATAAAATAGTCTACTTATGCGGAACAATTTTTTTTTCCATTTTTCTTTCAAAAACAGTGGATAAGTCTTTCTATTTTGCTAATAAATACGAACGTGTCATGACTGAAAATACATTTGTAGTAATTGTTCATTTGCAAGAAAAGACGTCGAGGAATAAAATTAAACAAACCTGAACTCTTTGCATTGTGTAGTTCTTGAGAAAATAGGTCCTAAAAAGCCTTAAAATACATTAAAGGTATTTGGCCTACCCTGTGCACTTAACATGGCGTAAATCTTGTCATTACTATGGAAGTAGTTACCTCTTTTCACACCTCGCACCACCTAAGATAAAGAACATAAAATTTCAGAATATTCGTGTTACTCTTTTATAGCGAACCCGCTCAAATTAAATTCTGCGCTTATTGTAATATGCATCTCCTCATTCTCAACAAGATTAGCGCGCTTAAAACGCCAGAAAAAATAAAGAAAGACAGTGCAGAGACTTCTTGTGGCGCCCTGGCTGTGAACTGATGCGCTTGAAAACTTCCGATGCACGGTAAAAACAAAGCACCGCATCAAGTGGGGGATTTAACCGCGTGGTTGCAGCGATGCACCTGTAACGAGGGCCGACGTTGGGGCTCATTACCGAACCATTAGCGAAGCGAAGCAGGACCAAGGCTGAGCTCCCAGCCACAGTGATAAGCTGCCGTGGAAAGGAGGGCGATGCGAAGGGGAAGGTGCTGAGAAGAAATCGATGAACATGACGTGCCCACGGCTTTGCCCCTAGAACTGCTTGGATCCTTCTTACAGCAGCGCTTTAATTATTGTCGGCAGGAATAACAACTTCTTGGTGCCGGATTCACTTAGTTACCATAAATTCATATATATTCCTAAATACTGACCACAAAACTTGGACGACATCTGAGCGTCGCCTTCGGGAGCAGAACGCGATAGCATGTAAAGGGGCTTCGTTCAAACATCCCCCTCAGTCACTAGCCTGACGTCTCACCCCTCAGCCCTGCCGCAAGGAAAAGAAAGTCTGCATGCGTAAAAGTGGTCCCTTTAATCTATTCTACAATAACTAGTGCATGCCTAGTTTCGGATTATCCACTACACCATAATAATTACATAGTATGTGATCCCGTACCCAGTGCCCAGAACCCAGAACCCAGATCCCAGTACCCCGGTTCTAGTACACATTCCTATGATGATACGCGCACCTGCGCAACTTTAACCTTTGTTAATGCAGTTGTTGACGGTGATAATTACCTATTTCATTGCAATTTGTTGTAGGCACACCTTTAAACCAGCATTCGTTGCGCAAATCACATTTTGACGCATGGCACGATCCTATGCTGCCGACAAGAAAAATATTGCATGCGTTAGTCGTTGCGCTACATGATATTCGTCTAGGGTTTTTTTCTGTAACTGTTCCAAGCATGGGCGTGGCACTGAGGTATAACAGTTGCTAGGCATGCAGAACTCCTGGGTTTCACAGCAGAAATTCTAGCCACCCGTGCCTACGTTGAGCGGTGTTACCGTTGGTGTTCTTGGCGTCAGGATAACCGATAGAACGAACAAAGGCGAAACATTGGCAGTGTAAATTCATGCTTCACTGCAAAAAAAAAATGCCGAAAAACTATAGTGTTGTAGCCTCCTTGTCTGGAGGCGCTTCATGAGATATGGCGGTAATGGGAAGAAACAAATTTTTTTTCGAACGCAAAGCCACTGGTAGGTGGCCGCATTGGGTGGTTTTAGTTGAAGCCGCTGAATTATTTAGTGAAGTGTAGGAAACAACCATTATTTCGCTCATAGCGTCGCATTGTCAGCGCAGCGTAATATACACTTTGGTCTTTAAAACTGCGTAATTACGCATTTTCTAAACTAAAAGATACTCTGCCTAATATCTCCGTACTGATGTTGTGCCCCAAGTATACACATTTTTAATGCAAATAGTTCACACGTATAAACGCAGCCATCAGATTAAGATAGGTGAGCGTTGAGCAAATGATTAAAATTAATAGTTCATCCGAAGTACAGACAGGCTTAAATTTCTGCGTTGAGTTCTTTATCTGTGATTGTATTGCAGTGCTGTAGAGTATTGTGCCTATGCTCTGTTGTATGTACGTCCCCTGAAGTCATTCTGTTACACGGTGCAGTTGTAGTCACACAAAGTGCGGTTACCAGTATGTATTAAACTTTCCTGTTTGAAGTATCACTAGAAAGATTGTTGTCTTTAAAAGAGCGAACACGGAGTCTGTCCATATCACGAGCCACTGGCCTCTAACTTCGCTTTTTTCCTCCATTACACGCGCCAGCCCCTCAGTTGGAGCTCGCGCGTATGCAAGGCTGTCACGTGCTCTGCGGCTCGCTTTGATCAATTATTGTATGAACTCTATGTTCGTAATGGTTCTGTAGGTGTGTCGCTTTGTTCACGAAGCCTGCAGTGCGAAGAGTGGTGTACGTAGCACTGGAACGCTGGCAGCTTTTGTGGCAATATGTAACCAGTGTTACATCGCTATAACTGTGGCGCAAGACGAAGTTGCGCTCGAAATTCCCGTTATGGATTATGCTAATCGGTATATGTTTGAGTAAGCTGTTTACATGCACTTATCTCGAATTTTCGCTCACGAATAATGCTTATTTTCACTGACAACCGGCGACCCGAACAACGACGCCAACCTCAACGTTTCTTCATTTCTTATATCGGCGTTTGTACTAGCGAGCGAAGACGAGGAGAGCGAAGTGGCTCCGCCGAGACTCTGTACTCAAAACGTAATTCTATATATATACATTCCTTAAACGACCAACTATTTCAATTTTTTTACCTAAATTTTATTTCTAGTAATGCAGCAAATAATCCTTATATTGCCATCTGTTTAGATAGCCAATCCCGCGCAGTGGGTACGAGCCACATATAAAGGGTCAAGCAAGCAAGCTACTACACTCGAGTGTTCTTGAAATGCAATAAAGGAACCTAATAGTACTGGGGGCGCGAAAACGATATCACATGAAGCCAAAGTACCTTGAACATGATGAGAAAAGGCAAAATACCAGAATTTATGCCCAGTACCGACTGGTCATCAAGACGCTCCTACAAAAACGCTGAGGGCCCTGGTGACCTCACAGAAGCTTTCCAAGGTGAACTTGGTGGACATAATCAAGCTACTAACCGAGCACTTGGGCTCCAGAACTTTTGAGTTAATTGCCTTTTATTGTTTTCAAAGGGGAGACCACCTCCATAATAAATCCATCAAAAAACTATGTGACAGCTCTGCAAACTTCGGCAACGTAGACTCCCTGATGGCGGGACGGGAGGCGTCCCGCTATCTATCTATCTATCTATCTATCTATCTATCTATCTATCTATCTATCTATCTATCTATCTATCTATCTATCTATCTATCTATCTATCTATCTATCTATCTATATCTATCTATCTATCTATCTATCTATCTATCTATCTATCTATCTATCTATCTATCTATCTATCTATCTATCTATCTATCTATATATATATATATATATATATATATATATATCCGTCTGTCTGTCTGTCTGTCTGTCCAGCCACCTACGTCTGGGTGATCTCGTGAGCACCCCTTTAACTTGGGGTAAACCAAAATTAGTATGGGAGAGTGAGATGGCTTGAAGAATATGACTTGCTGGTCATGACTTGAATAATGTCACAATCTTGTGGTGCTCGTCGTCAAATACTTTCCGCCGGACAGGGACACTAACACAAGGGCGGCTTTGTGCCCCGGCTACACGGGTATGTGCCACAGGTAATTGACACTTTATATCTACCCAGGAATGGCGGGAACACACTTAGGTAATTCTAACGTGTGGGTGTAAAAAAGAAGCTGAAATCAGCGCGATTTACACCGACGAATTCGAAGAATAAACGTAAGGGTCCCATAAGGAACCAAACGCCAGCATTCTGCGTGGCAATGAAATATTCAAGCGCAGAGCCACGCTCTGTCCCGCAACTACTTTTCAAATAGACCTTATTGTTCATGAAACGGCAATTGTGGTTGCAGTGCTGGCTATCCAATTTCATAAACATTACATATGTCCTCCTATCATACAGCTGTCATGTCAGTTTAACGTCAGTTGTCGGAATGTGCCACCACTGAGGTTGATTTATGCTGCAGTGTCCAGGACTACAATCCTCGCGAGCACCAGCGTTTCATATTAGATTACGGTGTCTGGTGTTGCTAATACTTATGTTGCTGTTTACATCATTACTGAAACTGTAAACAACTGGATATATAAAACATGAGCGCCTATTTAACTTTTGTTTCTGAATGCCATTGTACATATTTTCTAGGCACTTTGTATCGTTTCGCTCAATAAGAAAATTACGACACAGTCGCCTACCACGCGCATCATTCGCATGACATCGATTCCCAAGGTACGTGTGATCGAACGAATTTTCACATGTGTTCTTTTTCTTACTCTGCTTTTCAAATGTTATTTGACTGTATTTTTTTGTAAAGAACAGCTCAGCTGTCTTGAATTTTTCCTTATATCTTAAGCATAACCAGCAGAAAGTTCTTACCTTTCATTATCATTCATTTTTGTTATCCTGGCTCCTCTCGTACAGAAAATATGAAAAATGCTATCGCTACAATTCTGCATGTTAAGAGAACGTACATTGTTCCAGCATGTAGATGTCATTACTTCCGATTTCGCTCAGTTTACTTCACATTCTGTCAAGACGCGCAACCACTTTTACTTGTCGCCTCTTTTTCACATTGGTGAAAGCTTCTATTCGATCAGGCCGGCCTCGCCTTTATCAGATGAATACAGTCTATACCGGCCTGAAAAACCAATGGTACATCAAATTTTTTCTCGCTTCGTATTCTGTATGCATGCCACGCGGCGCAGCATTCAGGTGACGAATTCGATTCTGCTTCGTTTGAAATGTGTCCGACCAATAATACAAGCACTCCAACGCGGCATGCCGCTTCAAAAGTAAGCATACAAACTCTTGGGATGAAAACTAATGCATCTGTTGGAACGGAGACAGCAAAGCAGAAAGAAAATTTGACTAAAAGAGCAATCTGCCGTGGCGAATCCATCTTTGCTGCAGATGAAAAAGAAAAACACTACGGTGCACATCAACAACCACCTTTTCCCTTCTTACGTTTAACGAAATGGATGAAGGAACAGCGCGAGACACCAAACCCGACGCCGCGCTCGAAAAATTGAAGCTGCCGAGGGAAGCGAAAGCCATTTTGCGGCAGCCAACTTCCTGGCCATGCGAACGCTGCCGGCTGGAATTCCACTTCAAGCGGTCGCGGGTGCTGGCGGAAGAGCAAGAGGCCACGACGTATGGTAAAAGGGAATAACGTTTGTTGCAAACAAACAAATGAACAAAGAGAAGTGGCAGGAACAATCATAAGTTACGGAAACACAACGTTGACGTATTCCCCAGCTTTGGCAGAGACAGGTATCACGCCCGCCAACTCACCCCTACACGTCCCGCCCGAAGAAATATGCATTCCTCTTTGCCGACCAAAAAAGTATTGCCGCAACCCAGTATCTGCGTTGATCGCTTCTTTTTAGACGCCTCTATGGTTCTTTCGGTCGAGTTTTGTGATTTTTTTTTTTACTTAGGGCTTCAAAGGAGCCTCCGCCTTGCAATACGCCGCTCGTTCACTCTCGACTTTTGTTTTCTTGCAAAGGTTGTTGCGGTACACAAGAACAACCAAAATCCCCATGTGGCATCGGCTTTGCCGAGGCAAAGAGCAATCGTCGGGAGCCATTGCGGCCGAACCAAGAAGATGCAGCGCGGCTCTCCGGGCCTCAAACCACTGCTGTAGGCTGTCACGAAGTAAAGAAAAATCAAATAGAACCGAGCGAGGGGCACAGTACGTGGCTTCATAGTGCACAGCAGCTTGCCCAAAGCGGGCAGAAACACACATCCGCACAAACGCGGGCACAGATACCAACATATGAGAGTATATATTGCGTCCGTCCGAATCAAGGAGGAAAAAAAGGGAATAGAAGAAAAAGAAGAGCATTCCACTGATTCCAGAGAGCCTTGGAAAAGAACCCTAAAGATAAAATACAAAAAAGTGAAACAAAACTCATAACCCGTTGACCGCATACGTGCTTCGGGGACCCTCCGCTTGCGAGCTAGCTTGGGGCTGCGACCTGTTTCAAAACTCGGCCCCCAGCCGCGGCGTGCTTGGATCTCGACGCTGCATTATTGCTCGGCTGACCACAGACGCCGGAGGCCCATTTGGAGGCACCGACGCCGCTGCCACCTTCTGGGCATCCGCCGCAGCCAACCTCGTAGGCGACTTTTCTTGTGCGAGGGGATTCCCGTCGACCCTTCCTTCCCCTGCACTCCTCCAAATTTTTCTAGCACTTCTTCTATTTCCTCGCCTCTCAAGCACGCATTCAGGTCTTCCTTTGGTAAGCTTCTTGCTTCCTTTTGTGCCTGTGGCGTTTACTGAGCTCCACATTTTCTCTATTCTCGTCTC